>CM073775.1:6162801-6319046 GCA_037158775.1 Hetaerina titia | reverse complement strand
CTTTTTGAGTCTAAGTGCATGTCAATTAACATTAAGCGTGTATCATTTCGTTTTGTGGGAAATTTGTAGCCCCTGGAGACGTGAAGGAGCATTTTGTAGTTTGCGATTAGAGCACGCGTTGGTGACCCCTTTCACCGAGTCAGACCGCCGCGTCACACATACCTTGCTTGCCCATGCCCACTCTTTGGCGAAAGAATGGCGTCATAAATTCTTCCCGATGCAAATCAGCGCGAGAAAAATGAGAATAACTTCGCCGCATTCCCTCGTCCTAGGACCTCCCGTTCGAAAGGGCCGTCTTGAATCCCCCGCACATCCGTCCGACATCATAAACCCTTCCGACCGCCGAGGACGGGGAATCCACCCTGGCTGCACCCTTGCGTATCAGATTCCGCCCCTCTTGCGTGTGAATGCGCGTCCACTCACCGGGTCGAGACCCTTCCGCCCCTCCCGCCTCGGGCCGCCGCGACGGAGGGGCGTTTGGGGGCCCGAGGGGGGAGGGGTTGAGGAGGTGGGCCCTTAGGGGTGTGCGGAGTCTCTCGAGGCAGACGCGGAAGATATGACCACAACCCATTTGTCCTGGGGTTTCATTTCCTCCTCCCTCCTATGATAATCGATTTAATGAAGCGGAGATATCGGACGGCGGGAGGGGTAGGCGGTGATATTTGCATCGTGGGCCCGCCCGCGTGAGAATTTCGCCGACCCCGCAAAGCCGCCCTCCTCCGCCCGAGAGAAGCCCTTCTTCTACTCCGTTAAATCCGCCTGCATTTCCGAGAGATGGGGGAGGAGTAGTGGTAGGCAGGGTGGGGGTCAGCGGGCGGGTGCATCCCCTTTTCCTCATTCTCTCGTCCCAATGTTTCCAAGCATTCATTCTCCCTCTCGCCCCGTCGGAGTCGGCCTCGCCTCGTTGCTGTTCACGCGGGGAACGAGGACGTTTTTATCGATTCAATTTATATCTCTCGTTTCCCGCAGCCGGCGGCCCTCCCCGCGGCAAACTTGACCAGACCGCGGGACTTCCAATAAATTCGAGGATTCCGTCCTTTTTATTATTATTTTCGGTCAGTCGTCCGAATGACTCGGCGAAGCGACTGCCTCTCGGGCACCGAGGAGGATAAAACCGTTGAGCACCAAGAGACGTCATTGCTGTCTCTCGTGGGGCGAAACGTTAGGTCTACGTCCGCCCGAATCCTCGACGGAGTCGTTCTTACTTTGAAAACACCCGAGGTCGGTTACCGGGTTCTCTTAGGACGCCACATCTGCATAATTTACGAAAGGGCACGATTTCTCCTGAAAGTTTTACAAAATTTCCATTGCTTCCGGTAAGTGTGGGGCAGTGTAAAACGAAAGTCGTGAGATAAATGTGGGTATCCGATTCATATGTTATGAAGATGTCAAAAATTAATTTATAAAGCTTCCATTTGGAAAAGAAATCAATTGATTTCGTGTTTTTGTATGTGTAATATTGATTGAATATTGAAAATTACGCTTGTGGAAGCGTTACTCTTGAAAAGATCAAGGAGAGAAAATGTTACGACAGTTTGCCATAACTACTTGAAAAGTGCGGCGTGATGAGTGAAGTTCCATGGGTGAACATTCGCGTGCGTATGTAGAAGTTGTAACATGAGCTGTAAGCGCGCGAGCTGCTGGTTGATCCTTTCGGCGATTCCATGTCCGCCAATTATTTGGCGCAACATTGTGGGCTCTTTATTTTTACATTGCATTCTCCCTCTTAAGGATTTTCAAGAGTAAGTTTCATTCAAACTCTAGATTGTATTATGTCGATGAATCGTACCTTCCATTTAAAAATGTGATTTTCGAGCGGATTAATTCAGGACACAGGATACTTGTGCGTGCGTGATCTCAAGTTGAACGTTACCGGCGCAACGTGTTATTTGTGGGGGTAAAGAATGAGTTTCGTAAGAGGTTGAGGGGATACGGTGTCAATTCTGGCCATTTATATGAATGTAGCATGCATATATGACTTCATGGCACCGACGAGTTTTTTACCGACGTTACCGCTCGCCGAGTCTAACGGGAACTAACGATGCCTTCCCGATTATCGAGGAGGCGGTTTCGACAATAGCACACGTAGTCTAAATCCAACGACAAAGAATGGAATGTAGCACGTATGCGCTTGCAAATTGCGCTTCGTGAACTCTCGAAAATATCTGTGAAAAATCAAAAAAAATCAAAACGGAGTCCCACACGCACCAAAAGAGCGGCACATTACTGTTTCAGGTAGGGAAATTAAAACAGCACCGAAATATATAACTAAATAAAGCCCAACAGACCCGGAAGAAATCCCCGCTAGAATACTGAAGGAATGTGCGGAAGAAATTGTAACTTATTTAAAAACAGTTTTTTCGACGTCGATATTAATACCCCTCGGGCCAAACCAAATAGATGTATGGCAGGAAGTGCAAAAAATATTCAGTTAAAAACTATCAAATGACGTGCGAATTTGTACACATGCTGGAGGAAGAGTTAATCCAGAACAAGTGTTACAAAAAACTAATAAAATAGTTATTTGTTATGCGAAAAAAGGGAATAAAAATGAACCACAAGCAATTGTACGACAGGTCTCCACCATAGCAAGAAAGGTCATGCAGAATTGAAAAGTAAGAAGGGGAAATTCTACTATCACATGGACATGCAACTTTTTACGAGTCAATAGAAGCTATATTAACTCGCGAATGAAAATTAGCTCACATGATCTCTCTCTATTCGAAATCGGCGATGGAAAAGGTAATAGAGGAAACTATATCTTAAAAGTAATACAGAATATTTCTTTAATATTAATATCTAAATAAGTGCTTTAAATTATTATAATAAGCAACATAATGGCCTTTTTTGACAGCAAGAAATTCCTCAGCCTTATTCAGCACGGGTTTTGGAGATGCGAGATTAAAAATTCAATCGGATTTTTTTCATGAAACTGTGAGAAAAGAATGCCCAATGGGATAGTTCCCTTCTAGAGGCAACGAAAGCTTTCGGCTGGGTATCTCACGAGAAACCGATGCGCAAACTAAGATATTACGGTATTAAGTTGGAAGTCACCAACTGGATTAGGGGCTTCTTTTGTTTGGTAGTCTATCGTTTTTGGGGTAGATTTGGATTGACCTAAACCTTGGTATCGCCTAACAAGGCAAAAATGAAATCCCCACACTGCAACAAACCTTTCTGCAGTAAAATGTTTTACAATTTCGCGTACATTCAATATCCCTCAATTTCATATCAAATCTATTAATTTCCTTTCAAATATTTCGGCCAAATTACTCCATCATACATGTTAAACGAATTAATCGGTGGATTTTTTTAATAATCTAACTTGCAAGGAAATATACACTGAATCCATACAAAAATGTATTGGAGCATGAAGAACAGAAGGGCATATTTGGATCGAGGTATGAATGTGACAGATGTATGATATGGCCTTGAATGGAATTTGCAAGATGGATAATGTTGTGTTACGTAGTTAGGAAAATGCTCCCTGAAATTACTTAAAATGATCCTAGCTTGACTTTGCCACAAGTAAACTCCGTCAATGTTATGCATGTACGTGGTAAATATAAATTCACAGTTACAATGTTACACTTCAAATAGGAAGACTCAATCAATGATACACTCCGAAACGGCTCTTTGACTGAGGCAGCCTGAAGATACAAATGTAAGGTCGACCAAAGCCTGCCAAGATGGCTCACTCCAAGGACATCCCTGTTAGTTTTTGTCGCACTGTTGATTTTATACCTTTCACAATGTTTAATTCACATTTAAAATAATAATTTTTTAGAACTTCGTCGTTGATTTGACATTCCACTTTGGCAAATAAGACTATCGCAATGGTACATTTTACCTGTATACTTTTTCATTTATCAATTTCATTTTTGAGAATTAAGATTTTGTTAAAATGATCACTCATGGATGAAATTTTCAAAGGATTTCATACGCAAAGATGCAGCCATCTTTAACACATCCGCTTCTAAACGACTTAAGTTATAATTTGAAACGCATAAGCCATAACGTAAATAAAATTTCCTGAAAGGATCCAAAAGTCAGGAAGAGGACTGGAGTGATCAAGAATCAGGGGCCAGTGGTGTTTCCATGAATTTCCAGCTCGGCACTATCGGCCCTTGGGGTGGTCAGGTGCGGTGGACAGAGACAACGTCAAGACTGTTGCACGGCCACTCGGGAAATAATATTATGGCAATCAGCGCAGAGTGATACAATCAGCAATTTTAAAATGTAGACAACGATATCGTGAGTCTCATATTCTGGCCATTGGCATGAGTAAAATCGTTCATTAAAATGCAAAAATCCAGAATTTATGAGTTGACTCAATTATTTCCCTCAGAGCGATGTTGCCGTTGCTTGGCGATGCGAAGAGGACCCGCAACATGTCTCCGAGGCGTCTCACCTTTGTCTCAAACTTCTCAAACGTCTCGCAAGTATCTCGAATATACAATATACATAAGAGAGACATTACTCATTTGTCTCAGGGACATGGCAAAATTCTTCTAGTTTTAAGGGTGATAAAACAGTAAACTTCGGATGAACAATACGGATAGATACCCCCGATTGAGGAAAAAGTTCATATTTTTTGTGCAAATATCTGATACTCGTCAGTGAGGAAACACTAAACATCGCAGTTTTTTCTCAATTTTCTGCGCATAACCCTCGATGTTATGGGGGCTCCGCAATCGCATGTGCGCTACCGTGGATGTTTCTTTCTGATAAGTCAGCTTTTTATAACGCCCCTACTACGTGTTAGTGCGACAGTGAAGAGAGGATCGGGTCTGAATTTGGATTCCCGGTGGAAGAGCGAATTAGTTTGGATTGGATGCGTGCGAAAAGAAGAAGATATAATTCTGGTCCATCGAAGAATGGCAAAATGGGTTGGTAAAGAGGCGATTCGTGGTTTATCTTCAAGCGGAGGAGGTTGGGGGTGAATTGATGGGCGGGGAAGAGGGGCTCTCTCATTCGGAATGAAGTGGGGGGAGGAGGGGTTGGAATGCGGGCGGGGGTAGTATGAGAAGGGTGGAATTTTCGGGATACGTGACTTGCCCCCCCACTTCCGCCCCCCTTCCCGAATGGGAAGGGGGAGGAGAGACGCTTCGGTGCCGACAGCAGGAAGGGGTGTAATCGGGGGGAGGGAGGGTGGGGTTCGTCCCGAGCCACACAGGGGTGGCAGCGAAGTTATTTATCCGCACTTAGCGAGAGTAATCGATCGCATTCGAGCGCCTCACGGAATTTCCCGCCTGAGCACTTTTCGGGAACGCGAGGTCCTGCAATCCACCCCTGCCTTCTCTGTCCGAATTACACGCTGCTGCGTGCTACTGGAATCTCCAGGCACACATACTTATCACAGAGTGGTACCGCACTGCTTACCGTATCGTACAGTTTCGTACACTTATCTCCGCGGACCAGCTGCCTACCTCCTTGGCACTTGAGTTGTCCTGGAATCTCGGAATGCATAGTTAAGCATTTTTCTGCATGGTTATTCCCGAAAAACCGCAGGCAGAGCAGCCTCCCCCTGAATGGGCCATCGCTGGCCCGCTTGACCTCACCCGCTTATTTAAAAATCCACGGGGGGTTATTCTTGTTTGCTGTTCTATCATGAGTTCACATTAACATTGAAAGCCGTTAGAATTTGGGATAATTGGTTTCAGGGAGAATTACATTTTTTGGAACAGTAGTGTGGATGCTGATTAAAGTGCGGTGGCTTTATTGGAAATTTTCATTCGTGCTGCATGGATAAGTTCATTTCCTATGCATAAAGTTTGTATAAAATGTATGAAAAATCATAGAAAATAAATGGTTTAAACCAACGAATTTAACGATGACACCAAGGGAATAATAATGGCCCCACACTACTTCGGTAGATGAGACCACAAAGATAATAAGACAAGGGAGATAGATGCCAATGCAGAAAGATCCAAATACTCAACCCAGGACAATCAGGAATCATAATTGTAAGATACCAAAGCCACCATAGAAATTCGAAAGACACTACTTAATTTACTAGTCAGGAGAAGATGAAACGTTGCGTAGACATGAGGTGCGTATATTTGTAGGTGCATGCGTGTTTATAGTACATGTATATGTATGTGTGTGAGTTGTTGAATGAATATATGCGACTTTGTGGGCGTAGGTTTGCATAAATATGTTGGGTTTACATGTGGTTTCATTCTCTTTGACGAGTGGTGGCCTAACACCCCCCTCCACTTTTAGCGTCACTAAGAAATATTTGGTGCTTGTTCGGGGTGCCTCTCTCCGCACCCTCAACCGCACCTAAGCCGTGTGATATAGTACGTATCGGGGGTACCAGTTCTTCCCTTTTGGAAAACCATGGAGGGGGGGGGGGAAGGGAAAGTAACTGGTGCCCCATGTTATCCGGCTATTGCGTGAATTTCACGCGACGTTGTGGTGCGAAGCTCTACCCTCACCTATCAAGCCGATCGTCGGGCAGATTGTGTTTTTTTTCCTCATGGCTCCAGGTAGCGTCTTGGTTGTGATTATCCTACAAGGAAATGAAATCACTTATCATAAAGAGGGGGAAATGGTAACATAAGATGATTGACGGTACGAAAATGGCTTCACGCCATGGAGTGTTGGAATTCCTTCGAGAGCTGAAGTGGATTTTCATTTCCCTTCGGTGTACTGATTTTACAGTTTTCACAGACATTCCATGAATTTTATATTGTTTCTTGCGTGAAATGTCTAAAACTCACTGAGTGCGTAATATACCGAAAAGGATGTCTTTCACAATCGGACACACATCGTAGACTCACTCGTGGCACAGCGCCCCCATCTCTGTCGGGGGGCGGGGGGGTGACTCTGTGCCGAAGGTAATCTGTTACGGCCGCCCGCTCTCGGGCAAATGAAAGCGGTTTTTGCCCCTCGTGAACTTCGTGACACGGCAATTCTCTCATCGCCTGTCATCAGGATTGCCTACTATTGTGAGTTTTTTTGCCCTGGGTGCTTTATCTTTTTCCTGCGCCCAGGGTCATCAATCTGACTGACACAAAATAACTATCTACTTGAGAGGAGCACGCACGCACAGCTCTTTCCGAAAGGGGGCGTCGTGAGAAATAAATGGGGAAACCTTATCCTGGATATCAGTGGGTCTAATTGGAGCTTCCCGGTCGAGAGCGCCACTCCTCGGTGGGGATGGTAACTGAATCGAAATTATTCGTACAACTTAAGCATTGGAAATACTAGAAGACTGAAAATGTGATCATTTGATGTGATCCATTCGACATTATCCATGCGATTAATTAATTAGCAATATGAAATGCGAGAAAATATATTTACGAGTATATTAACCCTCCCGATGCATTTATACTTGATGTAAAGAATAGATGTTAATAACAATAACAAAACGAGCTTACAACACCCTGGGTTGTTAGAATACACTACTACTTTTTATTATATAAGCATACAGAGTGCGTTTCGAAAGTAATACAGTTAAATTTCCCTCGCCGAACACCAGGTGCCAACACTGCCCCCCCTGCTTCTTCTGGACGACAGGACTTTCTTGATCCCTCGAATTAAGGCAGCCCTGAAAGGAACCCGTTTTTCGTCCATAGTAGAGATCCAATCAGCCGTGACGAAGACCTTGCGAGAGGTCTCCGAAGACGCCTTCCAGGGCGCTTACCGGTCTTGGCAGAGTCGCTGGAAAAAATGTGTAGAGGCCCAAGGGGAGTACTTTGAAGAATTTTAAGTGTTTGCGCAAATATCCTCAATAAATTACTTTAAAAAAATAATTGCATCACTCTCGTAACGCACACTGTATTATATCGCATTGGATAGACAATGAATATATCTTACGCTACGAGGTCGTGAAACTGCGAAGCTTTATTCTCAGTGCGTAGTTCTTTTCATCGATATTCGTTACACAAATTTTGCATAACTTAACTAGGGTTTATCCATTATTCGAGAGTATATGTGCATTATTTTAACAAAAATTCGTAAAATTGGAAAGCTTTCCAAATATATATAAAACACAGTAATCAACCCGAAGGTCGGTTTAGTAGGTGATGGTAGAGCTCACCCGTGTACCAAGCCCGACGGCGTGTGAATATTCACACATCAGGGTAGGGGGGCCAGTTCCTTCCCTGTGCCGGTTATGGTTTCCCAGCCAAATATATATACATCGTGCCAATGATTAGGACACTGTCGACACGGTGATCATCGAATGAAAGTTCGGTGCGCACTTGTACATGTACGTTTGTTTTCACATGGCACATAACCACTTTCGACGGAATATTGACGTCACAACGTTGGTCAGTGTGATCGTGTGTGACCGTGGCAGGAAGAGTGAGTGCTTTTTGTCGAGGACAATCGCGGTCACATCTCTCCGGAGGAATCGTGACATGGAGCTCGCCGAAAATACGGCCAAGAGCCGAGGCACGATTGGTCATTTGGGGGGGTGCGTGGCCGAGCCCCACCAATCATCTCCCTCGCTCGCGACAATCGTAGAGTAGATGAATGGGGAGATACGATGGCTATAAGCGCCGCGATCGCCTCGTGGCGCCATCCCGCGGGCCGAGGGACGTACACTTCAACCCTTATCCTCTGGCCTAATTCTTGTAGCCGACATGAACACTTTCGTAACCACGTTTTTTGTAACGCCACCATCGTTCACATTTACAGTTCAAGAGAATTGGCGTTATTGAATACGGTGATGCAGTAGGTTTGGTCGTCACAACGTAATATTACTAATATTTGGTGGTCTACTCTTTTAAGGCAGGTGTTTGGGCGGCCACGGCCAGTCTTACATATCTTAGTCTCGCATAATTAGACAGACCTGGCACTCCACGGGATAAAAACAATGTTTTTCGATTGGGCATGCATTCTACACCTTAAAATACTAATTAATAAGTGAAGGCTGGCGAGGTGCACAATACTTAGTATACTTAACCATAAAATATGTATCCAAGTGCGTATACGTGTTTTTTAAGAGGAAGAGCTTGGTTTACCTCCAGGGGATATCCTAACCAGTCCCTCCGATGTCCTAAACTAATTCCTAAATGTATTTCCATCATATTACGGTAGGAAATATAATGAAAATAAGCTGAGAAAGATCAAGTCTAGAGCCAACAGATTTAAGATGTCATTTTTCCTCATGCAAGATAAAGGTATCAAAATAACTGCAAACGGCCGCGCAGGGGAGAAGAATGTATGTTTCTTTTTTCATCCTACGTACGTATGATATCATTATGCGTCTAAACTATGATTCATTGTTCTTCCTTTCCCTAGCAGCTCATCTTACAAGCGTAGATGATGCGGTGGACCATGCATCCTTAGTAATATCTACTTCTTTGAATTATTTTAAATTTGTTGGGAACTTAAAATTAATTAAGGTTTAATTATTTACTCGTATGTTGAACGCCTGGTGTGGGAACACTCCCTGCCACACACCACAGCGGTAGGCCTTCGGGTGCCATACAGATGTAGCAGCGACCTTACATTATTTGCAGACTTCGATTTCGGCATAAATACGCCGCGATTCACCAAAAAGGTGTATGCCAGGGGGTTTATGCACCAGGTGGGAAGGGGGAGTGATAAGGGGGGCTATGGGAGAGGAAGGGAAAAATATTCATTAAAAAACTATCGAACAAAGTGCAAATCAGTATAAATACTGAGGAAGACCAAAATCAAAACAAGGCTTCAGTCCAACTAAAAAATTAGTGTTTTGTTTTGAGAAAAAGGGAATAAAAATAAACCCCAACCAATTATACGACAGTCCTCCGCCTTACGATGTAATAATTTACAGAGACATACTCTCAATTTATTACATGCAATTTTGATTTTGCACGTCTCTATACTTCTTCTCAAAATGCAGTGGATGAATGAAACGACCTCAAACCTGCGCATGCGTGTTGAGGGGGAATGTTACTTCCACATGTCATCTGGAGTGTTTCTGAAGGTCATTTTGTTTGTGGTCTACAAGCATGTGTACATTAGTTTACGGCCCACCCTCGTACATGTATTTGCATGCGTGTAAGTCACAAAGGTTTTCGCTTGAATATCGCATTCGCCTCTCTGGGTGTAAATTTGCATGTAGTTTTATTCTCTTTTGTGGCTGGTGACATAACACCCCCCGCCACACGTCTTTGCGGCGGCTTGCGAAGTATTCCATAGGTGTATACATGCGGCTGCCGGTAACGAGATGGCCGATTGTAATTAGCCCCCCGTTCTCGAAAGCGCGCCCCCGCTTGGGGAAGGGGGGGGGTGTGCGGCCGGGAGACGGAGAGAAATGAGGCGAGGCAGTGGATCGCATTTTGGGTTCGCGCTGAAAGACAGCACCCGGGGGGGGGGTATTTCGCTTGGTTTCCCAGACGACCGGACGGAAGATGCTGGGAAGAAGAGAAAGGAAGGAAGAGAGAGAGTCGGAACAGGTTTTTCTTTTCGGTTCGACTTCGCTTTTTTTATCGGCGTTTGCTCGTCCGCTCTCCTTCCCCACAGATTTCGAGTTGAGGGGCTGATAATTTATCGGTAGTCAGGAATAGGCCGCCTCCGGGCCGGAGTTGGCCTTTCAACCCCCGCCTCTCCTCCTCGGCCGCCCCCCTGCTTCGCACACTCCACATTTATGCTGCCGGCGGATCTTTTGTGCGCTCACTCCTATTAATAATAGGATGCACATGCGCGTGTGTTTTCATCCCGCGGATCAAATAATATCCATACATTTTCCCTTGGTTTCTCACGCTAATCGTCGGTGGATCCGAAGCGCATGCGCGTGAAAGTGGAGGTTGTCAGTCGCGGTTATAATTTCAATATTTTGAGATGATGCAAAAAAGCGCACCGCGAATAAAGGTTAGGGTTGAGACGATGCGGTTGGTTGATCACGTGACATCAGGGTCATACGGAACACGGGTGCATGGGGTGGGAGCGATTTTTTAAATGATGGTGCAATACTTTACTCGTATGCCTCGCATTGTAGCCTTGAAAGGAACCTCGGTGTTTCCATAGGGATGCGATATTTCATTGACAACGGCGGGAAAATATCAGAAGTTCTACTCTGGGGATGCGCGAATTTAATCGGTGTACCTCGGGTTATGAGGCACCGGGAGGAACAATGAATCAATAGGCATCGGCAAGTGTGTAAACTCATCGACACCCACGCCATATTTACTACCTGCGACGGCAAGCCGAGTCCAGCGTGGCTCGACCCAATCGGCTGCGTGTCGTGCACGGCAGCGGGAGAGGCGAGGCTCTGTCGCGTTCGCTCGTCCCTTGCAGGAGGTACCCCTTGCCGGGGGTACCCCTCGTGAAGTCCAAGAGACGACGATGAGAGCTGAACTAGTTAGAATAGGAATGCTGGAACGATGTGGAGGGTAGGAAAATTAGGAAATATGATGCGAAAGATGCAGAGGGGAAATACATACAGTAAAGATGTTTGACGGCTGAGCGAGGTGATATACGGGAATATACGCGAGCGAGCGACATATATATTTATGTATATATCGCTCGCTCGCTAAATATATATCGCTAGCAAAGCAAAAATATATGTATTTAAACACTCATATAATTATATATATTTGTGTATACATATATATACATACATATATATATATATATATATATATATATATATATACAAAATATTTATTTGATAGTTGTGTCCACCCAAAAACCTACCTTAAACGGTAGATTACCTAATAATACATACATATATATATATATATATATCCCTCCCATGGACTACAACCTTGTCGTGGTGGAAGGGCTTGTGTGTTCCGATGACCCCTAGAGCTGTGCTGGCGGGAGTAATAATAATTACTCCTGGAAGGGTCACCCATGCCAGATAGGTCGAAGGTTAGGAGCCAGACGAAAGGTAGTCCACGCAGCGTCTGTTCCTCAGTGAGGCGGCTGCAATGGCGTCTGACCCCAGTGGGGCGGCCATTAAGTGATGGTGTCACGTTAAAAACACTATTGAGGAAGGCAACGGGAAACCACCTCAATTATCATTCCCAAGAAAATATGATGGACGCAAAACAGAAATTGAGTCCTGGCAACTGCGGGACTCGGCCCAAGGGGCCGTGTGTCGTGCCCGGCAGCGGGGGAGGCAAGGCTTCCGCGGTCGTCATCCCACGAAATCCTTGCGGGGAAGAAATAACAGCAGCAGGACAGAAGATGCAGAAGAAGACGAAAGTAGTTAGAATAGGAACCTGGAACGTCAGGACCATGTTGAGGAGAGGCAAATTAGAAAATATTAAGCGAGAGATGGAAAGAGGTAATATAGATGTTTTAGGTCTCTGCGAGGTGAGATGGAAGGATAGCGGGGATTACTGGAGTGACAATTATAGAGTGATATACAGCGGCGGGGACGAGAGCCAACGAGGGGTTGCCGTAATTTTAAATAAAGTGGTAGGAAGAAGCGTAGTCAACATAGAGCAAGCGACTGATAGAATTTTACTCGTAGAGATTAAAGCAGAGCCGACGAACTTGGTCATTGTTCAGGTATACATGCCACCGAGCAACCACAAGGAGGAAGAAGTCGATAGGATGTACGATGTGTTAGAGGATATCATCGCGAGTGTTCCTGCAGGGAAACATTTGATAGTGATGGGGGATTGGAATGCGACGGTAGGCGAAGGAAGAGATTGGGGTGAGGTGGGGGACTATGGGTTAGGCACGAGGAATGAACGCGGGGAGAAAGCAATTGAATTCTGCAGGAGACAAGGGTTAGTCATCACCAACACATGGTTTAGACACCACAAAAGGCGTAGGTATACATGGAAAATGCCAGGTGACTCAGAAAGGTATCAGTTAGATTATATTATGGTTAGGCACAGGTTTAGGAACAGTGTGATAAATTCACACAGTTTCCCAGGAGCGGATGCGGACTCTGACCACAATTTAGTTGTTATGAAATGTAATGTTCGTTTCAAGAAGATAAGGCAAGGGCGGCGGGTTAGGAAATGGAATTTAGAAGCAGTAAATGAATTAACGAGGAAGGAGTATCAGCAGGCTGTAGAGAAAATGATGTATGACGGTAAAGAACTGAGTACTATCGAAGAAAAATGGGAATGTATCAAGAAAGGGATATTGGAAGCCGCTAAAGAGACTATAGGAACCGTTAACGGGAAAAGGATAAGGAAACCATGGGTAACGGATGAAATGATTGCAAAGATGGATGAGAGGAGAAGATGGAAAAATGTAAACACAGAGTTAGGTAAAATGAAGTACAAAGAGTTAAACAATAAATTGAGAAGGGCCACAAATAAAGCCAAAGAAGAATGGTGGAAAACGCAATGCGAGGATATGGAAAATTTACAGAAGAAGGGTGAAATTGGTGCTCTATACAGCAAGGTTAAGTTATTATCGGGAAGTAAGAAGGCAAGATCTGTGCTAACAGTGAAAGATAAGTGGGGTAAGATAATAGTTGAACCAGGAAAAATCCAAGAGAGATGGAAGGAATATATAGAAACACTGTATGGTAAAGATCTTAGGCCGACAAGGTTAGACATAGAAAAGGAACATGACGTAGAAGAAGATAGCATAGGTCCAGGCATACTCGACGATGAAATAGAAAGGGCACTAAAGGAGATGAAAGCAAATAAGGCTGTGGGGGTGGACAACATTTCTGTAGAAATGTTGAAATGGTTAGGAAAAGGTGGAAAGAAGGCCATATATGGACTGATTCGTAGTATCTATGAGGAAGGAATCTGGCCGGAAGATTTTGTGAGATCGGTGTTAGTTCCTATTCCAAAAAAGGCAAAGTCTACGTCATGTGAGGATTACAGAACAATAAGTTTGATATCCCACGCAGCTAAAGTTATTCTCAGGATCATCAACAAAAGGATAGAGAGTAAGGCAAATGATTACTTAGGGGATAATCAGTTGGGTTTAGGAAGGGAAGAGGTACGCGTGATGCCATTGCAGTAATGAGATCACTAGTCGAGAGGAATATAGAATACAATCAGGACGTTTTTGCCTGTTTTGTAGATTTCGAAAAAGCGTTTGATAGAGTGAATTGGGAAAAATTAATGCGTGTATTGCAGAAAATAGGAATGGATTGGAGGGACAGGAGACTGATCCGCAACCTGTACATGTCTCAGACTGCTCAGGTACGAGTGGGGAACGGAGAGTCCGGATGGGCAGTGTTAGGAAGAGGTGTAAGGCAGGGTTCCCCATTGTCACCGGTACTGTTCAACGTATATGTAGAGGAAATGATTAAAGAGGCATGGCAAGAACTGGAGGTAGGAATGAAAGTCGGAGGGGAATTCGTAAAATCGATTAGGTTTGCTGATGACCAAGCATTAGTTGCTCAGTCAGCCAAGGGGTTGCAAGCATTGCTGAGTGAATTGGAGGTTCAGTGCGATAAATATGGGATGAGAATCAATATTAATAAAACAAAGGTTATGCGATTTTCCAGAAAGAAAAAGGCTAAGCTAAATATTAAAATAGGCGGGGAAAAAATAGAGCAGGTAGAGCAGTTTACATATCTCGGAAGTGTTTTGGACCAATACGGTCAAAGTGGTAGGGACGTAAGGAGAGGAAATTCGCTAGGCAAGGAGGCTTTCTCAAGGAGGAGGGAGTTGATGACGGGGACGTTGAGTAGAGATGTTAAGACAAGACTCGTAAAAACTCTGATATGGAGCGTAGCTATGTATGGTGCGGAAACGTGGTCACTGAAGCAGGAGGATAGACGTAAATTGGAGGCTTTTGAAATGTGGGTGTGGAGAAGGATGGAGAAGGTGAAATGGACCGAAAGGAAAACAAATGAGGAAGTACTGGAGATGGTGGGTGAGGAGAGAGGTTTGTTGAGAGAAATCCTATGGAGGCAAGAAAAATGGATGAAAGGCGTATTGAGCGGTAGTGGAATGTTGAAGAAGGTAATAGAGGGGAGAATGTTGGGCAAGCGAGGAAAGGGTAGGAACAGGATAGGGATGTTGGATGGGATGAAGGGAGGAAAGAAGTACACAGAGATGAAGAGGGACCTGATATAGATTAGTTTGCTAAGTGGGGAGTCACAAAATGTTTATTTGATAGTTGTGCCCATCCAAAAACCTACCTTAACCGGTAGATTACCTAATAATAATAATAATATATATATATATATATATATATATATATATATATATATATATATATATATATGCGGGTCGCGGTGGTCTAGCGGGTAGAGCGTTGGACTACTGACCGGAAGGTCCCGGGTTCGATTCCCGGGCAAGGCACTTTGGGCACATATTAAGCACTCGCTAGGTCGACATGGATATGGGATTCAGATTCAGTCACTTCTCAAATTTACTTGAATTCGATGAATTTTATTGACAGTTCTCTTTATCTTTTCTAATTAAGTAATGCCACTTTTCGTGACTATGTTATGTAAAAATGTATCCTTCGAATGTTTTATTATTAATCCAGCTGCATATATATATATATATATATATATATATATATATATATATATATATATATATATATAAACACAGTAATCAACCGGAAGGTCGGTTTAGTAGGTGATGGTAGAGCTCACCCTTTAACACGTAAAAGCTGCAGCTCCACCCAAGCTAGTTGATTTTTCGGGTACCAGATCTTCCTGGGAAACCATAACCGGCACAGGGAAAGGAACTGGCCCGCCTACCCTGATGTGTGAATATCCACACGCCGTCGGGCTTGGTACATGGGTGAGCTCTACCATCACCTACTAAACCGACCTTTGGGTTGATTACTGTGTTTATATATATATATATATATATATATATATATATATATATATATAGATGATGCGGAAGTACTCACGAGAGCAATATAACTTTTGGACGGCACAATAGAACCCAGAATAAAACAGATAACACGTAAAAGAACACTCACATTGTAGATTATTTGAGCTTTCGGCCTACTCCGAGGCCTTCTTCAGGCATTTTTCTACATGTATATAAAAAATATATATATATATATATATATATATATATATATATTATTAGGTAATCTACCGGTTAAGGTAGGTTTTTGGATGGACACAACTATCAAATAAACATTTTGTGACTCCCCACCTAGCAAACTAATCTATATCAGGTCCCTCTTCATGTCGGTGTACTTCTTTCCTCCCTTCATCCCGTCCAACATCCCTATCCTGTTCCTACCCTTACTCTATTCCTGTTCCTGTCCAACAACATTGCCAATCAATACGCCTTTCATCCATTTTTCCTGCCTCCATTGAATTTCTCTCAACAAACCCTCTCCTCACCCACCATCTCTAGTACTTCCTCATTTCTTTTCCTTTCGGTCCATTTCACCTTCTCCATTCTTCTCCACACCCACATTTTAAAAGCCTCCAATCTACGTCTATCCTCCTGCTTCAGTGACCACGTTTCCGCGCCGTACATAGCTACGCTCCATATCAGAGTTTTTACGAGTCTTGTCTTAACATCCCTACTCAACGTCCCCGTCATCAACTCCCTCCTCCTTGTGAAAGCCTCTTTGCCTAGCGAATTTCCTCTCCTTACGTCCCTACTACTTCGACCGTGTTGGTTCAAAACATTTACGGGATACGTCAATTGTTCCATCTGCTCTAGTTTTTGCCCCCCTATTTTAATGTTTAGCTTAGCCTTTTTCTTTCTGGAAAATCGCATAACCTTTGTTTTATTAATTTGACTCTCATCCCATATTTATCCTACTGAACCTCCAATTCACTCAGCAATGCTTGCAACCCCTTGGCTGACTGAGCAACTAATGCTTGGTCATCAGCAAATCTAACCGATTTTACGAATTCCCCTCCGACTTTCATTCCTACCTCCAGTTCTCCCCGTGCCTCTTTAATCATTTCCTCCACATATACGTTGAACAGCACCGGTGACAATGGGCAACCCTGCTTTACACCTCTTCCTAACCTTGCCCATTCGGACTCTCCGTTCCCCACTCGCACCTGGGCAGTGTGAGATACGTACAGGTTGCGGATCAGTCTCCTGTCCCTCCAATCCATTCCTATTTTCTGCAATACACGCATTCATTTTCCCCAATTCACTCTATCAAACGCTTTTTCGAAATCTACAAAACAGGCAAAAACGTCCTGGTTGTATTCTATATTCCTCTCAATTAGTGATTTCATTACTGTAATGGCATCACGCGTACCTCTTCCCTTCCTAAACCCAAACTGATCATCCCCTAAGCAATCATTTGCCTTACTCTCTATCCTTTTGTTGATGATCCTGAGAATAACTTTAGCTGCGTGGGATATCAAACTTATTGTTCTGTAATCCTCACATGATATAGAATTTGCCTTTTTTGGAATAGGAACTAACACCGATCTCACAAAATCTTCCGGCCAGATTCCTTCTTCATAGATACAACGAATCAGTCCATAAAGGGCCTTCTTCCCGCATTGTCCTAAACATTTCAACAGTTCTACAAGTATGTTGCCCACCCCCACGGCCTTATTTGCTTTCATCTCCTTTAATGCCCTTTCTATTTCATCGTCGAGTATACCTGGACCTAAGCTATCTTCTTCTACGTCATGTTCCTTTTCTATGTCTAACCTTGTCGGCCGAAGTTCTTTACCATACAGTGTTTCTATATATTCCTTCCGTCTCTCTTGGATTTTTCCTGGTTCAACTATTATCTTACCCCACTTATCTTTAACTGTTAGCACAGATCTTGCCTTCTTACTTCCCGATAATAACTTAACCTTGCTGTATAGAGCTCCAATTTCACCCTTCTTATGTAAACTTTCCATATCCTCGCATTGCGTTTTCCACCATTCTTCTTTTGCTTTATTTGTGGCCCTTCTCAATTTATTGTTTAACTCTTTGTACTTCATTTTGCCTAACTCTGTGTTTACATTCTTCCATCTTCTTCTCTCATCCATCTTTGCAATCATCTCATCCGTGACCCATGGTTTCCTTATTCTTTTCCCCTTAACGGTTCCTATAGTGTCTTTTGCTGCTTCCGATATCCCTTGCTTGATACATTCCCATTTTTCTTCGATTGTACTCAGTTCTTTACCGTCAACCATTATTTTCTCTACAGCCTGCTGATACTCCTTCCTCGTTAATCCATTTCATGCTTCTACGTTCCATTTCCTAACCCGCCTCCCTTGCCGTATCTTCTTGAAACGGACGTTACATTTCATAACAACTAAATTGTGATCAGAGTCCGCATCCGCTCCTGGGAAACTGTGCGAATTTATCACACTGTTTCTTAACCTGTGCGTAACCATAATATAATCTAACTGATACCTTTCTGAGTCACCTGGCATTTTCCATGTATACCTTCGCCTTTTGTGATGTCTAAACCATGTGTTGGTGATTACTAACCCCTGTCTCCTGCAGAATTCAATCGCTTTCTCCCCGCGTTCATTCCTGGTGCCTAACCCATAGTCCCCCACCTCACCACCCTCTCTTCCTTCGCCTACCGTCGCAATTCCAATCCCCCATCAGTATCAAATGTTTCCCTGCAGGAACACGCGCGATTATATCCTCTAACCCATGTACCAAGCCCGACGGCGTGTGAATATTCACACATCAGGGTAGGGGGCCAGTTCCTTTCCCTGTGCCGGTTATGGTTTCCCAGGAAGATCTGGTACCCGAAAAATCAACTAGCTTGGGTGGAGCTGCAGCTTTTACGTGTTAAAGGGTGAGCTCTACCATCACCTACTAAACCGACCTTCGGGTTGATTACTGTGTTTATATATATATATATATATATATATATATATATATATATATGCAGCTGGATTAATAATAAAGCATTCGAAGGATACATTTTTACATAACATAGTCACGAAAAGTGGCATTACTTAATTAGAAAAGATAAAGAGAACTGTCAATAAAATTCATCGAATTCAAGTAAATTTGAGAAGTGACTGAATCTGAATCCCATATCCATGTCGACCTAGCGAGTGCTTAAAATGAGGCTTAGGCACTAATTCACATTAAACGTGACAATCTGGGGAAAATTTAATTTTCAATACTCGCCAATCAATATGGCCGTTTATTAAATCGTATATTTGAAATATGATTGATTTGTTTCGTCACCAATCTGAAAATAAAGAACAAATGAACAGTTCATGAGTACCCCATTCACTTAAAAACATTCCATATGGGCAGATTTGTAAAGCTTAGCATCCGGCATTGTTTGAGGTGAAAGGAGTCGTTTGGAAAAAAGGAATGAAAACCTCTGGAAAAGATAAAATATTAAAATGTTAGCCCTTCGCAGGCTCCAATTTTCCATCCCTTACACCATTGTCAGGGATAGCAAATGGGATTCATCCTTAATAGCATATAATTACGTAGTTTCACATCATGAACATGAAATCGTCAGATTCGTCCAAGTTGGTAATGTGCTAGCACTGGTATATCCACGAGTTGTTAGCCACGGAGAAATTCCAAAGCGTCGTCTTTCAAAGAACAATAGGAGTTCTCGCGGTGGTCCAGTTCGTCGGAGAGGGCGAGATGAGAGCGAGATCGTTAATGGGCGATGCGCCCCACCGCATGCTCGTGCATTAAAATCACATCGCTCGTCTCCGCGAGAGGGCGGTCCATACACTGGACCAACTCCCACCCTTGGCATCGCATGCACATATTCGAGATTTCATAATCTCGAATGCATATCGACATAAATACCCCGCGGTCCACCAAAAAAGTGCGCGGCAGGGGGTGCAAGCAAGATATGGGAGAGGAAGGGAAAAAATATTGAGTGAAAAACCTCAAATAACGTGCGAACTTGTATACCTGCTGCAGGAAGACCCGATTCAAAACATGGGCTGATAGATCTAATAAATTAGTTATTTGCTATGGGAAAAAAGGGAATCATAAAATTAACCAAAATCATTTTTTTTAAGATACGACACTCGTCGGCCTCCACCATAACAAGATAGGTCGTGCAGAATTGAAAAATAAGAGAGGAACATTCCACCATAGATAGCATCCACATGCAGCTCATGATGATCCTGAGAAACTGTTTAGCTACGAGCGAAATGAAACTTATCGTTCTTTAGTCCTCAGATGATGTAGCCTTCACCTTTTTGGTGGGCTCATAGGAACTTACGCTGACCTCCAGCAAAGTTCTCATAAATGCTTCGAATTGGTCCATAAAAGATCTTCCACCCATACTAAACCTTGAAGTAGTTCCGCATGAATATTGTCCACCCACAATTTCTTATTTGATTTCATTTCCCTTAATGCCCTCGCTGTGATGGATTTGTACATACGAGTATGTTTGTACTCTTTTACGGGCGGTGACCTAACACCCCTCACCACACGCCCTTGCGGCGGCTTGCGGGGTACTGTGTAGATGTAGGTTATGGTTAGGCTGAATATTTGCTCGTGTAACTCTTTTTGCTAGCGTCATACAATTCCTGTGTCTGTGTTGCATTTGAATGAAATTAATCTGGTACCTCACTGGTATTCCCGATTCCCACGCTTTGTCTTTTTCTCTTCTCTGAGTTTCAAATGAGGTGCTTCCAACTTTCAGACGGTTTTCTTGCGAAAGTCAATCAGTCTTTGTCCCTCATCGCCTCTTCTAGCCCAAATTCGCCCGCTCTCTCACCCCCACCACAACTGAACAGTGTAGTCTCCCATTACTGCGCATGCCTTCCGTCCATCTTTCCTTCTCACTCAATTGGTCTACTCACGCACAGCACTCGTCCACTTCCGAGTGTTAACTGGTTGGCACGCATCGTGCCATTTCATTGTGGGATTTCACCTTTCGGCCTCATCACCTTTCATCAATATACTCCACCTGTAAATCACTTTATCTGTCGTCCTCATTCCTCTCAGTATTCCAACTCCCTTCATTCCAGCTCTTTCTTCGCCCGAACACTCAGATCAGATCCCACCCAATCTCATTTCGCTCATCCCACGAATCTCTTCTCTATTTTCTCAATCTCTTCCTTTGCATTTTCCACCTTGCATCCACCAATTAGCTTGAGCACGTCCCACGCTCTTTCTTATTCTCATCCTTTCCACTTTTTACTTTGTGCTTTATTTCTTATGGTACTTGGCCCCAACATTCCCTACCCGGAGATCAGAATGAAGGGAAGCTTTAACTCCGGAAATTTGGGCATAAATGCCAATATTATGCCACGAACATTATGGGAATAACAGTGTCGTAGTTTCCCGTTCCTTTACATAGTGGCAGAAATATGCCCAGCGTTATTATTGGGGTGCATGGCAGCCGCTCTCGGGTTCTCTTAGCTTTGCCCTCACCTTCGACCTTAGCGGCAAGAGTGGCTCTACCGGGAGCCTTTGCTCCCGCTGGAATTGTCCTCGGGAGCACTGTACATTCTGGCCTTCCCCACAACGACATGGTGGTAACCCACGGCGGCCAATAATTTAATAAGAACATCCATAGTTACTCAATAGCATGTGGCGCAAGTTGTATTCTTTTCAAATAAAAAAGTTCATCATCATCAGTAGTTGAATCCTAGGATTGGTTTATTGCAGCCCTCCATTCGCTTCTATTTAATATCAATTCCCTCAATCCCTGATACCTTTACTGTTCAACGTCTTTCTTAATTATGTACATGTCTCTTGGTCTTCCTCGTGGAATCTTCTCTTCTAGTTTTCCTTCTATTATATTCCTAATCAATCCATTGTGCCTCAATGTGTGTCAAATGCTCAGTGCCTATATATTTCTTCTTTACCGTAGAGATCTCCTTATCATCCTATCCTCTTCTGCTCTTCTATATACATCTACATCTACATAATACCCCGCAAGCCGCCGCAAGGGCGTGTGGCGAGGGGTGTTAGGTCACCACCCAAAAAAAGGAAAAAAAACCGCATTTAAAAGTAACACTATTTATTTTCTTCCTCATTCCTTACTTTGTCTGTCCATTTTATCTTCAGCATTCTCCTCCAGCACCATGTTTCAAAGGCTTCTATTTTCTTCGCTGGTCCACTTTTCCAATGTTCCAAGTCTTGGAACCATAGAGTTCCATGCTCCACACGAAAGTCTCGACAAATTGTTTCCATGTTTCCTGCCTTAGGTTCTTTGAACATTTTAATTGCCTCTTCTTTATGAATGCGTTCTTAGCTTGGAGAAAAGGTCATAGTCCTCAAAAAGGACAACCTTTTAAAATTGTTTGCACAATTAACAAAAAGTTAAAAAATACACATGAAAAAAAATGTTTCCGCCCGGGATCGAACCGGGGACCTTGCGCGTGTGAGGCGCACGTGATAACCACTACACTACGGAAACGTCGAGAAGGTCTGGTGAAAGTATAAATATATAAATCATTTTCTCATAGTTTGCTTTCTTTAAAATTATTTAGTATATAATTCCTAAGTTAGTATTGTCAAGTAGAAAAGCCGTTAGGCGATGCATGGTCAGTTGTTTCAATATTACATTTGTGCTTTTCCTCGGTGCGCCAGAAGTCAGGGTTTATGAATAGCATTAATCAACAACAGTTAATAGATTTATTTTTTCGGACATGGTTTATAAAGGACGCAACACTGGGTAAATTTATGATACAAAGGATAGATAGAAAATATCAACCGAATAGAAAATTATAATCTAAGTTTCGCAAAGAAAATCCTGTTTAACCTTGTGGGCAAGTAATGTTTTCGCTCTTTTACCAGAGCGGCAATTCATCTAAATCATGTATTTAAAATCAAGCATGAATGTGTTCATGAATAATAAATATTGATTGTTAATAGAAAGGAAAGGCGTAATAGAAAGGGCAATAAGGGATTTAAGTCGAAAAGGACCTTGAGGATAGATGTAATCACCGAAGAACGACTCAAGCGTCCAGGAAAATACGAAAGCAAGTTTTCATGGGCTATTATTTATTCGTTGCATTTATGAGGAAGTAAATTGGCCGGATGAGTTCGACAGATCTATGTTGGTTCCCATTCCATAAATGAGAAAAACGAGGTCTATAAAGCAATACGTTTACTTTCGCATGTAGCTGAGATGGTTCCCAAGATTTTCTAATTCCCCATTAAGCTAATGGGGAATTAGAAAAGAAACTTTGTAGATTTCACCATACTTTATTGGTGCACGGTGAGTTTCATAAAATACAGGTCACCTGTGTGTGACATATTCCGGCATCTAGTACGTATTTCGAGGACATGCCGAGCTCTTCTTCATTGGTTTTCCTTTTCATCCTGTTCACATTTTCTATCTCTCTGCACAATTCCATGACAGAAGTCACTTAACTACGGAATTTGGTATTCCACCAGTTAAGGTAGGTTTTAATGGACAGAGCCTACACAATTTCTCCTAACCAGAAACACAGCCTAAACTACACTAAATCACTCTGCAACTCCACATACTGTGTTCTAAAGTACTTCGTTGCTTCCGCTGTAGGGCCAAATACTTTCCGAAGTTTTCGCTTGTGCCAAGGCTCTCCTTCCTCGAACGTCAGGGTCACCGAAATTATGTGCGCGACGAATGCATTTTTGCAGGTCCATTTTTATAATCCATGCTTTTGTCGCCTCCGAGGCAACATTGTCCATTCCAGAGGCCTTGCCTTCACTAACACATTAAATGCAGCATTTAACCAAAGATAATGCTATTTATATGGAACTGAGATCCCCCGAGTGTTCATCCCGGCCAAATGACTTTGAAGTCATGTACCCTCCAAGAGTTCTTGACTCGGAAATGTTTAGGCACTTAGGAGAGAAAGAATGGGCTTTTTTTTAAGGAAATCCAAATCGCGAACGATGTGACTGACCCTTCTAAAAACAGGGCAAGTCTCAGTACTCGTTCAACAAATGACTCCCATGGGGCGTTGTCTTTGACGCGACGACTTCGCTGCAAATGATGGTGACCTACCACCCCCCGCCACATGCCCTTGCAAGGTATTGCGAGGATGTGGACGAAACTGCTTCATCGTTTGGGACGGATGCTATATGGCGACTACGGGCGTTGTGAAGGTTGTTGAGCAATCATAATCGATAAGGTGCAAAAAAAATGTTAATGAAATATTTTTCTTTTCCTGCTGTTGTAGCCTCTGCGAGGAGAAGGGCAGAGGCAGTCTACACGCTCCAATGTTGTCATTATCGTTTAACATGCATTTATTTTCTTCATTTTATCATCGCTAAATACATTCTTCGATAATCCAGAAATACTACGGGGGACTATGCAGTGAAGTTGGCGAAAAATAACCATAAAAATTCATTGTGATATCCATTTGAATTCCGTTGAATTTCCGTTGAAAAAATAACTACACTAAAAATCACGTTTTTCCTTTTTTCCAAGAAAATTGATAAGAAAAATGCAGATCAAGTAATACAGACACAAAATAAACTATTACAGGCATTAATTAAATAGATAAGGACATAAAACTCGAGAATTTCTGAGCTTTGCCTGCAGATTATTCATTGTACTAATTTGGCAGCTTTTTTTAACAAGTATATTCTGGAAAGTGTCTGCGACCCAGCAAAACTGAGGGTTTGAGAAGGGTGCAGGTCACATGCGTTCTCTTGCGACACCGGTAGGAATCATTATGACCGCGAATTATATTGGTGAATCGGACACCTGGTTAAAATAAGAGAGACACCTGCAGAGCCACTCATTCTTCCCTCGCAATACACACGCAATCTTAATCGAATCCAAGAGCGCGAATTTATTTGTTCAAAAAGTGAAATTTACCGACGGCCCGCGTGCTTTTCGGTGCGTGCAGATGGCGAGGGCCTTCTAATATCGACGGGCACGGGGTTGCAAAAGATGTCGTCTGTGACTATTTGAACCGCATTTACATGAATGATTTCATATTATGACAATTGTAAACATGATGAAGTATTGCATTGCATATACTTTCGAATACGTTACGCGACTCGAAGATTGGCGTCGCGAGGGGTTTGCTGCCTACGTGCGTGCGGACGTGCGTTTTGGCGGATTGCGAGTCGTGTCCCCATGCTTGCGAGGGAACTCTCCGGTTTCAATCGATGCGCCCCCGGAATCGATTTGATCCGGCAACGTGTCTCCGAGGGTTCCTCATACCGTGGTCAGTTGGGGAGCGGCGTTAATGGGAAGGAAGAAAGGGGCCGGGGGGGGGTGGAAGATAGGAGTGGGGGCATCCGAAAGAGGGGGGGGGACTTAAGAATGGTAGGCGTTGCTATGTTTCCGCGTGGATGGGGGTGGGGACGAATTCCGCAGAGGTCGGTGGTTCCTCCGTTGGCCGTTTTCGAGTGTTGTGGGTCCGGGCCATGATGCCGCAGCCCGGCCTTGAACCTGGCTCAAAGGGTGCGGGAGGCAGGGGGGGAGGGTCCGGGAAGAAGGGTAGGGGGGGCGACGAGAGGAGGGGAAGCCAAAGTGAGTGTGTGTGGAAGTTCCTACGCCTGCTTGAAATGAAAGGAATTCGAAATAAAACTGTCGATTCTTTGCAAATTGTCTGGGAGAGGACACAATTCGTCACAAGGCGAGGGTGCACATGCTTGTAGAACATAAACAAAAACAAAGAGCAAGATCGGGTGAAAAGTACATCAAAGTACAATTCTTAAGATTCAAAATCATATATTTATTTTTCAACATTACGCACAGTTAAGGTTCGCATTGCTCCCAAAGTGCTGCGTTTTCTCGTTTAGTTTTTTTCATTCCGTCACTGAAAAATTCATCTGGCTTATCTCGAATCCGGGACTTGACAGCTAGCTGCCTTCACCTCATTGTCTGAGGTGTAATGATTACCCTTGAGGTTTCCCTTGAGTTTGAGGATAATACCCATGGTAATTGGGTGTGTGTTAATATGTTTTCGACGCACTCAGACACGTAACCTGCCTCAAATTTACGCAGGAAAATTTAAGCTGCATTTAAGCCTACGGTCAACTAGTGGCTCCCATTCTAATTCTTTCAATGGTGTCGTGACAGTGCTACCTTGTCCATGACAACGTCTCACTAACCTCTACGTTGTACTCGATCTAGTTCCAAAATTAAACCTACTTAAGAGGATCCCATGCGCTTTCAGCATACTCCAGTTGGGGTCTAACTAACGTGAAATAACAAAGTACATTGACCCTTTCGTTACAATTCCAAAGTAACCTTTTTATAAATATTTGCTTTGTATATGCTTTTCCGCAAATTTCAAACTGGGACATATCCGTAGTTATCGTTGCACCAAAGTATTTTACCGATTCCTCGTGTGCAATTTCCCTGTACAGGATACGCGTTTTCTGGTGAAATATTTATCCTCCAAAAATTTATCGAAACACATTGATTCAAATTTAATTCGAGCTCCCATGTCTCGCACCACTTTTGGATTGCATTTAGGTCGTTAGCTAATGTTATCATATATTCATGACTGGATATTTCCCTACACAATACGGTACAGTCAGAAAATAGACGAAGTTTAATGAAAACCTGAGACCCGATGTCATTAAAGGAACAATAGCGGACTGACAACTCTTCCTTGTGGGACACCCGATGCGACACTGAATGTGTCCGACGTTACTCCGTCTATTACGTCTCTTGCTCGCCACCTGTTAAAAAGTTATTAATCTAGCAGTCTACTCCACATTTATCAATCCCGTTCCTTCCCAACTTTTGGATCAACTCCTTATGATGGACTTTTTCGAATGCCTTTTTAAAATTTTAAAATATAGCATTGATCTGAACGTTATTTTCTCCCGAGACCAAAATATCATGGGCGAAAAGTGGCAGTTGGCTCTCGCAAGATCCACCCTTTCGGAAACCGTGTTGGTTTTCTGTAAGTAAATTCTGAGAATCGAGATTTTTCATGATTAACTTACAACTACGTGCTCCTTGCGTACAATTTTGCATGAGAATGATTCGAGAGAGATGGGTCGGAAATTACTGGGATATTCCCTTTTTTATATACATTGGGGTGGCATTGGCTATTTTCCAGTCTTTGCGTACTTCGTGATCATTTAGGGATTTATTTAATGTTATTTCCAGGAAAGGAGCTAATTCAGTGGCCATCGCTTTGTGTACGTGAGCAGGGATTCGATCAGGGCCTGGCGATTTGTTTGGATTGATGTCTTTTAAGTTGGCGTTCGATTCAAAGAGAAGATGCAATTACAATTTCAGACATGGATTAATGGGAGCGATCGGTTAGTGGCTCGCATTGTTCCCGTGAACGATTATTAAAGAAGCCATGAAAATCATGGTTTAATGTGGCATGTTAGGGAAGTAGCCGGTTGGTGGTAGAAATCATAAAGAGGCAGGACAAATGGATACAAAACATACTGTAATATTGCAATAGGATTGATGACAATGAAAGCGGGGAGAGCGTTAGGCAAGTGAGGAAGGGGCAGGAATGGGATAGGAATATTGGTCGGAATGAAGGGAGGAAGGAAGTACACAGAGATGAAGAGGGCAGGACCTACCGCAGAGCCTAATTCCAGGTTGTGTTTTCTTAGAGAGAGGCAGGTCAACGTATGATTGTGCAACTTGTTGTTGTGTCCATCCGAAACGTACCGATGAAGTACGAGCAATAATGATTAGAAAAATAAAAATCTTTTATGAGGCCATTAAATATTTCAGCCTGTCTTACTTCATTGTTCTCCTTAAAAGAATCTCTTATTCTTAGAATCTTGTATTCGTAGAGAAGAACTTAAATCCTCGGAACCGCGTGGCATGGCATGACATGTTTCCATCAATTCAATGTTTTAAAATCTAAATTAGTCACTAATTCATTTTTTTAGTTGTTGTTGATGTTTATACTTCCAGTGGTGATCTGCAGGCCACCAAGCAGGTAAATAAAGAAGCATTGGAAACATGACGGCATTCCATTTGAATATGATTGATTAACTCTAGTTTCTGCTTGAGTTCGTCCCACCACGCATTGCACTGCACACAGGGATGTAGCGATAAACCCGAGAGCTCAGTCGCCTTTAGGAACAACGACGTCTCCCCTTCCCGGGGGCCGCGTGCTCCATTCCCCGGCCCCACCCTTCCTTTCTTCTTCCTGGGTCGCTGCCCCCAGTCCCAGGGGAGGCCCCTCGTCTCCCCGAGAGGGCCCCGAGCACCCTCGTCAAGTCCCGCCCACGCCCCCTTCTGCCCCTACCAGCGGCATTCCCTGGCGTACGGCGGACATCCAGGGGGCGGCGGGAGAAGAGCGGGGAGGCGGGGGTCGGGGTCAGTACTTAATATGCCTGGAGTGTGTACGATTGTATTGGTGCCTACAGTAAGCCACTCTTCAATTCCGCATACTTGCATCCTCCTTTCACTCCGTCCAACATGCCCATCCCAATTAGTCCTACCTCCTCATTGTTTTCCTAACGTTCTAAATTCTCTGAACTATCTTCAACACCGCTTTATGCTCTGCATACACCTTTTCCTGCCTCCTTCGGATTTCTCCCTACCAAACAATAGTATGTACAAAAGTGTATGTATATATATTATATATGTAATTATATATATAATTATATATACAATTGGAAACGTGGTCGCTGAAGCAGGAGGATAGACGTAGATTGGAGGCTTTTGAAATGTGGGTGTGGAGAAGAATGGAAAAGGTGAAATGGACCGAAAGGAAAACAAATGAGGAAGTACTAGAAATGGTGGGGGAGGAGAGGGGTTTGTTGAGAGAAATCCTATGGAGGCAGGAAAAATGGATGAAGGGCGTATTGAGCGGTAGTGGAATGTTGAAGAGGGTAATAGAGGGAAGAATGTTGGGCAAGCGAGGTAAGGGTAGGAACAGGATAGGGATGTTGGACGAGATGAAGGGAGGAAAGAAGTACACCGAGATGAAGAGGGACCTGATATAGATTAGTTTGCTAGGTGGGGAGTCAGAAAATGTTTATTTGATAGTTGGGTCCATCCAAAAACCTACCTTAACCGGTAGATTACCTAAAAAAAATATAATTATATATATAATTATATATATAGATATATATCTATGTATATATATATATATATATATATATATATATAGAGAGAGAGAGAGAGAGAGAGAGAGAGAGTGAGAGATGATTTCTTCGAAGTAACACGGAAGTGTTGAATAAAAAACTTAGACAGTAACACACAGCACGAGAACACATAAAAAGAACACTCACAATAATATCTTGATAATTTCGACGGACTCGAGCTCCGTCTTCTTCGGAAGATAAGATATGACTGAGGAAAAGGGTACGCGGTGCAGAGAGAGTATGGGACGAGGGAGAGGGGAAAAACAGGTAGTGGGGGAGGGTGAAGGAGGGGTTTATGGAGGAGGAGAAAGCGGAGAACAGGTGGTGGGAGAGGGGTGAAGGAGGAGGTTATGGAGGGGGAAAGGGAGGCCAGAGGGGAGCGGAGATTGAATAAGGAGGATGCGGAAATAGTAACAAGCGACACAGAAAACTAACAATTCATCCACAGATACCACAACACCCATGACCAAGGCATCAACTCACCAAGTCATCATAGGGGCTTGACTAGTCAAAACCCAGGACAAGGATGACAAAATTTATGCGGATGAATAAATTGTCCCACCACCTCGCAAGAAACAAATCCACCTCCATCCACCCCAGCCCCCCCCATTTAGTGAACGACATTGAGACCCGGATGTTGATAGGCTTTACACAGCCATATAAATGCCAATTCCATTGTTTTTAATTTTATAGGGTTATCAGATGGGGGAAGGGATGCTAGCACGGAAACATTGTAACAGTGGTTGAAGGGGGTGTTGTGGTGGGAGGCATGTTTTGGGATGGGAAGACCCGCGGACGGGGAAGAGGGATTACATGAGGCGCGATGATTGTTCACCCTGAGGTTCAGGGGTGTAGAGAACTGGCCTATATAAAATGCCGGGCAGATCTAATAATCTATCTTCTGACTTGCAAACCCCCACTACCTGTTTTCCCCCTCTCCCTCGTCCCCTACTCTTTCTGCACCACATACCCTTTTCCTCAGTCATATCTTATCTTCCGAAGAAGACGGAGCTCGAGTCCGTCGAAATTATCAAGATATTATTGTGAGTGTTCTTTTTATGTTTTCTCGTGCTGTGCGTTGCTCTCTAAGTTATATATATATATATATATATATATATATATATATATATATATATATATACATATACATATACATATATATATATATATATATATATATATATATATATATATATTAATATTCTACCGGTTACAGTAGATTTTGGATGGACACGACTACCAAACAATTACTTTGAAACTCCAAACAAAACACAATACACCATCCTACATCAAGTCCCTCTTCATCTCTGCGTAATTCTTTCCGCCCTTCATCCCGTGCAACATCCCTATCCAGTTCCTGCCCTTTCTTTGCTTGCCCAACATTCTCCCCTCTATTACCTTCTTCAACATTCCACTACCGCTCAATACACCTTTCATCCATTTTTCCTGCCTCCATAGGATTTCTCTCAACAAACCTCTCTCCTCAACCACCATCTCCAGTACTTCCTCATTTGTTTTCCTTTCGGTCCATTTCACCTTCTCCATTTTTCTCCACACCCACATTTCAATCTATTTCTATCATCCTGTTTCAGTGACCACGTTTCCGCACCGAACATAAATACGCTCCAAATCAAATTTTTATCAGTTTTTTCTTAACATCCTTACTCAACGTTCCTCTCGTAAACTCCATCCTCCTTCTGAAAGCCTCTTTTCCGAGAACAATTCTTCTCCGTACGTCCCTACTACTTTGACCGTGTTGGTACAAATTACTACGAGATACGTCAACTGTTCCACCTACTCTATCCAACTCCTATTTTAATGTGTAGTTCTGCCTTATTCTTTCTGGAAAATCGCATAACCTTTGTTTTATTAATATTCATTCTAATGCCATATCTATCGCACTGAATGTCCAATTCACTCAGCAATGCTTGCAACCTCTTGGCTGACTGAGCAACTAATGCTTGGTCATCAGCAAACTTTACCGATTTTACGAATTCCCCTCCGACTTTTATTCCTACCTCCAGTTCTTCCCATGCCTCTTGAATCATTTCCTCCACATATACGTTGAATAGTACCGGTGATAATGGGCAACCCTGCCTTACACCTCTTCCTAACACTGCCCATCCGGACTCTCCGTTCCCCACCCGCACCTGAGCAGTCAGGTGCGGATCAGCATCCTGTCCCACCAATCTATTCCCATTTTCTGAAATACACTCAAGAGCTTTTCCCAGTTCACTCTATCAAATGATTTTGCTAAATCTACGAAACAGGCAAAATACGTTCTGACTGTATTCTATTTTCCTCTCGATTAGTGATATAATAACTGCAACATGGCATCACGCGCGTCTCTCCCCTTCCTAAACCCTGAGAACAGATTTAGCTGCGTGTGAAATCAAACTTTTTGTTCTGTAGTCCTCACATGATGTAGCATTTACCTTTTTCGAAATAGAAACTAACACCTATCCCGCAAAGTTTTCCAGCCAGATTCCTTCCTCATAGTTGCTACGAATTAGTCTACTATATACTGTATAGAGGCTCTTCCTCTCATATTTTCTTAAACCTTTTAGTAGTTTGATGGGAATGACGTGTACTCCCACTGCCTATTTGGTTTCATCTCCCTTAATACCCTTTCTATATCATCGTCGAGTATGCCTGGACCTAAGCTATCTTCATCTACGTCATATCCCCTTTCTATATCTAAGCTTTTCAGCCTTCGTTCCTTACCAAACATTTCTTCAATATACCACGGCCAACAAATGCCCCTCTGAAACAATTAAACTTCCAGCAAATCCTTCAAACAATCTTAAACCACCATGGATTTTTCCACACCCACTCTGATTCCTAAAATCCCTGCCACTTCATGAAATCGTGCCAGATCTATATCTTGTAAATCCTACTGTATCCTAAATATCTCCTGCCCTTTCTTTTTTTTCCACATTCAAAAACATTTATCTCCTACAATCTCTGCCAAGGTTTTCTATTGGCCAATGCACTACGCCCCCCCCACCCCGTCACACTCCTTCCCACTTCCCCAACGCCCAATTACACTCAACAAAAAAATTTGATTATTGTGACCAATGCAATTAGGACCCTGGGATGAATCTGCATTCGACCATTTAAATCATTTCAACCTCCCGACATAAGCCTTTCCAAATTCCAAAAAGTTGTCACCTCCTCTCCTGTTCCGGTAGTGTTAGTTATTAGGGGGGCGACCGACAGCTAAGGTCATTTGCGCCATTAGGGATGGCAGGAAAGGGTGAAGGGTGGAGAGAAACCCGGCGTCGGCATTAGCCTACTCTTAACGACAGGCGCCCAGGGGTCAATCAGTTTAACGTCCCGTCCGACGGACGGCGTACTCGCTCTAAGTGCTCTCCCTCCAAGCACCTCGAGTAGGGATCGGGACACAACTGACAAATATCTGTCGACTCCGGGATTCAAACCCGGGCCCTCTGGGTGGGAAGCCAGTAGATTAGCCATCGCACAATCTCGATCTCCCCAGAGCACTGATGCGTTATGTGTTTACTCATGAAGGACAACCTATTTCTATACGGGAAACTCGTCGCGCCAGCTCTGGCATCTGGTGGTGATTCCAAGAATCTTCCAAGCTACGTCGTAATTACATTGCAAGTACTTTCGCCACTGCACCATCATGATCATCATGCTGTTCCCTCAGCAACCAATCCCCCATAATGTGGACTCCTCTGTCTCTCCCCCCCCCTCCCCCCCCAACATCCCATCTCCTAATCTTCCCTCGTTCTCTGATAAAAGTGACTGCGACCACCTAAATGTTGTTTAGTGAGTGTGTTTTTATTTATCACAACTTCTTATTATTTTTGAAATCATATTTTACCAACATGGACACACAACACATCCCTTTCACCTGGTAAACACCCGTATAGTGGTCAGTCCGGATGTTGACCGAACCCATTGCCCCACGAGATTAATATAAATGCCTTGACCCTCCGCTGCCGTGTTCGCTCAGTTCTTGCCCTTTTTGTTCTACAACACCCATTCCAGAGCAACCAGTGCGAAAATAAAAATCCAGAAGGCGCTCGCGTGGGAAAACGGTCGGTAGCGTGCACCGCCGGGAGGCCCGCGGTGCACGCGGCGTCTTTGCTCAGCGCGCGTGTATTACTATGTGTATGCGTGCGTGACCTTTACTGCATAAACGGTGCGCAAATTTTTGCCGAAGCACACGCCCGGTGGGCTTCCCTCCCTGCCAGCACCCCCCTCAATCTCCGGATAAACTAGTTGAGCCGAGAATAAATTAGGCCGAAATTTTTGTAACAAAGGAACGGTAGCACAGAGGATTCCCCAAGAGCAGGGTTCGGGATCGCATGGGTCAAATATTATAATACGCGCTGTCAGCTCATTGTTTCGGCCCGGACGGACTTCTCCAATAGCCCCTCACTCTTCACTCCCGGCCGGGCATTTCTTATTTCTGCTGTTCGTATTATTATTATTATTTCGCTCCGCCACACCCCTGGATTAGGCGAGCATGCGCGGCGGAATTTCATGAGAAAATGGAGGTGAAGTCCGTCCTGTTTCTCTTGGCTTTTAATCAGCGCATACCGGTTTCACAGTTATCACGTCTATTGTAAAGCTTCGGGGACAATAGCATGGTAGCGTGCAGTGCTCGCGGCGAGAATAGAAGCCGATAAAAAAAATCTGTCAGATGGAGGGGGGAAAGAGGGGGTTGGAGTGGGGAAGGCCCCTAGGAGGGGGAGGGTGAAGCGAGGAGATGATAGTGTTCCTCGAAATGAAGAAGGAAACTGCAGCCTCTTCTCCGGGACCAAGATTTCTCGGAATCCGAAAGATGCTTCGTTCCAACCGCGACTTTAGAATTCGAATGCACTTCGCTCGGAGTCGAAAGGTGGTGGTGTCTGTCGCCCATCGTCATGCTGCCACTTATTGCCCGGCCTTCTGTTATGACGTTCGATTTTCCGCAACAGTCTCGTTACTTATTTGTGAATTCCGTGTGTTCAGGCATGTTGAGTAGCTTGCGTGTACTTTGTGAATGATGTGTTTCACGTGATGCGCTCCAGTGGCTGGGCAAACCAAATAGCCTTTCGTCTCACCCGATGGGCACTTATGATTGACTGATTACACGTGGGGTCTCAACATATTACTTCCGCTACCATTTTTCCAGTGATTGTAATGCGTAAGCTGTAATTCAAAGCCGATCTAGTCTCGTGAATAACTAAGCCAAATAAAGCGTCAAGAAAAAGTGCAATGCAGCCACTGCGGAATAAAATTTATCGATCAGTGATTATTAATGTACTTCTTAAAATATTGTTTGTGTGTGATGTGGACGGCGTGAGAAGTTGTATTTCATAAGTGAATTATGTGTTAACGGTGAGTGATTTTGAGCGGTCTATGAAATTGAAGAGTGCGTGATTATGGACGGAGTGTGGCGATGGACGTAGCGTTGTATGTTCTCGAATGGTGTAAACCTAGCCCACGGGTGATGGTAAAGGTGAGGTTGGTAATCTGAAAGTGCCATTGTATGTACTTAACTTGGGGGACCCATATACGTAAAGTCTGCGGGCAAGCATATAAAAAATTAGGATTTATTAGACGTATTGTCGGCAGAAGTGACTCCAAGGTCAAGGAAAGTTGTTATCACGCTCTTGTAAGGCCCCATTTAGAATATGCATGTACCGTATTGGAACCGTGTGAAAAAGGCCTCATTCGGGAAATTGAGAAGGTCCAACGCCGGGCAGCTCGTTTCGTGGAAAACTGTTACGATAAAACGAAAAGCGTCACTGAAATGCTTATGGAGTTGGGATGGGAATCATTGGAAGAAAGACGACTCAATGCTAGGTTAAACTTACTTAATAAATTCGGATCCGCATGTTTCAGCACCGAGGTCTCGAAAATTATTCGCTCTCCAACATATATAGGTCGCTTGGATCATGTGTACAAAATTCGGGAAATAGATGCCAGGACTAGCAGACTCAAGGACTCCTTCTTCCCACGGACAATACGGGATAACAACTCTAGGGTCACACTCGGAGATAACAAAAATGCCACTTGCCACCCTCGGCGTCTAGGTAACAATTAGTTAAACTCAATTGCATGCACTTTCACTAACCTCCTGTGTGTTGTGTCAAAACTCTTCCCGCATGCCATTAAGTAATGTATTGCTGTTTACAGTATTGTTTTCTCTTCTTTTGCTACCCTAAATTTCCACTTCCATCCCTTGTCCCTCTCCGTGGGTGTGCCCTCCTCCCACCTGCAGCGTTGGGCCAAATTCCTCGTCTTGAGTAGGAGAGATTTTTATGCGGAACGTTCTTGTGGTGGTGGTAATTCGCCTGGCTACTTGCTAGAAACTAGCTTGCACGTTCGTGATTAATTTCTTGCTGCATCCTGGGGTAAAATTATTTGTTGTAGTTAAGCCTATGTACTTGCATGCTTGTGGAGTGAAGGGAGGTAGATGTGTGTTTGCATGCGCGTCGAATGATGGGATGTTACGATGAATGTGTGCACTGCTGTGGATTGGGGTTTGCATGTTTGTGTTGGTTTTGAATGCGGTATTTCTTTTTTCCTTTTTTGGGTGGTGACCTAACACCCCCCGCCACACGCCCTTGCGGCGGCTTGCGGGGTATTATGTAGATGTAGATGTATGTAAGAGCATTTTGCCTCATATCTGTTCTTCTTATGTGTGAATGTATGTGCATTGTAAGAGTGACCGTTGACCAGACTTGACCGTTGCCACCAGGACAATTGTCAAATTGCAACGATAACAATTCTTAAAAAATAATCTGAGCTCCTTTAGTACATTACTCATGGCCAATTAGAGGATAGGATGCTGTGAAAATATCAACGGAGCAGGAAAAAAATCTTAGCAGGTTTGGTGATTAACTTTCGAAGCAAATAATGACTGCACTAATGTTTTTTTCAATCGAAAGGACAATAAAATCGCATTTTTCCCTCTTAATTTTCTCTATTGGACGCATAAATATTTTTATTTTATTTTCAAAACGGGACACCATGGTTTGCTTCCAATCAAGGTACGGTACATACGTTCCCTGCGCATTTGGTTTCTGTCACATTTTTCAACATTTATTGAAATAATGTTTACGTCAATCTGTCCCAGAACATGGATTGAAATCAATTCCAAGGAGCAAAATAAGAAAATAATGGAATGCTAAAGAAAACTAAATCCCCATTTCGGGCTTTGCCTTTGCTTGTCTTTTGGCAAGCTCCTCGGGGGAAGATACGAGTGTTGGCTGAAAACTTATGAACACGTGCTTGTAGAGCGCGAACAGAATCACCTTCAGAAGTACTCCTGGTGGCATGTGGAAGTAACATTCACCCTCGACACACTCATGCGGTAATTTGGGGTCGTTGCATTCATCCAGTGAATTTTGAGAAGCGGAAGTATGGAGACGCGTTCCTAGTGTTATGTCAACGCGAGTTAAACAGCGTGCTGTCATCGAATTTTTACCTGATGATGACTCCTACTGAGATTAATCGTTGTTTCAAAGCAGATTATCGTGACGATCCTTTTGATAGGTCTACTGTAAATTGATGGGCAGTAAGATTTCGTGGTTGTGAGTCTGGAAAAGCCATAATTGTTGATGAAATACGCAGCGGACGCAGGATATAATACGGCCAAAAACGGAGTGGCAACCATCAACCCTGAAGACGATGCACGAGTCGGGTATCGAAACGTCGGCCAACATCGAACCCCTGACCCGGTGGAAGACCCGAGAATCCTTCATGAAGACATGTAGAATAGTTGAGCGATTAAAGTATGCTGACGTGACGCATTGAAACAAGAGTGGGAATTCATTTTCATTCATATTCCATTTAAGCACGTCATTTTTCTCCCTCCCCTCTTCCTATTTATTAGTAGCCTGCAAGGCGCCGATAAGCCCACCTGTAGTGGCTTTCAAGCCAAGCTATCCCATGGATCAGTTTTAGCCAACTGTTCAATACGAATGAATTCATACATGAACGCTATTATACACACGTATTTATTTGAACACGCGGATAAACAGGAACGTACGTACTTACATTATAGTTTCTACACCATGCAATGATAACAATGCAGCCCATTCTCCTCTTTCATGGCGATTTTTAATGAAACTGGCAACCACTCCTCTCTCCGTTCCTCGTATCATTTCCGAAATATTACCGCTCGAGTCGCTGCCGCATCGTCACGTAGGTGCGTCGCCCCCCCCCCCCCCCGGGGTTCCGATCCCGGGCCCCTCGTCCCACGCGCAGAGGATAGGGCTTCGCTCCGCCGCCGCGCGAGGGTCAAGTAAACATAAGCCCATAACAGCAGCACGCACGCATTGGGACACTCGCTCGCCACCCCCTCTTGTGCGTACGTGTAGAGGGCGGGCCGCGGGGGGAGGGGTGTTGGAGTGAGTCCCCTCCCCTCGGATTCGGGGGTGCGGGCGCTGGGCCAGGGAGGTCTCTTGGGTTCTTTGACACGCTAGAAGTTCCCTCGGAGGAGTGGGGGTTCATGGGCGGGGCGTGTTCATGGGGAGGGGGTGTGGAGGCAGAGGGGGGGGGGGCGAGGGGCTGGTGGCAGAGGGGGTAAGGGAAGAGGGGATTGGGGGCAGAGGGGGGAGGGGGCTTGGTGGTACATACGCATCGTGTTATTTTTTCGGGGTCCTGTGGTGTGAGGGGACGCGGAGAGAGTTGACTTCTGTTAGTGACCGCAGCCAAGGTCATAGCAGATCACCAACCTCGTTCACAAGCCTTCCCGCCCCATCCCTCGCCGCCCCCTCCGCCCCCAGCCCTCTCTCTCGAGATCCCACGAGGAAAAAATGTACCAAAATCCTCCTTCCCACCCCGCCAGCCTCGGAACAACACAACAGATACATATGAACCCCAGGCGATTTTATTCGGGACCAATCTCCTCTCCCTCTCTCTCTCCTCCGTTCCCTCCTCCCCCCTCCCGCCATCCCTCCGTCCACCTCCCCCTCCCACCACCCTTCTCCGCTTCCCAGCCTCCCGCCCCCTTTGCCTCCAGTCAGTCTTCACGAAGACCGCCCCCCTCCCCCTCTCACCCTCCTCCAATGCATCATGCCCTCTTCCCTCTTTCGCCTTTCTTCTCCCTCCCTCCCTCTATCTCTCCTCTTCCCTCCCCCTCTCCTCTCTCTGCCTTTCTACTTATCTCAAATGTTGATTTCATGTTCGAGGACCCCGAATCTCCAAATCCTTTCTCAATATCTTCTTGCCTGCTACTATCCCTTCCATTTCCATTCGGGTAGGTTCCTTTCTAATGGTACGTACTTTGGGCTCTGGGGAAATTATTTTATACTCCCTCCAACCCGTCGCCGGTTGGCGATATCATATCACACACACACTCACATACATATAAATAAATACATATATATGTGTACAAATAACACTTTTGTGAAAATCCCACGAACGAGCACAAAATATAAATGGACTGTCTAGTCGACACAAACACAGAAACTGAAACACATAAAAGAGGGACTCACTGGTTCTCGAATTTTCGGTGGCGCAACCACCTTTCTCAATAGGAATTAGGAACAGAACTGAGTTCTGTTCCTAACTCCTGGTTGCACCACCAAAAATTCGAGACCCAGTGAGTCCCTCTTTTATGTGTTTCTGTGTTTGAGTATGTGTCGGCTAGTCCAGTATTATATAACTTATATATGTATGTAAAGCGGGTCGCGGTGGTCTAGTGGGTAGAGCGTTGGACTGTTGACCGGAGGGTCCCGGGTTCGATTCCCGGGCAAGGCACTCTGGGCACCTGCAGCTCCAGTTGATCTTTCTCTGAAGCTAGTTGATTTTTCGGGTACCAGATCTTCCTGGGAAACCATAACCGGCACAGGGAAAGGAACTGGCCCCCTACCCTGATGTGTGAATATTCACACGCCGTCGGGCCCGGTACACGGGTGAGCTCTACCATCACCCACAAAACCGTCCTTCAGGTTGATTACTGTGTTTATGGTTTTTTTTATATGTATGTAAAGAAGTGATGTAATTTGTGTAGAATAAACATATCTACTTCGTCACGTGTAATATTTAACAATAATTTCCTAGAGGGCTCGTCTTTTGATTTCTCCCGAAATCCATAAAAGTTGTTTTGACCGTGATTCTTCTTCTAGGACGATTCCTCAAACATTTTTGCAAACTTCGTTTGCATTCCTATTTATGGGTTTTCGATCGACACATCTCCCAGGCATGTCCACTTTTGTGACAATTTCTGGGACACTAGACATAAATATGTCGAGTATGCTGTTGCCTCGAGTGGGCAATTGAACCATTTATTCCAATGAGAATTTGATAAATGGATTCGAAGGTTTTCGACAGCAATCGCGATTTTTCGCCCGTTTCCCTATGGCTAAATTGCTCCAATTAATTTTCGACAGATTAAATCTGCTGATGAGAATAAATATCTGTTGCTTTGTTTGGCGAAAGGTTTGCACGTTTTGTCTTCACATTTTGGGAGAATTTCAATGGTGCCGTGAGGTGGTCTGCAGCACGAGCCTTTAATGTTATGAATAATCCTCGATTGGTTCTAATGCTCGACACAACGTCGCGCGCTCTGTACATCCACTGAGGTGTGAGGTGACTGCGATGATTCTCCTCCTTCCACGAAGTCTTCTCTTAGGTCTGCCTTTTCTATGAATTATGAGACCTTTCGGGAAGAACTCGCTGTCTTCTACTTTTCTGTGAGCCAGCTTTCAGCGCCAATACCGGTGCCTTGCCCACCGTACCGAGACAAACCCGTCTTCTTATGATGGCTGTGTTGTATCTTATAAGTGGCTGTGGCTCATTTTCATTCCCTCCTTTTTTATATGGACTAGAACATTTCACTTGGTTAAGTTAACACTTTATAAAAAATTATGTTTTCTTCTTACATGTTTACAGGTTTGCACCACTGTGTACATATTTTCATGAATTCCCAGTGGATTTTTTCCTTTTTCCCTAAATCTTAAACACCCTTCCTCATCCTCATCGCTTTCCTTTTCGTTTGTTGCTTGCACCCCCTGCCATATTTTCATCTACATCCACTAAATATCCCGCAAGCCGTCGCAAGGGCGTGTGGCGGGGGGGGTGTTGGGCACCACCCGTAATTAATAAAGAAAAACCGCAAGCAAAAGTCACACGTTTATACAGTCCAGAACCAAAATATGGTTCAAACAAAAATGGCATCAAACCCTTACACCCCACACACATGCAAACACACAAACTACCAACTAACATACACATGCACCTACATATATACCTGATGTCTTCGCAATGTTTAATTTTGTTCCGACGTGTAGCTTAAATGTTTTTAATATTTCTAAATGGACTTACGGATTCTTACTATTATGATTTCTGATTGTTGTGGGAAAGAGCGAGTATTCGTAACTATCTGTATTGGAATCTATCTCCCCTATTTTATCTTTGTGGTCTCATCTACCTAAGTAGCGTGGGGCCATAATAATTTCTTTAGTTCCATCGATAAACTCGTTTGTTCTGAACCTTTCTAAGAGTCTAAGAATCTTTTCGGTGTTACGCGGAGAACTTGCGTAGGTGAAGACGCAAATGTCAACCTTTTCACTGTGCCCTGAATCGCCAAATTGGCAAATGTACCTCGCGTGCACTGCGCGCGATGCCTCCTCCTCACTCGTTCGTCGGATGAACTCCCCAACGGTCGCTCCACTCAATCCTCCCGCGGGACGGCCGATGCTGCACGTTGATGGTGGAGTGCATTCCAGCAAACAGACTCGCCTCCGAATTCACTTTTTCCATCAATCTCTCTCCTTCTCAAATCCCGAGGTAACAAGGGACTTCCATCGGTTGCTGCCGTGAGGCTGTTGCATTGAGTCCACATTTTCGAGGTCTCGTGGCTCCTCTTGCCTCCCCTCCTACCTCTCTCTCCTTCTCTAGGGCTTCGCCTTTTGTCCTTTCTCCACCCCTCCACACCATTCTCGCATTCAATCTCTTCCCAAATTGCTAGCTAGTCACCGCGTGCCAGAACTAGCGAGGCGCAGAAAAGTTCTCAAGGACACTAGGAGACCACTGGGAAAATTTCAACCTTGTCGTTAGATTAGACGTTGGTATCTAGTGGTTGAGGTAGAACAAAATAACATGTTTGGTAGAGTTGGCTCCTTGAAGGTGTTCGAACGCACGTTTAATTACCTCTGCTCTATTTCGCTGTTGCCATGCAGCGGTCTTTGACCAATTCCCAAAAGACATGGTGCGGCCATCTGGGAGTCTGTTTCGGCCTCGGAGGACATCCCATGAACGTTAAAAAGTGTTGAATCTAAAGGGTAAACGGCATTATTATTATATCAGCGAAATGAAGATCAAGAGAACCTGCGTGGAGGTGGTTTTTGCAGTTACTTATTTCAAATCAGTGGTATTTATCGGCGCATAATTTGAAAGAGACTTTTATGAAGAGAAATTTAATCCTCAACATGATTAATATTCTTGCAATCCAAGGGCAAAAGTACATATTTAAGATGTCTTTTGTCCCTCTGTTGAGTGGTGATGAGATGAAAAAATCCATCAAAGGGGTTTTTGCACAAATCACCTACCTGGAGGGTGATTTAGTACGTCTCGGAAACATGGTAATTGAAGCAGGATGATAAACATAGATTGGAGGGTTTTGAAAAGATGTGGTTGTGAAGAAGGATAGAGGAGATGAGATGGACCGAAAGGAAAATAAATGCGGCAGTGATCGGTATAGAGAGAGGGAGGAGAGGGGTTTGTTGGGAGAAGTCATGAGGAGAAATCGGCAGTGGGAGACTACGTACGTGTGATGGAGGGGTGAATGTTAGGCAAACGAGGAAGGGGCAGGAATAGGATGGGGATGTTGGATGGAGAGTAGGCAGAAGAGAGTAATATGCATAATATGAATAATGTAATGTAGAGTAATTGAAGACCCGTTTAATGTGGTGTTGGGTGTCGGACTCCCCTCCCTAGGCTGAGCTAAGCAGTGCAGCGCTTTTTAGTCTGAGTCCATCCAAAACCGACTTTAAACGGTAGTCTCCCAAAGAACGATGAAACTCTTTCGCTCATGAAACAATATCACCCTTTCCTTTTTTTATTGTATCCCCTTTTAAAGGTACGAATAAGTTACCCTAGGTTAGTCCCTATATATCTGTAGACACATAAGCACAGTAACACAAATACCCCGGGTTATATACATATATATATATATGTATATTTATTATAAATATATATGCATATATATATATATATATAAAACACAGTAATCAACCCGAAGGTCAGTTGGGGGGCCAGTTATTCGGTATATGTTATTATTATATTGCCGGTTATGGTTTCCCAGGAAGATCTAGTACCCGAAAAATCAACTAGCTTGGGTGGAGCTGCAGGTGCCCAGAGTGCCTTGCCCGGGAATCGAACCCGGGACCCTCCAGTCAGTAGTCTAACGCTCTACCCACTAGACCACCTCGACCCGCCGCATATATACTATATATATGATATATATGCACCTGAGGAAGGCAACGGGAAACCACCTCAATTATGATTCCCAAGAATAAATGATGGGCACTATAGATAATATGAGTCCTGGCAACTACGGGACTCGGCCCAAGAGGCCGTGTGTCGTGCCCGGCAGCGGGAGAGGCAAGGCTTCCGCGGTCGTCATCCCACGAAACCCTTGCAGGGAAGAAATAACTGCAACAGGACAGAAGACTCAGAAGAAGGCGAAAGTAGTTAGAATAGGAACCTGGAACGTCAGGACAATGTTGAGGAGGGGCAAATTAGAAAATATTAAGCGAGAGATGGAAAGAGGTAATATAGATGTTTTAGGTCTCTGCGAGGTGAGATGGAAGGATAGCGGGGACTACTGGAGTAACAATTATAGAGTGATATACAGCGGCGGGGACGAGAGCCAACGAGGGGTTGCCGTAATATTAAATAAAGTGGTAGGAAGAAGCCTAGTCAACATAGAGCAAGCGACTGATAGAATTTTACTCGTAGAGATTACGTGTTCGGATTGTTAATTCTCAATCAAAATTTGTATTTATTTACCCCTGACATTTTAAGATATGCAATGGTGTTTCGTTAAAATATTATCGTCACCGCGTCTCGAATCGGGCGCGGCATTGGACGCCGAGTTCTCTTTTTTACTTGGAGCCAAAATCTTCCTCGATGTCACTCAAAGAATGTGAGAGATTTGATCGGGTTTCGTGTGGCAGTTTATTTTTTATGTGAACCATATTTCTTATTTCATACTCCAAGTAGCTACGTGGAAGTTTGGAAAAAGTAAAATGGACAGGAAGGAATGCAAACGAGGAAGTGGTGGTGAGGGCGTCACTTGACTTATTGTACGTACGTTGGGGGAGGAGAGGGAGTGAGTCGTTGGGAGGGATGGAAAGGAGGGAGGTGAGAGGGATGCAGAGCATATTGATGTGGGATGTTGAAGACTCGGATGGAGAGGAGAATGTTAGGAAGGGGCAGGAGTAGGGTGGGGATGGTGGACGGAATGGAGGGAGGCTGGATTAAAGATGGTTTCATTGTCGTGGAAGGTGTTGCATATTCTTAGGCTGAGTGAAGCTTTGAATTGGTTATCCTGGCGCGCATCCAAAACGCGCCTTAATCGATTGAATACCATCAATAATAACAGCCGCCGAGGACGATGGAGAGTCGGCTCGAATAGTTGATCGACGAATGAAACCACCCGAGGCGTAATCATTTGTGATTCTCCGTCACGTAATCAGAGAATATGAGCATTTGGTCCATTTGCTTTAAATTGGATTGGCACGGTTAAAATAGGATTCTCTGAATTTTTTGTCCGTTTCGGAAAAGTGCGAGGCCATTCAAAGTAGACTGCTTCGCGGAGCAAGAGGGAAGGGGGGGGTCAGCTGACGGCATTCGTCGACGTTTTTTCCCCGGGTGCCCCCCCCTCCGGTCGCTCCCACCCCTGTTCCCTCTCTCCCCTAAGTCCTTCCCTTCCATCCACCGACATTCTCTCTCCACCCCCCTTTTTAAATCCCAAATCACCGACGTTGACCGCTCCCCTCTCAAACGCACTAACCCCCCCCTTCCCTTCCCTCCCCCCTCCTCGAGCAACTCTCCCCCTCCCACGTTTAAATCCCAGCCACTCCGCCCAGGGATTCTGCCGCTGCGACGTACTACGAATGTTTACACGTAAAATCTTGATCGCTCGGAGAAGTTGAACGCTCGCTCTTTACCAACAGGTTTCCAGAAAGAGTGCGGAGCCGCGAATGGAAATGTGCGGGAAACATTGCTCGCGATCAAGGAATAATGAAAACTGTACTGTTTTAAACAGTGATTCTCCGTGTAAATAAGGTTTGCCGAGTCAAAACTGAAGACGGAACGAGGGAGGATGTGGGAACTTCGCATGAAAGCAGGCAGGATTATAATGGTGTTATTTTCCTGTTGACTAACTATATGGGATTTCGCAGGAATCCAAAAAATGCAGTCCATTTAAAAAATTCAGTCCATGTCGCTTCCCTATTCAACTACACACATCTCTCTTCTTGCAACTTTGTTCGCGATCTTCCGATAAAAAATGGAGATCCACGCCCCCTGCCACTCGAGTACTCGGTGCCTTTCTGAAACCCTAAATATAGTATGGAGAGACTTTTAATGAAGCAGTCACATACATACGTTAAAAAGAACTCGAATTGCCTCGATGCAATGTATACGTCTGGGTGCGTGTGTGTTACATTTTTCATTGTTTTGCATGCAGTTGCATTTCATTTTACTGGCGGTGTCCTCCGTCGCACGCCCTTCGGTGGGCTGCAGCGTGCTGTGTTGATGCAGTAGCACAGCAAATTCTCGGAGTGAATTTCCAATGGTAACTTTTCAAACACTACTTTCCGAAGAGAATAAATTATCTTATTTTAGAGATAGTCGCTGCGGGAAATCGCAGAAAGGCGAAGAGGGAGAGGGTGGACGGGAGAAATGGCGGCGGGGTGTGTTGGCCGAAGAGAGAACGCCGAGGAAGCGATGTGGAGGAAGAAAGAGTATCATTTTATTTGTCGCAGCGACGGTCCTTATTTTGGAATATAAGATAGCTGGTGCGAGGGCTTTCACGGCGCATGGATGATAAGGACTGCATGACTTCCGGGTTCCGACGATGTAGGTGTCCTTTCTCGACAACAGCAGCAAAGAGGAAGGAAGGAGTGCTTTCCCAGTAAAATCCGAGATGCAATTACAATTGCTACGAAACCCCGACAATATAAATAGGGATGATGGATAGCATCTGCACTTGTCACGAAAGCGAATGTTTCGACCCAACGACCGCTGGACTGGCCGAGATTCCAACATCACACTGTCGGCCAATCACAGAGAAGGAACAATGTCAACCGGCCTGTATACTCGATAGATGGTGATTTTGCCCTCGACGTCACTTCGACCAGAAGGCACCTGCTCGCATGCAGGAGTAAATGTTATCGACTCGCCGGCCTCTGTGGTGGCAGGGTAACGTCCTCGTCTACCGATCCAAGGGTCGCGGGTTCGATTCTCGCATGGGTGGGTTTTTCTCCACCTAAGGCTTGGGTGTTCGTGATCGTGTCCATTGTTATCCCTGTTAATAGTCAGATGCAAAGGCCAAAATGTGCTGCTTACGGAATAAGAATAAATAAATGAAGACAGACCCTACTTGAGGTGCTTTGCGGAGAGCACTTCGAGTGAGCACGACTTCGTCGGATGGGACGTTAAACTACGGACCCCTTGGCGCCTTTCGACAAGAGTGGGCTAATGCCGACGCCGGGTTTCTCTCCTCCCTTCCTTCCCCACCCATCCCTAATGGCGCAAATGACCTCAGCTGTCGGTCGCCTCCCCAACAAAACTAAATGAAGACAGAACAGCACCTACGCGGTGAAAACCCGCCCTGCAGTCCTTAAATATAGATTACCGGAGAAATCATAATGCAAAATAATTATAATAATTGGAATAAATTCGTAGCATGAGGACACGATGGTCTCTTCAACCAGCTTGTCCTGAAGAGTATAGCCGAGAGGATGAGTTAGTTTCTGTTTCCTCCCTGCATTCACCACTTCCTTGCTTTTACTTCTCCTTGGCTCTAAATGTGAGACACGTAAATATTATTTCTAGATACAGTACGATTTTCGAGGCTAAAACCTTAAATATACACGTACTAGCCAAGAATACAATATAGAAATTATATTGATCGGGTCCGGAGGATTTATTAGGCTTAATATTTTTCAGCAAGCGTTCTATTCCATTGTACGAGATTTCAATTTTGGGCATCGGTTGACCGACACGATTTGGTAAGCTATCGGAGGCATTCATTGAGACATTGGTGCGCTTTGAAAGAGGACATTTAATAAATTAGCCTTTTCGAAAAACATTAGGCAAAGGAACCGCTCGAGACTTGATCGAACTCAAACGACGGGAAATTTAGCATTTAAAGGATTAAAAGTGTTTTGTCAATTGCTCTCGAAGTCATTGGACTATGTAACATCATTAGGAAAGATTTTCAGCGATTCATCACTTGATAGCCAATTTGCATGTGATGACATTCCATACCACGGCGTGATTTTTAATAAGTAACCATACGCATTTCCCGATTGCTATTTCCCAAAGTGATTTGTAGTAACAACGCTTGATGAGTTTAGTGACCACAGAATAGTGATAGTTAAAATTAACTTGATGACTATGAAAAATCAGAAATTTAAATGAAATCTTCACTTGTTTAACTGGGCAGATTACGAAGTATTAAGGCGTAAGCTGCAACAGTCTAATGGCTCATTTAAGGAAAGTAGTAGAAAAAGAGACAGAGAGAGTTTAAAGAGTTCTTTCCTCGACGCCCCGCGGGCTGCAATAGAAAAACACACCCCTAGTAAACTGAGAAAAGGGAACCAAGATGGTGCGGCGTAGAAGTACTAAGAGCATTAAAACACCAAAGAGCATGGTATTCTAAAATATGGAGATCAAGCAAGGACGTGTCTAACAATTAACAATATGAAATAATACATAACTATAAAACAACTAAAGTGGAAATAAGAAAAACATGTCTCCAGACGTTAATAGAATTTAAAAATAAAACATTTGGTGAGTATTTGGACGATAACCCAAGAGCATTTTGCTCATATGTTCACGGGAGGTTCAGGGAAACAAGTCGACAGTGCCATCCCTAAATAAAATGAAACCACTATTTTCATTGCGTTTTTAATAACCGTTCACAGGAACAATGCGAGTCACTATCCGATCGCTCCCACGAACCCATGTCTGACATTGTGATATCTCCTCTTGGATCGAACGCCAACTTAAAAGACATAAATCCAAACAAATCGCCAGGCCCTGATCAGATCCCTGCTCGCGTATACAAAACGATGACCACAAAAATAGCTCCTTTCCTGGAAATTACGAGGCATGCTCATTAAGTAGGGGCCGTATGGTCACAGGAAAATATATACTCATATGAAACACATTTTATTGGCACTTTTAGTTAGCTACAAACCTACTTCACATAATTGCCGTTCACTTCTAGGCATTTTTCGTGCCGCTGCACCAAATTCTTTAACCCCTCTGCATAGAAGCTCGCCGCCTGAGAGTGGAACCAATTGACAACGCCGTTCTTGAGTTCCTCTTTGGTTTCGAAACGTCCACCGAGCCACTCTTTCAAGTGCAAGAAGAGGAAGTAGTCGCTAGGTGCAAGGTCAGGACTGTACGGTGGGTGGTCAAAGAGTACCCAACGACCCAAAAACTCTCGTCCACTGGACATTCTTTGTGGTGTTCGGTGAGCATTTTCGGTACCCACCTTGCACAGAATTTGTGGTATCCGAGGTTTTCCGTGACAATATTGTAGACAGTAGTTCGTCCAAGTTGAGGCAATTGTTCAGCGAAGTCGTCGATCGTCAATCGACGATCACAGCGCAGCTTTTGTTTCACTTGCGAAACAATTTCATCGGTCAAAATACTCGGCCTGCCACTTCGCTCTTCGTCATGGGCATTTGCTCGTCCATTTTTAAAATCACGGCACCATTGTCTAACCTTTCCTTCATTCAAAACTGTAGGTTCATAAACTAGGCATAACTCCCGATGAATTTCAACAGCCGACAATCCTTTTGCATACAAGATTCGTATGACATAATGCACTTCACAGCTGGCGGGATCAACGATTGTCGCGGACATTGTTGTTTGCATGCACGGGCAAGCAAACGACTTCTGAAGCAAAACAAATGCTGCTATAGCTTCTCAATGAATCTGTAGATGGCGCTGCAGGAGAAAAACTGTGTTCTGAAGCGCCAATATTTAAATGTAAGCAAACGGCCTTTACTTTATGAATATGCCTCGTATATTTAACAAATCCCTAAATGATAGCGCAGTACCCAAAGCTTGGAAAATAGGAAATGTCACAAATATTTGCGTTAAAATAGGGGCAGAGAAGATCCGTGTAATTACCGACCCATCTCTCTCACATCCAACTCGTGTGGCGGGGGGTACTGCGTACATGTGGATACTTACACGGTGGAGGAGGGAATCCAAGGGAATGCTGTTAACATATTGGGGCCACAGTTTCATCATATTTTACGGTTTCCATTTCTGCAGGGTGGAGAGGGGGGGAGGAGATCCGCTCTCCCAGGACATCGTTTCGCAGTAAGACGCTCGCTCGCCTCGGGAGCGAATGGGCCGAGGATTCCATCTTTCAATTTCGCCCAACGCCTTAGGACGCCCTGCCCCCCGCTCCCCCACTCTTCGCCCTCTCCCCCCCACTCTCCCTGCCGCCTCCGATCGCTTACCTCTTCCCTCCGGGCGGTCCCTCTGCCAAGGTCGCGGGGTAAAAGGAAACTCTCGGCCTGTTTAAAGTCCTCCGGAATCTGCGGTCATCTCCCTTCGTGCTTTTTAACAGCGTCCTGCACATTTGTGCGGGCATCATGAAATCGTTCGAACGGAGGTATTTTTTCGAACTCATGTCTACCTATAAAAAGAGACGTTTCAGGCGTGATATGGTGGAATATCATGATTAATTAAAATTGGCAATTTTCCACAAAATAAAACTTTTATTAACACGACTGGTTTCGATATAACTACATCATCTTCTGGTAACAGTCATTTCTCATTGTCTACTATATATGCTGAAAAGCAAGTAAGGGGAGGGTAGTGGAAAATGGGGGGAAGAGGGAGGGGAGGTGGAACGTGGGCCACGTGGGTGTCTTATGAGAGGGGGAGGAGAAAAGGTGCGGGGGAGGAGAAAGGGGTGAGGGGGGGGAAACAACACAGTCCGGAAAAACCTCGTTGATGGATGGCGGGGGTGTCTCGTTGAGGGAGATCCCTCGGTGCGGCGCCAAGCTCCTAGGGCCGTGGAGAAAGGGGATGAGACCGGGGTTTCCCCGTCATTGACCGAGCGCAGGTATCCATGCACAAATAAGTGTGCGAAGAGGAGTAAAGATTGGGGATCACTGTCTATATGGTTCCAAGGGGGACGGGGGGAAAGCCCTAACGAGGGTTTAGGGAGGGGTGGAGTGGGGATTTCACTTGCAGATGTCGGCGAGAGGGGGGGTGGGGTGGGAGTTGTCCCGCAGCGTGGATCTTCCCACATCGTCCGTGAAGGAAGAGGGTGGGGACACAAAGTTTCCCGCCTTGTGTCCCCACCCCCTTGTGTCCCCGCCCGAAATCGTGGTGGTGTGCGGCGAAACTGTTTCGGAGCATGGCCAAATAATGGCGGGCAAGAATCTCGGCACAGCCCGAGAAAGGAATGGAGGATTCGGAAACTGAAGATTTTTTCCAATCAATCAACCACTTCTTTTGTTTTATTCGCCTCGGGGAGGAGCGAATGAGTTAAGCGGCGAGGAAGCCGAGAGGTTGGCTGTTTGGAAGGGCCCGCCGTTTGAAAGCATCTCCGCCATTGCAGGTCGTATTTCGCGAGATACATCTCCATCTAACTCTACTTAATACCACGCAGGCCGCGGCAAGGGCGTGTGGCGGGGGATGTTAGGACCCCACCCGTAATTAAGAAAGAAAAAAACCGCATGCAAAACCACAAATTTATACGAGCCCAAACAAAGCATGGTATACATTCATGCAAAAACCCTTAAACCAAACTGTTGGTAGTTTGTGTGTTTGTGCAAACACACAAACTACCAACTAACATACGCATGCACCTACAAATATACCTGATGTCTCTGCAATGTTTAATTTTGTTCCGACTTTTAAACTAACTGTTTTTAATATTTATAAAGTGACTTCGGTTTCTTACTATTATGACTTCTGATTGCCCTGGGGAAGGATGCGTATTTGTACATGTATGCACTGTAATCTATCTCCCTCACATATTATCTTTGTAGTCTAATCTACCTACAGAGTGTAGGACCATTATGATTCCTTTAGTGTGATAGGTAAACACGTTTGTTCTGAACCTTTCTAAAAGTCAAAGTCTCGCTTGTTCTCTTCGTATCCCAGACTAATTCCGCTACGAGACCTGTCACAAATTATGTTTCATGTGAGATATGTTTCATTAATCATGTAGTAATTCCATTGCACTTTTTCGGGAGGGACCCAGATCGACCCATCAGCACCACACCCTGGCGTTCCGACATCGGTACCCTTAGCGCCGGCCCTATGCCCTCTTAGCCCCAGCTGCCTTTTCTGGCGGAATGCGGCGTGGTTCTCCCTTGTGGGAACCATAACTGCTACTACATCTGCGGTCCCTAAAAGCGAGAGAGGCATGCAATTCCGGGTGAGAGGGGTCTGACCGCCCTCCTTGCTGCGATGCCGCACTCCCGCCAACAAGTAATTTAATTTCGGGAGAGGGAGTGCTTTCGGTCCGCGAACGCAGTGATATCGAATTCATTTTGGTTCCATCTGAATAGAATTGAAGAGTAGCTGAGACCGAGTGTGATCATATCGTTGTCATCGTAATGACTGCTCAAGTACATGGTGCTTAACATGCAAGCCTCCTCTAGGATGTGTAGCAGAGGGTGTATGGTGACCAACCATTACAATTTAATAGTTAATAATATACGAGGTGTGTTCAAAAAATAACGAGAATTTTAATTTTTCGGACAATAATATTTATTTATTCTTATAAATTGATGTTGTCACCTTCAAAATAGTCCCAATTGGAGATTATGCACTTGTGCCAGCGCTTCTTCCTATCCCCGAAACACTTCTCAAACACGTTCTTTGAGATAGCCTTTAGTTCTTCCAGCGAGGCCCTTTTAATGTTATCTACGGCTGTAAAACGGCGGCCCTTCAAGGTTCTCTTAATTTCTGGAAATAGGAAAAAGTGTCACGGAGCCATATCTGGCGAATATGGAGGCTGGGACATCGTTACAGCATTGTTTTTGGCCAAATATTCACGAACAAGCAATGAAATGTGAGCTGGTGCATTATCGTGGTGCAAAGCCATGAATTGTTTTTCCACAGATCCGGGCGTTTTTTTCGGATTGCTTCAAGCAAACGGCGTTGAACTTGTGGGTAGTACTTCTTATTGACCGTTTGTCTGGGTTGTTCCTACCTCCGATTTTTCCCATGCCTCTTTAATCATTTCCTCCACATATAGTATACGTTGAACAGCACCGGTGACAATGGGCAACCCTGCCTTACACCTCTTCCTAACACTGCCCATCCGGACTCTCCGTTCCCCACTCGCACCTGAGCAGTCTGAGACATGTACAGGTTGCGGATCAGTCTCCTGTCCCTCCAATCCATTCCTATTCTCTGAAAATATTTATTTTAAGTTATTAAAATTATTATTTTTAAAATGCCGGCAACAATTATTTTTAGTTAAATTCAGCCATCTTCTTTACACTTTCTGCAAAGGAGTCCATCCCTTAAATTCTTTGAAACCGATAAAATTAATATGTTTGGACGTTGGAAGGGAAAGCATTCATATCTCTTTAAGGTGTTTTTCTTCGATATGCAGTGGATTTTTAAATATGTGGGTCGTTATGTTGCTGGAAAAGCCATCTTTTGAACGTATTACGCTGCCCTCATTTCCACAAAAAGTGTTTTTTATGAATACCGCACGCTGGGACATATGCGTCACGATTCCCAGCTGAAGGCCGAGTGCGTCAACCGTTTGGCATATTTGCACTTTTATTCTTTGAGCCAGGGCACGGTGGATGAAATTTTTATGGCGGGTGTACTTTCGGTCATGCTCTTGAGTTGAGTTGGGAAATCGTTTGCGAAAATTTCATTGACAATATTTTCCCTCATAACTATTTCCTAACTCCGTCTCAAGCAGAAATTTGCCATAGAAAGGACGCAAAAGTACTTAATAGAATATTTTTCATATTCATCAGAGGTCAAAGTAAGTCAAACTCGTCATCGAATTCTTATAATCTTGCTTTACGAAGGTGAAAGTAATACGCACTATTTCGATACTGACTCGAGGTGGAAGTTAACGTCCAGTCCCTTAAATTATCATATTTTTACACACAAATTACGACTAACTTTTTATAGGAATTCAGTGCTCGATTTGGTTTCTTTTATATTCATTTTTCTATCGTCGTACTTATTTTATCCCCGAGAATTTTTTGTTTCCAAGCACTTTGACGGTTGGGCGAAGTTTTAAAAAATGTATGGTTTTCTTCAGTAGATGGCATCGGTGAAATGGTTTTTCATTGGTATGACGTCGAGCGCAATATCTCTATTCGAGTGATTAGTACAAAGGGGCAATTACTATTTGCTCAAAGGAACGTTGAATGAAATCACAAATATATTTCTTGGAGGAGAAATTGCTTGGCTTTGGATGGAGGGAACAATATAATCTCAATAGAGATCAAAGTGAAAACTCAAATTAGGTGCAAAGATAATTCTGGAAGCATATCTGAAACACTTGTGTAAAGTCCCGACATTCTCCTCTGGATTCACAATACGCGAATCGGTTTTTAGTGAATGAATTACTGAACGAGTTCAAAGAATATAGAGCGGGTTTATAAATCTCATTGTCATATAAGACCTCACATCACTGATTATGCTATGCAGAAATGAGTTCATTTTCCGAACATGAGCATAGGTTAAAACGCATCGTGGCGGTATTCAGCCTAATCCAATTAACACATTGGTTTGTTTGACCAGATGTTGACTTGGGTACAGGAAACGTTATTTCGTTCAAAACTAAAAGTTTTTCAGAGAAAAACTATTTTTGATCCTTCTTTACATTGCAGAGTCAACGGTTTTTGTTGTGAATACAATTCGTGATTTAAAAAAAGGAAAAATAATTCGCAAGTTTCCCTTGTGTGCCTCGAGAGGGGGAGGGGGGGTTCCGCCTCTTCGCCATCGAGGGACGTGTCGGCCGTCCCTCCCGTCCACCTCTCCGGCCAGTCGCGTCGACCCACGTAATTACGATGGTGAGAGAAGAGAACAGTTGAGGCACGTTGCGCATCGGGCCGGTCCCCGCTGCAACGAACTTTGTTGAGAGGAAGAGAGTTTAAGAGCTTTTGAGGAGGATGAGGCTGGATTCCATAAGGAGGGTCCGGCCCGGTGGACCCCGGCCGCAGAAATTATGTCTCCCGAGCGGCCGGGACAAAGCGCGTCCCGGTAGCGAAATGAAAGGGGAGAAGGGGGTGGGGAGGGGTTTTGAGTCGTAACAAAGGGAAGCGGTGAATGTTGAAAGGTGCCCCCGCCCCCCTCGACCCCCGTCTCCACTTGCTCGAAAAATCCCGCGGAAAGGTGTGCTGGAGGAAACCACACGAAGCGGAAACATGAGGAGGCATTCTCGTCCTGCCCTGGCTCCGCCGCCCCGCGCGCCCTCCTCATTAAGGGCGCAACCGGACTGAGAGCGCCCCGCCCCCCATTTCGCCTCCTGGGGTAATGGATCTCCGAGCACGCATATAAACTCCGGAGGCCTTTTTTTGAGGGAGTTCCCTCGACCCATTTTACTCTTTATTTGCCCTCGCTCCACAGGGGCCGCCCTCTCCCCACCCCCTCGACAGGGCTCTGCATGAATGGACCCCATAAAAAAGCGGCCTTCTTTTCATTTATTTATTTGATTAATTTTTGACGGGTTGTCTCTAAGGAAATGGCAGCTTGACCTCATGTGTCTCGAGGGTTGTCTTTCATTTGTTTGTCGACCACTGAATTTGAAACGGTTTGCCGACATCTTCGGGTCGCGGAATCTGCGATCGATTGGCGACTCGAAAAGATTCGGAAGCGGAGACGGGGCGAGAGGGATGAGCACGTGAGGCACCCGGGGCACGTGAGGTGAAGTCGACTTCCCCGGAGGAATAGAACATGGAGGAAAACTAGTGGCGGACTCTAGGACTTGGAATTGCCAGTTTCACGGCTTTTTCATAGTTTCAGATTATAATATTAGCAAATTCAAATATTCCTAAAAACACAATGAGCATATATTTGTATAGTCCACTATACAAACTTTGTGCACATGCCAATGAAATTGGAAGCGTTCGAGACTTGTGTTTGTAAATAATGAATAAACGGATTAAACCAAGACATTATTATTTCATTGCCAAATAAGTAATCTCCACAAAGTCACGGTAAAATTTTCAAATATATTTGTCAAAGATTAACACGTTTTTCTGGTAGATTTAACTTACTGGATAAAATCTAATCGCCTATTACCACGCTTTGCAAATCTGTCGATAATTCTTTCGATATCGATCTTATTGTGTTTATTCATGCCCGACAAAGCATGCCAGCGAACAAGTTTTGGGGGGAGACAGTAGTGGTGGTCGGGTATGTCGACCCTAAAAACAGCCGTCCACTGCGTCCGCCCTCCCCAGATGGATGGAAGGAATTCTTCTTCTCCCATGCGAATCCCTACTGAAGAAAACAAGGCTCATAATCTACCAAACCGCTCGGAAATAAAATAATACCGAATGCTGTTCTTAATTTCGTAATTAGTTAGCAATCACCGTGATGGCTGGCAATCTAGCAATCCAATCTCTACTCCATTAAAGGCGGTCTCTTTTTTATAGGATTTATTCTGCTCTTTAATGAAATGGTTATAATGTTTTCATCTGTCCTATAATGGATATCTGGAATTTATAATAACTCTTGTCCCTTCTTCTAAATGGAGCGGGTGTATTAAAAAATGTGTAATTATACTCTTTTTTTATTCAAATGAGATAAAGATGACTGTTTAAACCTTAAATATTTCATATATAGTTTTTCGAATACTGGAATTACTTCAAATTAGCCGTTGCTTTGCTTCAACGAATTGTTCCTTCGAATGATTTGAGTAGCGGTGGCAGTTATTCGGGAGGCGACCGACAGCAGAGGTCGTTCGCACATCATTGGGATAGGTGAGTAATTCGGTGGAGAAAGGGAATGGGGAAAAAGTGGAGGGAAACCGGGCGTCAGCATTGGTACACTCTGAACAAGAGGCGTCGAGGGGTCAATAGTTTAACGTCCCATCCGACATGCGCCCGGCGTACTTCCCTTTGGAGTCCTCTCTACATGGTGTTCCAAGGATCACCGACTGGTACTGATCGGGATGCCACTGTAAAATTATGCTAACTCCTGGATTCGAACCCGGGGAATTGGGTAAGAAATCAGAACTATAGCCACACCACACCAAACGCGGATTCACGTCTCTCCCCACAGGCTGATTTCATCGTGACGATCCTCGACGTGATATGATGGGTTCTATCGCCATGATCCTCCATTTTGGACATGCACATTTGTTATCTGCCATTCAAACTTAATTCTTCAAATTTTCTTAATTTTTTTTTGCTTTCTTATCATATAACGGGATGGGATACGAAAATTTGGGCTGGAAGCTTGACGCATTTGAACGTTTGCACTCAAAGTATCACCGTCTAATTGCGATGGAGGCGTCGGGGAACATCGGTCATCACCTCCGGCCCCAAACATGCAGAGGAAACCAATAGGACTCGGGTCCATCACACAAATCTTCAATCAGTTCTCCCTTCCTTCCCTAAGCACTCTCTCTCGGATTCACGACTTCGAGATCATTGAAAACTTCGGCGCCGCGTCCCTTCGATCACTACGAGGGTATATGTCATCGGAGTTGACGAAATGCAAGGGTCAGTGGACGGCCAGCGAACGATGAAGTATTTTGAACGAAAAAATGTGTGGCTTTCTGGTATCTTCGGAGTTATAACTATGATGAAAAATGTGTTAATATAATTATTATGTCGATATAACAATAATGATTATTTGAATAAGTCGCCTTTTCGTTTGCATCCGCTCCTGGAGGTTGGTAGTTGGGAAATATTCTCATTTCTCCGCGCCACTGCTAAATCCTCTGGCACGCGAATAAAATACCGGATTAGTCAAATATTAAGCAAGTACTTTGTGCATAATTTGACCTTTCAAACACAGTCAGAATAATCCCCATCCATGTGCACCTAAATCCTTAAATTGCACTCTTAACCCTCAGAGCGGCGCAAATCAGCAACCCCCCGAATTTTCGATTCGCCGCGCTCGGGCGAGCGGAATATGACGACCGGCCGGCCCTGCCGCGCTGCCCCTCGCATATGCATATGTATATGCACAATCCCCGTCGAAAGACGAATAGCATAAATAACATGTTGACCGAAAACATCATAGCGTATTCACGGCTACGTCATGAGATCGGATTGTCGGGAGAGGGAGGAAGAGGGAGGGGGAGGGAGGGTGTGCGCACAAACAGAGAGAGTGAGCGAGGGAGGGAGTGGAGGGTCGGAAGGCGAAGTGACCCCTCCCGTACGTAATCCCATCGTTTGCCATCCATTCATGCCCAAATGTAAACGAGCGGACTCCTTGGATGGACTCCCGTACGTGTACATAATGTATTTTTGGCGCATTATATTTTCTTCCCTGAATCGGTGATGAGAACGGAACGAGAGCGTAACTGCAGCACCACTTAAACGGCGCGACGCACCTCTCTCCCTCTCACAGCACCGGGGGGCGCGCACCGCCTCCTATCCGGGGGTGCACGACGCCCCTCCTATGACGCACCGGGGGCAACCGCGTCTAAGTGGATGCAAAGCCCAAAATCGACGCAAACCGCGGACGGAAGCATTTCGGGAGGGCCGCCGTGAATGACTCCAGCAAACAAGGGGGCGCCGCGGAGGGCGAGTGGGCCGCGAGCGAGTGCTTTTCGTCGAAGGAGGGGGGTCATGTGCCCCCCGAGGGGGAGGGAGGACTACGTGTTTCCCACGCGAGGGATACCAACGTCATCAGCATGCCGCAGGGGTGTGTGGCAGGGGCTGACTGCACACCAAACGTGCAGCGTCAATTGTGTATCTCTTAAATGTTAGTCACGATGACAATGGATGGAAATAATATTGATAAAATCATGCGTGCACTACGGTATCAATTTTTAAAATTTACCTCTACGCATACGGGCTGTTAGGAAGAACGATGAAATAATTACTTCGAATTGGTTTACGCGCATTGGAAATACTTCCGAGAGAGAATGAACAGGGATCCTGCATGACAATAACTGATTACAAGGAATCGGGCGAGGTACACCAAAAGTTTCTTTGATTGAGCAAACAAAAATACAAGTCTAAGTCAATATAAGTGGAAATATCTTCCAAGGAGAAATGAATGGAGGGTACTATTTCATTTTAAGGATAATACTTTTCCCGATGTACATTTGAATTACGGACATTATCCTCAACTCTTTCTTCTCTACGACACTTTTTCAAATCGAGGCTTTGCCAGAGCAATTTTTTATTTGTCTATCCTAATGCTACGCTCTTTTCAGGACGAACGCAATAGGATAAAACTTCAAAGGATTTGGAACATTAATTATTCGTCACATGCGGGTCAAACCCACTTGATACGCCGGATGAACAACCGAGCAGCGATTCCCGCTGCGACACGAACCTCGGGTGCAGTTCCTGCGATGCCCATTCAAAATTCACCACTTGGTAGAAACGGGCGAGGAAGGGTGCACCCAAAGTTAACGTTGCAATATCGATATGCGTCCATCAGGGAAATATGAGGCAACCAAGGCAGAGCGTGGGAATTGAAAAATGTAGGGGACCGCTTGTTGAGTCATTTAGTCCACCTTGTGACCTCAATGATTGCAATTCAACCACACTTCATTTGCGAATTCGATAAATTCTTTTATTCTGTACACAACATAGAGCATAACTTGTAGAGTGTCAACCTGAGCCTTTTCTTTTATTTTTACAAGTAATTCGAAAAATCCCTTAATCGTTTAATTACGGCCGTGATACTTGCCATCTTAAAACATTATGAAATCACTCAGAATTTACCAAACTTCATACGATTGGTTCGTTTGCCCATTTAAAGTGATCAATAAAGAACGTAATTTCGGAAGTGGTGAAATTGTTAGAAAATCCGCGAGATTCGTAAAAAATTGCCAAGAGAATAAACGTGACAGGTATGTTGGAGGGATAAAGTTGGGAGCGCCTTGATACTCAAAGAGAGCAGGAAATGAATGAAGACTTTCAGAAAGGTACGTGTACATCCACATAATACCCCGCAAGCCGCCGCAGGAGCGTGTGGCGGGGGTTGTTAGTTTACCACTCGTAAAAGAGAATAAAACCATATGCAAAACCAAGGCGTAGATTGGAGACTTTGGAAATGTGGGTGTTGAGAAGAATGGAGAAGGTGAAATGGACAGGAGGAAAACAAATGAGGAAGTACTGGTTGTGGTGGGCGAGGAGAGGGGATCGTTGGGAGAAATCATCAGGAGGCAGGAAAAATGGATGAAAGGCGTATTGATTGGCAATGTTGTTGGAGATTGGGGGACCATTGGGCAAGTGAGGCATGGGAAGGAATAGAGGATAGGAATGTTGGGGGATTTGGTCGGAATAGGATGGGTTTGCTGGAGGGGATGAATGGAGAAAGAGGTCATTCGGAATTAGTGAGAGGTTTAAGCGTCGGTGTCATATTTTTGATTGACAAGAGTCGCTGCACATTTGTATAGGCTGGGTCCATTCTACACCTACTTTCTCCGGTAAAATACTAATAATAATTATTAATTTTATTTCTTTTATTTTCGATATTATTATACTGTCGGGTTTTAATTTAATTTGGACACCAGCGCACATAATTTAACTGAGGATTGCTATGAATGGCATTGAAAAATATATGTCCCTAATTAGCTTCTGTATTTCTCGCTCATTGGGATACCTTTTTGAACGGAGAATGAAGACGGAAGTCCACTTTGACTCGTCGCTCAAATGCGGCGATTCTGAAATGTATCGTAGCACTTACCTTTCGAGGAACTAAACGGTGAGATACGAAAGCTTGGTGTTTCCCGATTCTCCCTCCCTCTCGACCAATCACCCCCTCATCCACGCCTCGGGGCTCGTGAGACGACACCGCTCGCCAATTCCATGCAATTAAGTAAAACGCCCGGATCGTGAAAATCGAGGGGTGCACGTCCTCGCTGCGGAAGGATGTTGCGAGGGTGGATGGGTTTTCGTAGACGTGTTCCTCTCGAGGCGCCTCCCGTGCCTCGCCCCTCCTCTCCGCCAGGGACCGTGCCTAAAAATTGAGACTTGTGAATGTACAACGCATAAGAAGTGGCATACTTTCTGTGCGATGCTTAGAAAATTATTATCCATCAAATGGCAAGTTGTGTCCGGGAGCCGATGATGCGGAGAGGCGACGTTTTGAGTTGGTTTGCAACGTCATCGCTTCACTTTTCTCATTGCGAAGTATTGATATTAAAGCCTAACGACTTTGAACGGTCACCCTTAAAATTGCCGTGGGTTTCTTATGCACTTCTGTAAGCGCAGCATAAACATCTTTCTTAATTGCAGTATTGCGTTTTTCATTGACCATTCTTTTCTACTCCCGTTCGTGCAATTCAAAATATTAATCTCGTTGAATATAATTCCTCATATTGATCGGCACACCGTCCTTTTCCCTCCTAAGTTATGATTTTCGCCTGCTAATACAATGTTATGGTGCTGGGTCCATCATGCGCCATGCGCCTCTTCTTACAACAACAAGAATAACTGGCGCCTCTAAAGTCGCGCGTGCACTCTTCGTGTTTCCAATGTCCCGCCACTCAGCCAATGCGTCGGGTTTCGCTCCCCAGCAACCAAACGGCCTGCTTGCATCGTTCGCTCTCCGAGCGCCCTCGCCCGGTCCGTGAGCCTCCCGGGATCCCGATGACCAGCCAAGAGCGGCTGGTCATCGGGAACACTTGGCGTACCGTCACTCAGCGGGTGTTCCTGCTTTTCTTTCTTTATACTTCTCCACCTTGATGATAATGTGACTCCCACGTGCATTTACACTGTCTGTTATTTTACCACTGTAGCCATAGGTGCAAGGATTTCCTTTCCCAGAAATCACCACTTCACATTTCGTCAGATCTAATTGGAAACCCCATCTGATGCCACGAAGGGTAAATATATTTCTGGGGTTATTAAAATGAACCTCCGATTCCGATTTCTTACTCACATCGCGGTAGATGATCATTATATCGTAGGTGATTCTGGGCTCACTGAATACTGGAAATTTATTCATGGAAGTGTCGAAAAGGAGGCGCCGATCCCAATTCCAAACTTGGAGCTGCATTCAGCGCATTGATACTAACTCCATCATTCATTACTTTTTGTTTTACGTCATAAAAGGAATTCCCAACCCATCTCACTAAAATTTCCCGTTAATCACACTAAAGTTCAGTTTGTAAATCAGGTTAATTATGTGATACTGAATTAAGAGCTTTCTTTAAGTCTAGTTAGCCATAGAGCATCATCTACTTGCTTCTACAATTTCCACGAACTCAAGGCATCATCCGTGAACATCCCGTTGTCTTTCGGAAGATCTACTCAAGATATAGTATTTTGGAAGGGGTGTGACTATGTAGAGGAGTGTTTGTGATTTCGGACGGAGTGTGATGCTGGACGGTGCGTTGCCGTGAGTGGTGTGTACTTGGCCCACATGCGACGGTTGATGCTACGGGTGCGATTGGGAAATTCGAGAATCTTTAGTTGTCGTTGTTTTTAAGTGCACTTTGTTTCATATGCGTTCTTCTTGTGCATCGCTAGAGGGTTGTCACCGAGCCACTTGCCTAATTGCAAGTGAATGTAAATGATAATAATATGGGAATTCGTTTGCGCGTCACAGTTAAATGACGATTCCGAGGGGATGCAGTCATCCGTGTGGCGCACGGCGCCGATTCATCGGCACGAGGGTTGTTTTGTGCGGCGATCCGCTGCCCCCGAACACAATTGGAGGGCCGCAAACGAAGGACGGCACCTCCGCCCAGAGGCCCTCCGTAGCAACGGCTCTTCCCCCCTAGCCCCCGTCCTCCTCACGCCCGCCCCTTCTCCCCTCCGCCAGTCACTCACCCCACCCCCCGAGGCACCTACACACTCTCCCAGACGAAAAACCTGTTCCCTCATCTCGTCGACGCGGCGCTGGGGAGTCGCGGGAGGCGGGGCCGTCGAAGCGGAGGAAAGGGTTTTGGAGCGTCGTCGGGGAAAAAGGGACTGTGCGCGACGAATTCGTGGCCTGCCTTCCCCCTCCCACCGTCGCCACCCCCCTCGCGCCCTTTTAAACACCAATCAATCCCTCTAATGGTATTCCCTTACCCTTCCCTCGGATAAATTCGTTCTTTTATGCACCTCACCGAGTACCCTGTTAGGATTAGTCTAGTATTCCCCCGCCCTTCCATACTGACCCTCACCGAGGAACAATAAAGAGAGGAAGATGAACTATCGAGGCCTTAGGCCGTCCTGCCTCGTCCGAATTTCGCGTGCCAAGCCGGTGGTGCTGGTCGCCGGCAAGCGCAAACTTCGCCGGAGGCCATTCCAGGCTGATGCAGCATTTTGCTCCAACTCTTCCCTCCTGCTCCCCGCGCACGCACCGCTCTGCTTGGCGCTGCGGACGGAGGGAGGGTCGAGAGGAAGGGCAATAGGGGAGACCTTCGGGACACCTCTTACAATATTCTTTCAAATTCCGTGTTAAGTACGTTCATCACGATGGATATAGGGTGTGTTCTTCAGGAAGGTGAGGCCATTCATGTGTGCCGGGAGACAATTTAAATCGTTAAATCCTCCATTTCAGTGGCGTGCATAACATGTCCGTTGATTTAATCAATATCGCTTACATTTTTCGAGGCTAAAATGAGCGCAAATGAACTGCTTTGGTGAATTGGTGGAGATGGTCTATCATCAGAAGGACCCGGTGCCTTTCCCAAAAATTAAGTAGAATAAAACCAGGAAAATATGCTTTGCAGATCAATTCAGAAATTGCTAAAATTGTACAAAATACCGAGCACCCTTTTGCATCGACTCGCCGATGCCAGTGCTTCTGACGGTGGTGGTACGATTTCTGGAAGGCTTCGATGGCATCCTCGTTCAGGGACTTCGTCACGGCCTCTTGGACGTTATCAGCTTTCCAAAATGGTTACCTTTCGAGCTCATTTTTATTCTTTGAACCTAACGTCAACGGCAACCATGTCACCGAAACAATTCTCGTCACTTTCGCAGAGGTCCAAGAGATCATGCGAGATTGTCTCGCGAGCAGCATTCTTAACATCTTCCGAGTGCACATTGGGGACCATCCTAGCGCACACCTTTCTCATGGCTAACTATTCTGTAAGAATGTGATGCCCTGTGGTTTTCGAAATGGTGCACTCTTCCGCTAACATTCTGACACTCAGGCGTCGATCGGAATCGAGAATTTCTCTCACTTTTTCCACATTTTCGTCGCACTGTGTCGTTCCTTCTTCCTCAACTTCCTCTCTTAACTTCCCAGAACATCTTGTGTCGGCGGAAAAACCATTCCTTGGAACATCGCATCAACACCCGAAGCCGATTTTAACAGCTTAACACAAAATGTTATCACGGTTTTAGCTCCGTGGAATGTGTCATCGTGAATTCGTGGCGCGACCCTTGAACAGAGATCCAATCTAGAAGTGATCTGCACACTGTAACGGTCTGATGATAAATCTAAAGAAGACGGTACGACTACGGATACCAATGCAGGTGCAAATGCATGCCTCCAATCATTCAAAAGTGAGAACAAGTGGACGTGTAGGAACCATTGGAAGATGTTCTATGAGGAGTGAGCAATCCAAGAAGCTACTATTCTCGTGTTTGTAATTGAAACGAGCCTTGATTTTCTAACGTTTGACTCCATTGTACGAATTCATTTCACGAGTTTCATTGCCCTCATTACTTTTTTACCATGATGATATACCATGAGTTTTTGAAAAAAAATATTGTTTTATTTTGAACTCCAAACTGCACTCCGAAGAGATACCATACAAAAACCGAAACTTGTTCCCACCATGGTGAACTTCGCTCGTCTTGCCTCCGATCCTCCCCCCCCCCCCACATTTGAGTGTGTTCCCGGAGCGACACCCCCCCCCCCCCCGATCGCTCTCCAGACGAGTACCTCTCTCGAAAGAATTCGCTCTTGAAAAAAGTAATCCTGCACTCTCATCTTTCTTTATTTAACGCTTTGTACCCATGATTTGTTAGTTGGTAGGCTGCCGTTCGAGGGATGCGTTGAGTGGGCACAGGCTGACCACGCCAAGAGAGCAAGGCACAACACACGGAAATGAAATAAACTTAAGTTCCGAATGCTCCCCGCCGCCCCTCCCACCCTCGCTTGCTTTCCCTCCTCCCCTCGATCGCATTCCATGGCTTCACCTAACCCAACTCTTCTACCTTTGGTTTTCTCCCAAAGACCCCAAGTCCTGCCCCACCGTCCTCAGTTGTTTTCCGTTCCGTCCACGCCTCCTTGTCCACCATCCTCCATTTCCACATCTCAAGAGTCTCCAATTTACGCTATCATCTTGCTTGAACGGCCGTGGACACCCTTGGTCTTATATTTTTTTTAAATATTCAATTTTTTGTCATTCTTATATCATATATTACTAAGTAAATCTACCGGTTAAGGTAGGTATTTGGATGGACACAACAACCAAATAAATATCTTGTGACTCTAAACAAAACACAACCCAGTATTCTACTCTACATCAGGTCCCTCTTCATCTCTGTGTACTTCCTTTCTCCCTTCATTCCGTACAACATCCCTATCCTGTTCCTGCCCTTTCCTCGTTTGCCTAACATTCTCCCCTCTATTACCGTCTTAAACATCCCATTGCCGATCAATACGCTCTTCATCTATTTTTTCTGCCTCCTTATGATTTCTCCCAACAAACCCCTCTCCTCCCCCACCATCTCCAGTACCTCCTCATTTGTTTTCCTTTTGGTCCGTTTCACCTTCTCCATTCTCCTCCACACCCACATTTCAAAAGCCTTCTATCTACGTCTATCCTCCGGCTTCAGCGACCACGTTTCCGCGCCGTACATAGCTACGATCCATGTCAAAGTTTTTACGAGTCTTGTCTTAACATCCCTACTCAACGTCCCCGTCATCAACTCCCTCCTCCTTGTGAAAGCCTCTTTGCCTAGCGAATTTCCTCTCCTTACGTCCCTACTACTTCGACCGTGTTGGTTCAAAACATTTACGGGATACGTCAATTGTTCCATCTGCTCTAGTTTTTGCCCCCCTATTTTAATGTTTAGCTTAGCCTTTTTCTTTCTGGAAAATCGCATAACCTTTGTTTTATTAATTTGACTCTCATCCCATATCTATCGCACTGAACCTCCAGTTCACTCAGCAATTCTTGCAACCCCTTGGCAGACTGAGCAACTAATGCTTGGTCATCAGCAAACCTAACCGATTTTACCAATTCCCCTCCGACTTTCATTCCTACCTCCAGTTCTTTCCATGCCTCTTTAATCATTTCCTCCACATATACAGGGTTCGTCCGGAAAATAAGTGTACTTAGCTCAGGAAAAAAAATTTATTACACTTTTACATATCTTAAGCTAATATTCCTCAAAATAGGACCCTTGTGAGTCGATACACTTGTTCCAGCGGCGTTCCCATTCCTGGAACGCTCCCGCGAAGGCATCATCGGAAACCTCTCGAAGACACGTCGTCACGGCCGAAGACACTCTTTGACGGCGTCCAAAGTCCCGTATCGCGTTCCTTTCAAACTCCTCTTTATCTTCGGGAACAGAAAGAAGTCCGGTGGTGCCAAGTCCGGGCTGTAGGGCGGGTGCGGCAGCGTTGCCACGCCGTGCTTGGCCAAGAAGTCCGACACGACAAGCGCGGTGTGAGACGGCGCATTGTCGTGAAGCAGCCGCCAGATGTTTTTGATCGCTGGCCGGACGCGGGCGACTCGTTTTCGAAGCCTGTCGAGCACTTGGACGTAAAATGCAGCATTTACAGTTTGTCGTTCAGGTACAAATTCGTAGTGGACGACTCCCCTTTTGTCAAAAAAGACTTATTTGTCAAGACACTTATTTTCCGGACGAACCCTGTACGTTGAACAGCGCCGATGACAATGGGCAACCCTGCCTTACCCCTCTTCCTAACACTGTCCATCCGAACTCTCCGTTCCCCACTCGCACCTGAGCAGTCTGAGACATGTACAGGTTGCAGATCAGTCTCCTGTCCCTCCAATCCATTCCTATTTTCTGCAATACACGCATTAATTTTTCCCAAATATGGATATCAAATCAAATATTTGCTTTAATTTTATATTCATTCGATCACAACGCATTTTGAATAATTTAAGTGGCCAAAGTTTATTTTCCAACATATGTTAACATTAATTAAAATCATTAGTGATTTTTCGAGGCTGTTCAATGTGAAAATCCACATTGAAATTCTTTGCGGAAGGAACGGAGCATTCAACTCAATATTCGCTACTGTGTATCAGCACTCTGGGCAGCATTTATATGCAGTGAACTCAATTTTTCGGTGCCCTCCATTCTCGTCTCTAGTATGAATTTAAACAAGTCTAAAATATCTGATTTTTCAGTTCCAAGAAACAGGTTAACTTATCACCGATGTTATGCGTTCCTCCTACTTGCCTTAAGTGAATGTTGCTCCGGAGAATGTTTTCAAAGTCATTATGTTAATATTGACTGTCGTCCTTGATGCGAGTGATCATCATGGGAGGTATAATTGACGACGCCCAGCCCCTAATGCTGTGCACTGACGGAAGGAGGCATGTGCCACGGGGAACGGCCTTCTCGAACGGGGACCCCAACCTCGAGGACGCCCTCGCCGAGCGTGCGGGCCCTTGAGGACATTTAGGAAGACACAGCCCTCCCTCTTCGTCGTCTCCGTCTGAATTCATTTCACGACGGAATTCTAAAACGTGTACCAAATTGGAACATGCTAGACGCCGTTTTTGCGTCACATAATGATGATATACATGCAGCACGCATCTCCACGGATCGTGGTGGGCAACGGGAGAGTGCGGTGCTCGACTGGGGGCGCGTAGAGGACCCCTTTTCGCCCCTCATCAATCTCCACTCCGGAATCACGCCGCCTGTCATCGTCCCCGGGCCGGCGAAGCAAATAAGGGGCCTCCCTCATCCGGGGGAGCACATCTTTTCATTGCATGTACCCTCCCGTAGTCAGGGACCATAGTTCATGGTATTTCTCCGTAGAAATATTTACGTTATTTTCGGCGAAGATGGAATATTTAATGTATACCATAATGGACTGCATAGAGGAAGTTGGGCGTCAGAGGGAATAAAGGTTGGTGGGGACTAGGGAAGGGTGGTGAAGAAAAATATGCGAGCGAGAGTACTTTTTATTTATCTTTATGTTTTTTATACGTACGCACTATTTAAGCGAACGATATCCCCCATTAGGTGCCTGGATCCCTCCCTGCTTGGAGATAACATTGCACGTATAAGGAATAATGGGAGCTTTTGAGATGATATGATAAAATTGTTTCATGGAACGACTTTTAGGTGGTATGACTGATATTTATATCCACGCTACTTTTTTTGTGGTTATTAAACAAAGGGAAGCAAATTGACAATTTTATCACAAGAAATTAATAATCGCTTGGAAAATTTCCGCACTTCTTTTAAGGTATTCGGCCAACAGCGGCTCCGGTAAGGAAATGCCATCCTGAAGGACAGCGCCGATCACATATTTTATACTTCCACACCCTCCATTCAAAAACGCATCACTCTACCCGCTCGATGGCCAAAGCTATTGCTCATTAAAAGTCTACCGATCTAAAACTAGCAAAGTCATTAAAATGCACCATCCCATACGCCGTCCGTTGGATGAGCCGTTAAATATTTGGTCATATTCCTAAATTCACGAAACAAATCTTTAATAGGGAGTCACCTCATTAAGATTGAGTGTAGTTCGTAGAGTTTTAGAGAAAAACATAGTTTCTAAGAGGAGCAAGTAATTTTGATACTTGTTTCCATTATTTTCCTTTCTTAACGTTCATTAGTGTTACAAAACTCTTTTTCCTACTACTACTTACTACTCTCACTACATTATTCCATAACTTATTCTAGTCTCATCTACATCTAATTAATACCCCGCAAGACGCCGTAAGGGCGTGTGGCGGGAGGTGCTGGGGAACCACCCGTAATTAAGAAGACAAATCGCATGCAAATACCACAAATTTATAGTCCACAAATAAAACATGGCCCTTGGTATGCATTCATGCAAGAACCCTTTCACCCCACACACACATCCAAACACACAAAATACCAACTAACGTGCGCATGCACCTACAAATATACCTGATGTCTTTGCAATGTTTAAATTTGTTCCGACTCGTAAATTTAATGTTTTCAATATTTCTAAAGTGACTTCGGTTTCTTACTATTATGATTGTTCGGGGAAAGAATAAGTATTTGCACCATCTGTAATGGAATCTGTCTTATTATATCTTATTTATCTTATCTGCTAATCTTATCCCGGCTTCCCTCCAATTAGCGTGACGAAGCGCTATAGATGTCGGCTGCGACGCTAACGGGATTCTCGTCTTGTGGAATTTCCATAATCCGCCAGAGTCTTCCGAAGCGACCTTCGTCGCTCTTTCATCCCCCCGACTCCCATTCCTATTTCCTCACTCCCCCAGGAACCGGAAACCCCCACCCCTCCCCCCATAATTACCACCAAACCACCCTCCCGCTTCACGGCAATCGACCCCAAACCCTCCGCAAGTGCATTGGGATTCCTACATAACCGTCACCCCCACCTTATCAATCACGATCACGCCAATGGTAAGCCGGCCATGAAAAATCTCCTGGAAATAAAATGTGCGGAATACATTCGATCCCGCTGGAGAAGGTGTGATGAGCACGGGGTTATAAGAGAGGACTCCTTCCGGCTTCGAGATGGACCGATGAGCCGTTGGTAACGACCTCGGCAAAGTGATTTCCACCACGTTTAATGCCCTGCATCCCCTCTCCCGAGAGAGAGGGAAGTTGACACTGTTTCCTCGCGGCGAAGTGATGCGAGGCGTCAAGCAGCATCGAGGATTCCCGGGGAATAATTCCGCGTCCACGTAATGACCCCGTGCGCAAATGCTTCTTCCGGAAGACTCAGGGGAGCGCCCCCCCTTCCTACCTGGGACGGCACACATTATGGAGCAAGAGGTAAACTACATCGTCTATTTTTTGACATGGTTTCGGACAGGCGAGTAGCATTAACCCCTGACCGTCCGGAGAATGCCACGTCCGGCAAAGGACATCCGCTGCGTGTATGGTTTAATTTGTCCTCCCCCCACCCTCTCTCTCCTTTGCTCCTAGCTTCCGAGGAGCGACCGCCCCTGACTCGCCTCCCCCCCTGCGACCCTCACCCCCCCATCCCCCTTCAAACCGAGCGCCTCCCTCCTTCGGTGGCCACCATGCTGCGCCAAAGGAGAAAAATCCAGCCCGCGAGGCAACGAACACACGCTCGCACGCACTTCTGAATTTTTTCCGCCTTTCCACGGTTTTTCCACTCGAATGCGACGGAGAGGTTGCGAGAGGGTGTGGGGGAGCAGGGAGTGGGGGGGGCGGTGGGGCCGAGAGGGTGTGTGTGGGGAGGGGCGAGTGAGGGCCTCTTCAACGGTTTTTCTACGAGTGTTGCTCGTGTACGCGCTCGCTCGCACTCAGGCCGACAAGGGCCCGCATGTACTACAAACGAGGAAGGGGTGGCTGCAGAGAAAGGGATGGGGAGGAGGGGAGGTGGTGTCCAAGGGAAGGAACACCCCTCTGCCTCTCGACGGGCGGACGCGACGTGGCACCCCCTCCCCTCTCGCCCCTTTTCGCCGCTCTTTCAAAAGGAGCACGTCATCTCTCTCCACGCTCACTTTTTAACAATTTCCTTGGTGCCCTCATCACTCTTCCTCCATCGGCACCAAATCCCGAAGAAATACTCATTTATACACCAACCCGTCGGAATAGAAGGCCCTGCACGATGTCTATCAACAAATTCCACGCTTTTGTCGCATTGCCACAACGCGCGATAGTCGTCATTTCAACGTCCTGGTCACCGAATCACTCAATTTAAAAAGTCTACCTCATAAAAAAATGTATCGCACTTCAGAATCCACTTCGTCTAAAGTTGAAGTACGTATATATTCATCGACGGACGCTTACACTGGTACAAGGCACATAAAATGCACACATTCATCATCACATTTCGTCCGCATGCTAGATTACACCTTTTAAAACTGAATGAGGAGAGTAATGGTTTCAGGCGTAACTTTGTGGAATTGCTTCATGGTAAAAAATTGAAACACTGTAGACTTCCACATATAGAATTTATTAAACGACCCGGGTTTCATCGCTGAGCGACATCATCAGGTGATGTCGCTCAGCGATGAAACCCGGGTCGTTTAATAAATTCTATATGTGGAAGTCTACAGTGTTTCAATTTTTTACCTGAATGAGGAGATTTGCTCCTATGTTTAACGCAGTGCTTTCCACTGCATTTTAGCTATTTCAACTAAACGCCAGGTCTTTCCTCACATTTTAAAATTTGGAAAAATTAAATAATAAAATCTACGTTGCAGTGGTCCTTAATTTTGTCAAATATTTTTCTCGAATTCCAGGGTATTAATGTTTTCACAAACATATGTCAAAAAATAATTTACCAAGAGAATCATCTCTATTATTTAGTTCTTGTCGATGTTAATTTATTAGTTCATATTTGGTTGCTTTTGTATTTTTTTAGGTTTCCGTTTTTCCCTTTCTTCTTTAATTTCTCTCTTGCTCGATGCGGATCTTCAGAAGTATTTTTTCATTGTCATTTTTTAATTTAATGAATTCGTCAAATCGGAATTCTTCATAGGGTCCCCAAACATTCACGGCGTGCATTCATGAGGAGGCTCATTGGGGATATTTTTCCCCGAGGGAAATAAGCCATTCTTCTCTTTCACTCTCGATCACCCCTCCCTCCCCCTCTCCTAGTGAAGTTTGAGCTGGTGCATTATCGTGGTGCAAAGCCATGAATTGTTTTTCCACAGATCCGGGCATTTTTTTCGGATCGCTTCTCGCAAATGGCGTTGAACTTGTAGGTAGTACTTCTTTTTGGCCGTTTGACCTGGCTGCAGGAATTCATGATGCACTATGCCATTTGAATCGAAGAACACAGTGAGCACAACCTTCACGTTCGACCGCACTTGTCGAGCCTTTTTCGGTCTTGGCGAGCCAGATTGCCTCCACTGGGAGGATTGAGCCTTAGTTTCAACGTCACACCCATAAACCAATGTTTCGTTACCTGTTATACTACGTTTCAGTAATTGTGCATTGTCGTTTACTTCATTTAATGACTCCTGAGCAACTTCCATTCGCCGCTGTTTTTGTTCAAAATTCAACAATTTTGGAACGAATATTGCTGCCACGCGTTTCATATCCAAAATATTGGAAAAAATGTCATGACAATATCAAATCGATATGCCAGTATCATCAGCGACCTCTCTTATTGTGATTCGGCCATTGTTCATAACCATTTCTTTCACTTTTTCCACGTTTTCATCGATTGTTGATGTGCTGGGGCGTTCGTCTCCCTTCAAGGTCTTCACGGCCTTCTTGGAAACGCCTATACCACTCGTAAACTCTTCCTTTACTTGCTTTGTTAACATTTCACACACTTTGTTAAACTTTACTTCATTTTTTACGCAAAAGTTGACACAAATTCTTTGATCCATTTCTTAAAACAAACGAAAATCGCCGAGCTCATAAAACACGTCTAACCTTAGTGGCTGTCACAGACAAAGTCCACAACGAAAACAGCTGAAAGTTTTATCATACTTTAGGGGCATGCATACCAACATAGTAAAAAAAAGTTGACAGTGGGACTCACCAATCCCGCGAAATGAAAAACTTCCCGTTAATTTTTGAACACACCTCGAACGTGTACAGGTTGCGGATTAGCCTCCTGTCCATCCAATCTATTCCTGTTTTCTGCAATATATTCATTAGTTTTTCCCAAATCGCCCTATCACACGCCTTTTCGAAATCTACGAAACTGCCAAACACGTCCTGATTTGAAGCCTATTCCTTTCTTTCTTAGAGATGGTTGAGGCCGATACGTTGTTGAACTCCATTTGTAAAGCACGACGAAAGAATCAAAAACTTTGCGCTTCCAGTAATTTTTTGGACAATAATAATAATTTTCCTTTGGAATCGTAGTCTTTAATTCTTTCTTCGTGCTATATTCCTCTCTATTGGTGATCTCATTACTGCAATGGCATCACGCGTACCTCTTCCCTGCCTAAACCGAAACTGACCATCTCCTAAGTAATCAGTTGCCCTACTCTCCATCCTCTTGTTGATGATCCTGAGAGTCACCTTAGCAGCGTGTGAAATCAAACTTGTTGCTCTGTAGTCCTCACGCATGGAACTCAAAGTTTTCTCAAGGCCAAAGAAACAAGTAAGTCACCCGTTTGAAGCGATATTCCGTCGAAATTCCTTCTCCAGAAATACTAAGAATCAGTCTCCTACGAATAACTCTTCCTCCCATTCTTTCCCAAACCTTTATGTAGTTCCGCGTGAATTTCATCCACCCCCACGTCCTTATTTGATTCAACACCCTCATCTCTCTCCAATTAATTATTTCTGGAGCTGAGCTGACCTCACCTTGCCTTTCTATTTATTATGTTGCTGACCTAATGTCTATGCCGCATAATATCTCCCATTATTCCTGCCATTATTCTATGATCTTCTCTTGGCGAATCAATAATTTTCCTCTCTAATGTTTGATTATTCTTATTTCCTGACAGTGTTTTCACGCACTCGTCCAGTGAACCCTTTTCAACCTTCCTAAACAGACATTCCATTTCCTCGAAATACGTCTTCCACCGCGCCCCTTGCGGCCTACTTGTCTCCACCCTATGTTTATTATTATTCAATCTTTATACTCCTCATTACCTCACTCTATGTAAACATTCTTCCATTTACTTCCCTCGCACGTCTTCATTATCATGTCATCTATAACCCCTTGTTTTCTTGGCCTTTTCGAATTAACTGTTCTAATATTTTGTCTAATAAGGTATTATCAGAATGCCAGGATCACATGGAGCTTGTATTCCAAGGGGGAGAGAAATTGGCGTATTCTTGAAATATTCCCACATGCAAACCTCTCTCCGGCTTATCCTCAAATATATGAGCGTCGTGCTGGATGTACACCCCTGTTTTTTGAGATTTTTAGGATTCTACGTGGTCCTACACGAAAAGCGCACCGTCACCTGAGGAGCACGTAGTGAACGGTCAACAATGTAAGCAAAACTTTTTGCGTCATCCTCTAACACCGTAATATTAATTTCTCAAAAATAAAATTAATCTGCAGGTGTGGATTTTAGATTAGATGAAGAATTTGGAAAAGTAATAAGAAACACTGCGCTGGTTCACTCAACTAGCAGTTGTTATTAACCTGTTCACTGTTCAACATTTAATTACGGCATTCATATTACATTCATTATCCATTCATTAGATCTGTGCTAACAGTTAAAGATAAATGGGGTAAGATAATAGTTGAACCAGGAAAAATCCAAGAGAGATGGAAGGAATATATAGAAACACTGTATGGTAAAGAACTTAGGCCGACAAGGAAAGACATAGAAAAGGAACATGACGTAGAAGAAGATAGCTTAGGTCCAGGCATACTCGACGATGAAATAGAAAGGGCATTAAAGGAGATGAAAGCAAATTAGGCTGTGGGGGTGGACAATATTCCTGTAGAAATGTTGAAATGGTTAGGGAAAGGTGGGAAGAAGGCCATATATGGACTAATTCGTAGTATCTATGAGGAAGGAATCTGGCCGGAAGATTTTGTGAGATCGGTGTTAGTTCCTATTCCAAAAAAGGCAAAGGCTTCGTCATGTGAGGGTTACAGAACAATAAGTTTGATATCCCACGCAGCTAAAGTTATTCTCAGGATCATCAACAAAAGGATAGAGAGTAAGGCAAATGATTACTTAGGGGATGATCAGTTTGGGTTCAGGAAAGGAAGAGGTACGCGTGACGCCATTGCAATAATGAGATCACTAATCGAGAGGAATATAGAATACAATCAGGACGTTTTTGCCTGTTTTGTAGATTTCGAAAAAGCGTTTGATAGAGTGAATTGGGAAAAATTAATGCGTGTATTGCAGAAAATAGGAATGGATTGGAGGGACAGGAGACTGATCCGCAACCTGTACATGTCTCAGACTGCTCAGGTGCGAATGGGGAACGGAGAGTCCGGATGGGCAGTGCTAGGAAGAGGTGTAAGGCAGGGTTGCCCATTGTCATCGGTGCTGTTCAACGTATATGTAGAGGAAATGATTAAAGAGGCATGGGAAGAACTGGAGGTAGGAATGAAAGTCGGAGGGGAATTTGTAAAATCGGTTAGGTTTGCTGATGACCAAGCATTAGTTGCTCAGTCAGCCAAGGGGTTGCAAGCATTGCTGAGTGAATTGGAGGTTCAGTGCGATAAATATGGGATGAGAATCAATATAAATAAAACAAAGGTTATGCGATTTTCCAGAAAGAAAAAGGCTAAGCTAAATATTAAAATAGGCGGGGAAAAAATAGAGCAGGTAGAGCAGTTTACATATCTCGGAAGTGTTTTGGACCAATACGGTCAAAGTGGTAGGGACGTAAGGAGAAGAATTGCGCTAGGCAAGGAGGCTTTCTCAAGGAGGAGGGAGTTGATGACGGGGACGTTGAGTAGGGATGTTAAGACAAGACTCGTAAAAACTCTGATATGGAGCGCAGCTATGTACGGCGCGGAAACGTGGTCACTGAAGCAGGAGGATAGACGTAGATTGGAGGCTTTTGAAATGTGGGTGTGGAGAAGGATGGAGAAGGTGAAATGGACCGAAAGGAAAACAAATGAGGAAGTACTAGAAATGGTGGGGGAGGAGAGGGGTTTGTTGAGAGAAATCCTATGGAGGCAGGAAAAATGGATGAAGGGCGTAGTGAGCGGTAGTGGAATGTTGAAGAGGGTAATAGAGGGAAGAATGTTGGGCAAGCGAGGTAAGGGTAGGAACAGGATAGGGATGTTGGACGGGATGAAGGGAGGAAAGAAGTACACCGAGATGAAGAGGGACCTGATATAGATTAGTTTTCTAGGTGGGGAGTCACAAAATGTTTATTTGATAGTTGTGTCCATCCAAAAACCTACCTTAACCGGTAGATTACCTAATAATAATCCATTCATTGATTCCTTTCCCATTCTTGTGTCACGTGGGATTTCAAAATATGTAACGAGAACCGCATCGATACATTTTATTCATTTATGTCGTAATTTATTTTACTTACATTGATACCCTTAAGTGAACGCCGAGGTGTAAGCCATGGGATCATTGAACACAAGGTATGCAACGTCAAAAATCAATATCTTCTTAATAATCAGGTATCAATAAATAATTAAAACAAAGAAAAAAAGGGAGAACATGCCAACTACAGGTGCCCGTACTGCGGTGTCTAATGGTGGTATACGTATTTCTCTGCGTAAGGGAGACGAGATAGAAGTAATGAGAATAATCCAATAGATCATTTTTCCAAAGAACTAAAAAAGGAAAATACTGTTCACCCCTAGTGAACCCCTTCACCCCTGTTCACCCTGTTCGTGGGCACATATTTGGTAACAAGACAAGCTGATGGCAACAAGAAAGGTAATTAACGAAGATTAGGTGAAATAAAGGCGACATACTTGTCCATTGGCAATAAAAAAAGAAGCATTGTTTCACCTAGCGCGTTGGTTTACGGTTATACTGAATCGATGTGTGTGTTGCATTGTATCAATTAAATCCATGCATATGTGTATTTGTATGTCGCATGTCCATGTGGTAGTGGAATTCCGCCTGCTTACTTTTCAAGTTCTAGCTAGCACGTCATTGGATAAATTTCTTACTGCATCCTAAGGTGCAACTATTTGTTAGATGATAGTATATGTCTTCGCATGCGTGTAAGTTGAAAGGATTTTTGCATGAATGTATTCGCCACTGTGGGCATCCATGCAAGGATGTGTTGATTTTGGATGTGGTTTTGTTCCCTCTAACCTAACAGGTTAGAGGGAACAAAACCACAGGGGACAGGGGACCTAACACCCCCCGCCACACTCCCTTGCGGCGGTTTGCGGGGTATTATGTAAATGTAGAATATTGCTCGATTGAGAGTTTCTATCTGTCGGTTCTACAACGTTGAATTGTATTAGGGTAATCTGCTAAAACTGCTTTCTCCTCAGCATTACGGATATCGCGTTAGTCACCGTTTCTTCGGTCAGATCTGCAGACTTCACTACTATCCACTTTGCTAATATACTACAGTTTACTCAAAAAAGGAAAAAAAGAGGTCCGTTGACACTTGCTTACGCAATGGTTCACTTATTTACCTGTGATTTTTAAAAATATGCATATAAATATAAAAATGGCAAAAGCTATTACCAGATGTAAATTTTCCAATTCAGTATTATTATATCGGTATCCGTAAAACATTATATATTTCCGGTGTATCACGAATAACACTGGAGGAGCAGGCGAACTTCCTCTGTTAGTGTTTTGCTATCGTTCGTTGCCACGTCCAGTCTTCTCGACTCGAGACCCCCCTCCCCATGTGATCTGCCCCCTGCCCACCCGTCACCAAGCACTGCACCATGCGAGGGCCGGTGTCTGCCTCTGCTTTTCGGCTTGTTATCCTCTCCGTACGGAAAAATGGGACGGCCGCCGTGCTTTCTCGAACTAGAGGGAAGAAGTGTACCCCCCCCCCCGGAGGATGGCCCCCAAACAAATCCACCCCTCCGCCCCTCGTAAGAAGGGCGACACGGTCCATCAATCACGCCCATCACGACACCATCCATCTGCCCCCCTCCACCGGGGGCGTCGTGACGTACCCGCCGCCCCCGATGGCGGGATGGCACCCGTACCGCACCCACTCCCAGGGGTGCCTGCCCCTCCTCTTGCATCCCCCGAGGTGCGAATGAAGTGCCCTCGACTCCCCTTTCGTACCCCCGCCCCAATATATCCCCTCCGACCCTCTCGATCCTCCAAAAAACCCTCGCCTGCCTCCCCTCCCCCCGACGAGGGGACCCGACCCCCCCATTCAGCTGTCAGCCGACTGCATCACCCGAGGGGTCCACTGCCTCCTCCTCCGCCCGGAATATCTCGAGAATCGCCCCCCACCCCTGAACCTGAGCAGGGCGCTGCACGAACCCTCCTCCTTCGCCCTCGCTGCGAAGGGTTGACGAGACGAGGGTGCGGGAGTTGGTGACGGGAGGGTGCAACGGGGGGACGACTCGCACCAGTATCCGCCTCTTTGGTCACATCTTTATGCATGTTATGTGAGTACGCAGCCTCTCGACCCCCGTTCACCCCTCGACCCCCCCCCATGCCTCTCCACATTCCTCCCTCTCCAGACGCTAATGCTCTTCGGATTTCACTTTTTCCCTCCGCCGACACCATTTGCACCCCGTCCATTCGAGCCCAGCGAGAATCAAACCTCCTTCTTGAATCACTTGGATTCTCTCCAGCACCGTCGTCCTTAGTGAACCTGTTTTCGACTTCGCGCCTACCATGAGAAAGATCCCGATGTCCACACACGTCCAGGAAATATTAATTAATCAGTCCACGAGAGAAATTTAGGCCGAAAATATACGGAAGGAGTGGGTGGGGGGGGGCGAACTCAACATAGGGTCGAGGAGCATCCTCGGCAGTTGAAGGCATCTCCATCAGTTTTTGTTTGAAAATTCAAATGACGTCCAAGGGAAAAGATCGCTTTGCAGAAATATGGAAGATCGGTGGTCAAGAAGGAGGAAGTGTTTTCGGAATTTCGCGTCCTGTGATTCGGAGGGAAACCTGCGCAGTCAATGGCAAGAGCGAAAAGAAGGAAAACGTCGACACTGCTTATATAGAGTGGAGGAGAGACGATTCGGATGGAGAGATTAAAAAAAGTCCCAAAACATCCGAGACGCTATTGGAAACGTAATTATTGAAGTTGATGGCATTGGAAGAGAAGGAAGGAATATATTAAAGCACTCCACAAAGGGCATCTTCACTTCACTTCACGCAAAGGTGAAATCGTGTCGGAGAACGTGCCCCGGGGGTTCGGTTGGGAGGCCACTTCAACAAGGGTCATGAGAGACCTGAGGAACCACAAGGCACCGGGACTTGGAAATGAACGGAGAAATAATGAAGGCACTCTGGTCAAAGCGAAGGAATATTCTCTTTGGAATGATCAAAATAGGAGTGGAAAACTTCTCGAGAGAACTTCAAGAAGAGTGTGATTATTGTAATACCGAGGAAAGAAAGAAGAGAAATGCAAGCAACCATTGTCGCACATTGAGCCTGATGTCTCACGCATAAAGATATCCACCTGCACAATTATCCAAAGAATAAAATGAAAGATGGAAGAAATTATCAAGGAAAACAAACTCTCCTTAAGAGAAAGCCGTGGTGCAAAGAGGCAATACATCTACATCTACATAATGCCCCGCAAACCGCCGCAAGGGTGCGTGGAGGGGGGTGTTATGTCATCAACTGTAAAAGGGAACAAAACCACATGAAAAATCAACACATCCATGCAAACCTCTACCCACAGTGGCGTATGCATGCATGCAAAAATCCTTGCATTTTACACGTATGCAAACACATATACTATCAACTAACGAACAATTCTATCTTAGGATGTAATAAAAATGTATCCAATAACGTGCAGACTAGAATTTGAAAAGTAAGAAGTTGAAATTGCAATGCCACATGGACATGCAACGGTTTCCTCCCCCAAGGACACAGGTAGGGGATGTGACCCAACGCTGTAAGAGCCATACTCCCTTGCGGCGGCTTGCGGGGTATTATTTAAGAATAATAATGTATATACAGTATATATATATATTATATATATATCATGTAAAGGCTCCTCAGTTGTCATTCTAAAAACCAATGATTACATTTCCAAAACTCTCGGTCACCTCAACGACACATCCACCTATACCACTCTCACCAACAACCCTTCAAAATCCCACCAACCTTCCAAAAGGAAATTCGGTCTTTTCTCCTCCAATTTATACCAGAAGAAGGCCTCACCTCCCAAGACATATCCCTACTCTTACCCCCAAACCCCAGAAAACCCCAGTTTTATTTCATCCCAAAAATACACAAACCTAACATCCCCTGCCGCCCTGTAGTTTCCAGTTTCAACTCACCCAACGAAAGAATCTCCGCATTCCTTGACCACCACCTACAACCTATTGTACTTGTCCTGCCTTCCTTCACGAAAGACACGTATGACTTCCTTCACCGTTTAAATTCTGTCTCCATTCCCTCCATCTCCAACCTACCAATGGCCCCTTGCCGTTCGCGGGAAAAATTACTTCATCTCAAATCTATTCATGCTACTCTGTGATCATATTTTCATGACATTTCCTGCCGTAGTAGGATGCGGCTAATAATGCATTCACAGTATCATCGCTAAAGAGGACTCATTTCAATTTTTGTAAGAGATTTAATCTGCCTTTTAATCTTCAATCTGTGAGTTCTCCTAGTCTACCTACCCAATCTAGCCCCTCTTATTCTCATGAAATACTACTAAATTTATCATAACTAAGTTTCACAAATCTAGCTCCTCTACGCTGCATCGTATATCGTTAACGCGAAGGATAAATGAAGGAGGTCTGAAAACACTTCCCTGGAAAACACCTAAGTGAATTCGACAACATTAGCGCTACATTTTTACTACCTTTTCTACATCCGCATAATACTCCGCAAATCGCCACAGGGGCGCGTTGGGCGGGGAGTGTTAGGTCATCACCCGTAAAAGAGAATATAATCCCATGTAAAACCAACATATTCATGCAAATCTTCACCCAGAGAGGCGTATACGTATATTCAAAGGAAAACCTTATCGACCCAAAAATGAATGCATATACATATTACCTTCAACCAACATACTCATGCACCTACAAATGTAGTGAAAATCTATCCAAGATCGTGCAAATTGGAATTCAAAAGCAAGAAGGGGAAACTCTACTGTCACATGAACATGCAACTCATGGTCTCCACCCCCAAATACACAGACAGCTAGGGAATGCGACACACCGCAGCAGGCAGGCAGCGGGAGGCGTGCGCCATTTGGGTTCGTACGCGAAATTTCAAAAAGCCCTTAGCTTTAGCTCAGGATATTACCATATACTATATTCCATATTCTTCCTGCATCTCTTACTATGGGACACTTTCTCGGAAAGTTTCTTTTGTGTCCAGGAAACCGCGTCCACTGGAACAATGCAAAAGATATCATGAACAAAAAGCGGAAGTTGTTTCTCGCAGGTATTATTCAGAAAACTGCGTTTCATTTTCATGAATAATATATCACTGTCGAGTTGTCTAATTATGGAACTAACAATTCCAAAACTTTGAGTGACGTGAATTGGAGGGAAATGGTACCACAGCAATTCGATATCTTTCCGTCCTCACATTTATATAATGCTGCTCCATTAGCTATTTTACAATGATTGATAATCTTGTAACCAATTATGGATTTCTTGAGCATGATCTAATGATAATACGGCTCTGCCTCCGACATCACTTTCTTCCTTATTTGATCTGGTATTTTTTAATCCCACATGGATATCCTTTTTTCCGTTTCGAATCCATTGTTCGATTCCGCTGCTGATATTTTTATTTGGACCATCGATTGGAGGACATGTTTTGGTAAACTATTGGAGAATGTTTGCGGCAGGACTGACTGACCTTGTGTCGCAAGGACACTACCCCGCCTCCTGGTTCAAAGTTCATGCTTCAACCGCGGGCGAGTCATACCCTTCGGCGTCATTGACCGCTTGGAGATTACCAACCGTTACAGCTCCTTGGGGATGGAGACTATCGCATGATAAGGTAGCATATAAACCCTAGCCATCCCAAAGGAGATCACTCTAGTCCAGGGACACCGGGTCGGTTAGGATCATCCACCCAGGGTCGCGTAACTCCGCGTTACCCGGTGGAGCGACCAGCAAGACCGGAGACCCAGCGTCCGACGGGATCGCTCCGTTTGGGTCGTGCATTCCACCGGCCGGTTGGCCGTCAAGACTAGGATCCGCAGGACAGGTCTAGGGCTCCTCCGTAGGTTAGAAATGTGTCTACGTCATGTGTCCTGTGGGATGCGCGATTGGCAACCACGTGTTGTACCGCTTGCCCACGTCCAATAAATGTACATAATAGAATAGCCGACATAGCCGACCTCGGCTTCTCATTAGTCCGACTCCACCCTCCCGTGTCCCCACGACACATGCCGCTGACAATCACAAACCACAATATACCGACCGCCACTAATTAGTTCCGTACAGAGGTGTTCCGAAGAAACCCCGTTGAAGAATGTCATAATTTAGTAGCGAACTGACTGGTGGGCTCAAAAATTCAGTGCCATCCGGAATCAGCTCGCATCAAATTTCTTTTATACGTGATGCGAGAGGAGTTTGAACACCCGTCCACTAAAGAGTGGGCAGCGCTGAGGATCCAGAGTACGCCGAACGGGAACATCGAGCACTCGTGCAGTGATCCACACGCATTCCAGCGTGATTGCGCGACCATTCCGATTTATGACCATTGAATTTGTTTTCCACAGCTGGGTTCTGTAATCTTTAAAGGCCACATCCGCTTAAATCCCACATATAATAGACAGAAACCCTTATTTTAACTAGCCGGTCCTTCGGTTACATCAGCACCGGATCCGCAAGCCGGTAAAACGCGCGGTTCTTTCAAAGCGAACGAGACCCATCCAAATTAAAGGAATTACTTAGGGGTAAAAATATTATCAAATGTTGAATGTTGTAATTAAAAGGCAGCAGTTTTGAATCGATTGGTGCGGGGGTCGCAGAATCGATCCCGCGGCCCCCTCTGCCGGAAGCCCAAGCATCCTTTCGCAGCTGGACCACGCACGGTCTCCCCTGACCTCCACAACGTGCCCCCCCCTCCGCCCCCGGGAGATGCTGAAACACAAGAAGAGGAGACGGTGGAACATTTCTCGAGGGCCATGGGACAACATTTCATGGCTCACGTCCCCGTGAATACATTCCCGAGCGGAGAGAAGGAGTCTGTCTCTGAGAGGAGGCGTCCGTTTTGGGAGAAGGGAAGGAGAACACCAGGGGGGGGGGGGGCGCACCAAAAAGGGTATGAGAAGAACCGTGGGTTGAGGGTTGGAGTGGCACTCTCGAACGTGACAACCCTCTTTCGGGTGGCGCAGGCAACAGTATGACCCCCCACCCCCTCCCCCCCCCAACGCACACCGAAATCCAACCACGCGCGTTTTTTTCTGTTTTCAATCTTATTATCTCTCGTATTTATCTCCGAGAGAGCCGCAACATCCCGAGAGCTGCTCCCCCCTTGGCCCGGGGGAATCACTGAAGGAGGGAGGCGTGCTGCTGTCGCTCCCCACTCCGCCCCCGCGTCCCCCGACAACGGCGCCCCCCGCCCCACGAGTAGTGAGTGGCCCATGCCTCGAGGGGTCCCACTCGTGAACTCTCAGTCGAGAAGAACGGTGAGGAGGCTCGAAGCAATTCCCCTCTCTTTATTTACGATAATAGGAGAGAATGGGTGTGTGGACATTCCCCGTGGAGCGCGTCGGTTGACGATAAGGGCTCGCTCTTTCTCGGACGCGAGTGGACCTTGACTGAAGCTTGATTGAACTTGGTCAGTTTATAGCACATAAGACATATTTCATTTACTGCGCAATATCAAATAAAGATTTACTGCTATTTTCCTCACTTTTAACAATATATATCAACTGGTTTCAACCCTTCCAAGATTGATAATACTAATTATATAAGTAGCCACACTTCCGACGTTATATCATCTTTCAGAGGACGTTCATTATGAGCTGACATTTCTGATATATACGGTATTGCTCAAAACAGTAGAAAACATATTATTTTAATTCGTCTGAGTTTATGCAGCAAATATCTAGTTATTTATGCGATGTGAGAAAATTGTTAGGATCAGAGAAAATTTATTATCAGCTAATGCAGATGACGCTGCACCTGCTAAGAGTAAGAAGCAGAAAAGATCGTGCAAGATCTGGGAAAACAGAAGAATGACGCCAAGAATACTAAAGGATGCGTTAAACTCTGCAAATCTTTCGCGGAAATTTTTGAGTTGATTACCTAGACTTAATGGTGAGGATGCTATGAAGTGTGCTGCGTGTTATGAGTGGTTTACTCGGTTCAAAAAGGGGCGGCAATCAGGGGAAGACGACGAGCGTTCCGGAAGACCATCCACGTCGAGTGATGACCCCCACGTCGAGAAGGTGAGCGATCTCTTTTGTAGAAATCGCCGTTTAACTGTCGGGGAACTTATAGTATGTGGCATCTCAATTGGTTCGTTGCATGAAATCCTAACTGAAAAATTGAATCTGCATCGAGTCGCCACCAAATTCATGCCTCGCCCTTTGACAGCAGACAAGAAACGACATCGAGTTCTCGTCTATCAGGAACTGTTTGATCGAGTTGAAGAGGATGAAGCCTTCTTGTCCAGGATCATAACAGGTGATGATAAATCTTGGATTTATGGATATTACATCGAAATCGCAATCTTCACTATGGTGAATGGTGAAACATTCAAAAAAAGCTCAGGCTCATGAGAATCAGATTAAATGGACTTCGGAGGAGCTGCGAGTAGTTATTTCACCACGACAACGCGCCGGCTCATCCGAACTCGTTCGTTTTGAGTCTGGAGCCAAACACAAGACCGCTGTGCTTCCCCAGCCACCCTGCTCACCAGACCTGGCCCCAGGTGACCTTTCCCTGTTCTTGAAGCTAAAAACTCCTCTCGAAGGAAAACGATTTGCCATCACTCCAGAGTGTGAGAAAAAATCGACGGAGTAGGTTATGAGTATTCCGGAAGAAGCGTTCCTGCAGGACTATTTCAAAAAGTGGAAACACTTTTGGAGTAGGTGTATGAGTTGGTGAGGACACTACTTTGAATGGGGCCCTTACCAATAATGTTTTAGTAAAATACTATATATTTTTGGTGATAAAAAAGTTCGGTAACCTTTCAACAGGCCTCGTAAGCTAGCACAGCCGTACACCGAAGCTTGGGTCTGATGGTCGTGCCATGGTCTAGTGCCTCAAAGAGAGATGGAAACGGCAATGGAACGTACCATGTCAAGCAAAGCAAGTGTCTATTCGTGAAATCTTGGATGGAATAACTCGAAGAAGATGTGAACACAGTGGTGTGATTTTTTTATGATCCGGATTATGGGGCACCAGAATTTACTACAACCACCAAAGAAATCACGAAAAAACCTCTTTGGACAGCCGAAGGATTCTGGCGTGCCCATATGCAAGCAACAGCGTCATCTTCGGGTGAAAATTCGCGTTCCTCCTCGGCCAACACGTAACTTGAGTCTGTTGCAGATTCCAAATTTCCATCTCTCGATCTCTCAGCTTTCCCTCTCCCATCGACTTCCCGCTACATTTAATTCCCTGAGCATCCAGTATCCTTCCCTGGACCTCTCTTCCCCCCTCAACGCTTTCACCTCCTTCCTTAAACGCCAGATAATAACTTAGCTCTCTCTCTGGTTGCATACTATGTGCTCTCCTGCCATCTTATAGCTATTCTTGACATGTTTTGTTAACTTTTCATTGTTGTTTATCGCTTTTACCCATTCTTTTTCTTAGTATATAGTATGTGTATTGTCTGTCAGCCAACGTAAGAGCCTTTGTGCCGTTTTTGGCTGCTTTGTTAAATACATAGATAAAAAATATGGTTGAATTTTCTTCATAAACACCCAAAACTCAACTTGAACACCCGAGGGATCCAGGAGTGCCAATATTCGAGCGATGGCGTCATTTTCGGGTCGACCCGAAATTGGCCAATTTTTGCAAAAATGACGACCCCGCCCTCCCCCTTGTGCACCTAAGAAGACCTGGCCATCCCCTTCGAGCGCTGGCATAGTTTTCGGTCAGACCCAATATCCTGGAATTTTCCACAGAATGACCAAAACACCCCTTGGGTACCAGAGGGCCCTGGCGAACACCATTTCACGCGCCGGCGTCATATTCCGCTCGGCCCAACATGGTTGAATTTTCGTAAGAAAGACCACGGTTGGTCATTTGGTCAAGCCCCCATCAGGGCAATCGAGGGGCCCCAATGGGGGGATTCTGGGCATTTTCAAGAAAATGTCCACATCGAACCGACCCGAAAACGTCACCAGCGTCCCAAGGAGTGATCGTCAGGCACCACTCAAATGCCCAAAGGAGGGATTTTGGTCATTTTCAGGAAAATGCGACGACGTTGCTGGACCAGGCGAAAGAAGACGCCAGAGCACGAAGTGGCACTCAGCAGGGCTCTCGGGTGCACATGCTTGGGTGTCGGTCATTTTGACGAAAATTCGACCAATTAGGGTTCAATTGAAAATTACACCAGCGTTCGTAAGAGGGGCTCGCTGGTACCTCTCGGGTCCCCAAGGGGTGGCTGGGTTTGTTGGTAATTTTAAAGAAAATATCACACCTTCTCATCCACCCGAAATGGTCAAATATTTCGTCAAAATGACTTGCCAAATGTGCCTTTCATACTCGTCCTGGCGAGGTCCCTTTTCGAGCGCTGGTGTCACTTTCGATTGGAACCTAATCGGTCGAATTTTCACACCTAAGAGAGTAATAAATAGCCGCTCAAACTGCATTTGGGAAAATAAATATCATGTCTTTTTATTGATTAATATCTTTTCACTGCCTCCTTTACCATGCGACTGCTCCCACCGGTCAGGTGAAGTCCTCGACTTCGTGGTGCACGGCCGTCGTCTCTATACTTGCCTTCGCAGCGAGTACCACTTATCGCGCCAATGGTGGAATATTGCTCGAGAGACAATGGCCGTTGGCTCTTCTAATTAGATGGTCGGCGTCGTTACTCCATCTCGTTACTAGGAGACAGGGCGTGCGCCCGCTTCTGCGTTGAGCTTAACGCCTCGTTGAGATAATTAAGACGATCATCGTCTCCTCGCATGGAGAGCCGGATGAGGGACGTATAAATGCACCTTTTGAAGGCCATGCGGAGCGTGTGTGCACAATAAATGTGCAGTCTCCATTATGCACCCTTCTGCTAATTTGGCCGAGGTTTGGGTCGAGGCGCTGCACGCAGACTACTACGATTGCATGCGAGAGGAAGGAAGCAAAGAATTCCGTGAGACTTATCACTCTGCCTAATAACCCGTAAACCGGTGAAATGGCATATGGCGAGGGATAATAGGGCAACATACATGCAGATTTGCGCATGCACTTTTACATCTACGTAATACCCCGCAAACCTCGGCGAGGGCGTGTGGCGGAAGGTGTTATGTCACTACCCGTAAAAATAATAAAACTACATGCAACAGCCACAAATTCATGCCAATTTACACCCCCAAAGTCGTATATACTCGTATTCATGCATAAACTTTTACAACTTACACGCATACAAAGTTATACACTATCAACAAACACACATACAACTACGAATGTACCTAATATCTACGCAACTTTTAGTCTTGTGAGTTAAATGTCTTAAATGTTTCTAAAGTGACTTTGGTTTCTTACTACTATGATTCCTGATTTTTCGGGGAAAGAACAAGTATTTGTATCTATCTGTACTGGAGTCTATCTCCCTTTGTGGTCATAACCTATCCAAATAGTGTGGGGCTTAAAAATTCCTTTAGTGGCATTATTAAACTCGTTTGTTCTAAACCTTTCCAAAAATCTTAGTCTCGCTTGTTTTATTCGCTTCTCAAGTTGCTCCCAGCGTAATTCATCCGAAAGCTCAGTCACACTCGTCTTCTTATCGTAATAGTTTTTCACTACTCTGGAGAATTTTCTCTGGACTTTATTTTTCTTCTTACCAAATTTCCTCCAAAGGATCCCAAATACTTGCGGCATATTCCAAATCTTGTTTATTTTTCTTACCGTTTAATGTTATCTAGTTTTTTTGAAGCGGATCCACTTATTGTCCTGATATATGCTCCCCATGAAAGGCGTGGTGTTAGGACTACCCCCAAATACTTATTTCACTTGTTTGGCCCTAGTTAGTACTAAGCCTCTGTGCTAACAGTTAAAGCAAGAGGGGTAAGATAATAGTGGAGCCAGGAAAAATCCAAGATAGATGGAAGGGAGATTTAGAACACTGTATGGTAGAGAACTTAGGCCGACTAGGCCAGACATAGAAAAGGAGCATTACGTAGAAGAAGATAGCTTAGGTCCAGGTATACTCGACGATGAAATAAAAAGGGCATTAAGGGAGATAAAAGCAAATAAGGCCATGGGGGTGGACAACATTGCTGTGGAACTTTTAAAATGTTTAGGAAAATGTGGGAAGGAGACTTAATATGGACTGATTCTGAGTATCTATGAGGAAGGAATCTGGCCGGAAGATTTTGTGAGATCGGTGTTAGTTCCTATTCCGAAAAAGGCAAAGGCTACATTATGTGAGGATTTCAGAACAATAAGTTTGATATCCCACGCAGCTAAAGTTATTCTCAGGATCATCAACAGAGGGATAAAGGGTAAGGCAAATGACGACTTAGGGTATGATCAGTTTGGATTTAGGAAGGGGAGAGGTACGCGTGATGCCATTGCAGTAATGAGATCACTAACCGAGAGAAATATAGAATACAATCAGGACGTATTTTCCTGTTTCGTAGATTTCGAAAAGGCGTTTGATAGAGTGAATTGGGAAAAATGAATGCGTGTTTCGCAGAAAATAGGAATTGATTGGAGGGAGAGGAGACTGATCCGCAACTTGAACATGTCTGAGACTGCTCAGATTCGAGTGGGAAACGGAGAGTCCGGATGGGCAGTGTTAGAAAGAGGTGTAAGGCAGGGTTGCCCATTATCACCGGTGCTGTTCAACTTATATGTGGAGGAAATGATTAAGGAGGCTTGGGATGAGCTTGAGGTGGGAATGAAAGTCGGAGGGGAATTCATAAAATCGCTTAGGTTTGCTGATGACCAAGCATTAGTTGCTCAGTCAGCCAAGAGGTTCCAAGAATTGCTGAGTGAATTGGAGTTTCAGTGCGATAGATATGGAATGAGAATCAATATTAATAAAACAAAGGTTATGCGATCTTCCAGAAAGAAAAAGGCTAATCTAAACATTAAAATAGGAGGGGAAAAAATAGAACAAGTAGAACAGATTACGTATCTCGGAAGTGTTTTGGACCAGCACGGTCAAAGTAGTAGGGACGTAAGGAGAAGAATTGCGCTAGACAAGGAGGCTTTCTCAAGGAGGAGGGAGTTGATGACGGGGACGTTGAGTAGGGATATTAAGAAAAGACTCGTAAAAACTCTGATATGGAGCGTAGCTATGTACGGCGCAGAAACGTGGTCACTGAAGCAGGAGGATGGACGTAGATTGAAGGCTTTTGAAATATGGGTCTGGAAAAGAATGGAGAAGGTGAAACGGACCGAAAGGAAAGCAAATGAGGAAGTTCTAGGACATGGTGGGCGAGGAGATGGATTTGTTGATAGAAATCCTATGGAGGCAGGAAAAATGGATGAAAGGCGTATTGGGCGGTAGTGGAATGTTGAAGAAGGTAATAGAGGGGAGAATGTTAGGCAAGCGAGGAAAGGGCAGGAACAGGATAGGGATGTTGGATGGGATGAAGGGAGGAAAGAAGTACACAGAGATGAAGAGGGACCTGATGTAGATTAGGTTGCTGGATTGGGTTTTGTTTGGAGTTACAAAATGTTTATTTGATAGTTATGTCCATCCAAAAACCTACCTTAACCGGTAGATTACCTAACAATAATAACCCCTGAACCGTCTATTATTTCATAGTTTATGTCCTGTTCGCCACTTCCTTTGTTCCTAAATTTCAAAACTTCGCATTTGTCTATATTAAGCAATAATCCCTTTTTCTCGCACCAATCCGAGATTTTTTTACAGAGTCTCTAGAGAGTAGCTCTCGGTCTAGCTGGGTCCTTTATACCACAGTGTCGTCAGCAAATAATCCGAGATTGCTACTAATATTTGCGCTTTAGTGATCCAACTATATTTAATTATTGAAAGAATATGCCCTATTACACTTCCCTGTGGGACGACTGAAGTTAGGAATACACGTATGTTGAGTGAGGAAAGAAGTTTGCGGGCGGGCAAAGTCAGAAGAAAGCAGAGAAAGTGGGAGGAGGGAATGCTGATAGGTCGTGGGATGGGACATGCCCTTGTGGAGAGTAGAATACATCAGGTAATGGGAGAGGGAATTAGGGGAATGGGATTTGCACACAGCATGAAGTCAGACGAAAATTATGAAGAAATGAAGAAGGATAACAGGGAGGGGAACAAGCCAAGGGAACTACCCTCGATGGATAAGTGCAAGCGATTCGTTAGACGCAATCAACTTATGCCTTGATGTGTAATTTCATGCCAAACGACAAATGAATGTTTGAACCAATCCGACATTGCGCCTTACGTATGGGCAATCTAATTCGGAAGTGTGGACTCTAGATCAGCTCTAGATAGTAGATCACTACTCTAGTTGGGAACGTATTTCCGACGTTAGTTCCTAGAATAGCATATGAGCTGGTATTTGATGAGGCCCGTAGTTTTTGTTGGGGTTAACGTTTTTCATCAAACATTCTAATCCATCTGTGAAATTCATAGGACATGTTGCTATTCGATTGGCGGAAAAAATATGGTCAGCTCTCTGAGACTACCGGCGAGGCATTGTTTAGTGCTTTAAAATAAGGAGAACAGTGAGTTGGCCATTTACAAACTGCTGGGTATTCTTTTGCCTCTATCGTTTTTGAGTGAATTAACTGTAGACTTATTCCCGTGAACCCCAAAGACATTCGACGAATGTTGTCGAAAGCCTTTCCGTATGGCCGCATGGGACTGCCATTAAACAGTTTAGCGCTCGTTACAATATGGGTGCTTTCCCTGCTGTTTGCATTCGCATTCCCCGCCTGTCTTTGGGGGCGGGCAACAAGAGTTGCACGTCCACGTGATAGCGGAATTTCCCCCTCTTACTTGTCAATTCTGCACTGCCTGTCTTATTATGGTGGAGGCCTGTCGCCTTAAAATGTTGTGGTTCATTTTTATTCCCTTCTTTCGAATAGCAAATAACTTATTTATTAGGTGAATTAACACTTGTTTTGAATTAAGTCTTCCTCCAGCAAGATTGCACGTCATTTGATTGTTTCTCAATCAATATTTTCCGTTTTTCCTTCCTCTGCCATATCCTCGCTTATCTCGTATCCACCGCACCTGATGCCTGCACTTCTTGCCACGCACATTTTTGGTGTATCGTAGGGGGTTTATGTATTTGTTATTGGATGTATTTTTACCACGTTTGTAGGTGCATGTGAATATGTGTGTTAGTTGATGTACGTGCATTTGCATGCGTTTAAGTTAGAGGGTTTTTGCCTGAATATCGCATTCGCCTCTGTAGATTTGCACGAATTCGTTGGCTTTCCATGTGGTGTATTCTCTTTTACGGGGTGTGATCTTGAACCGGCCGCCACACGTTCCTGCTGCGGCTTGCGGGGTATTATGCATAGATGAAATGCTTTGGGATACACGTTTAAATTTTCAGCTAATGATTTCCATTGAATTCGCATTACACTTCAGGAATTTCCTCCTTGGCATTCGCCCAAGATATCTTGCAGTTTAGTGTAAGTGATCTCATTCCAATTGTCGCTGGAAATATCATCCCTAACATTTTTAATCTTGGCGTGACATACCTGTAGCCTTGGACTTCTTAGCGATTTTCTAACTTCCATGCTGTAGTTTTTAGGTTCTGTGTTATCTTATATAAATTGACTTGAATGGCTCGACCTATTGACTGCTGAGCTTTGATGCCAAGGACGTGATTCCAGGTGGACCTCAGGGTCCCGGAAGAGATTCATGGAAGAGAATTTATTCCACTTCAAATTTGCCGTGTCGCACACGTTGTCTCTCTCTTCTTTGGGATGGCGTACGACGCGAAGAATCGACGAGTGATTCGCGCGACGCGAAGATCCTCCTGGATCTGGGGGCGATTGTGCGTCTAAATAGCATTTTGCGTGAGCATTCAAAACTAAGAATATAAAGCCTGGGCTTCTTCTGATAGAATTGCAATCAAGAATATTTCTACTTATCAACATTACATTCATACATTTAGGTACTTTCCTTAGTCTTCGATAGACAATTATAATCAGCCTAACTTGCTCTAATCGTGCCTCGGAAGCACTCCAACTCATTTTCTTCAATAACACTTTTTACAACACCTTTGTCGAAAATGTTTTTCTCGCGCCAAGAGGATCTTTCTTGAAAATTGATCTTAATCCTCAGTGACTTTCTTTTCGGATGCATCATCTACACCTACTTAATACTCCGCAAGCCGCCGCAAGGGCGTGTGTCGGGGCACCACCCGTAATTAAGAAAAATCGCATGCAAAAGCCACAAATTAATACAATCCACAAACAAAACATTTCAGGCATTCATGCAAGAACCCTGAAACCCCACACGCATGCAAACACGCAAACCACCAACTAACATACACATGCACCCACAGATACACCTAACATATTTGCAATGTTTAATTTTTTTCCGACTTGAAAATTAAATGTTTTCAATATATCTGAAATGACTTTGGTTTCTTACTATTTAGATTTCTGATGACTATTTTATTATGAATCCTGAGCACTTATCGTGCATTGTAAATATTAGCCGACCAAGAACCACCACAATAATACATCGGTGTGACTGGATGCCCTTTTTCATCCCAAATCAAACGAACCCGAATGAAAGATTATAACTTTTTCCGTTCATCACGATCGTCTTCCACAAAACGTAAACCATACGATGCAAAAGGTATTTTTCGAGGGCACTTATATTTAGTTTGTGCACGTAGCCGTGGCCCGATGACTTCTTCCTCCTCCGAATCGCTTTTGTTTCTTTCTCGGTTGCGTATTTTTCCACGGATGTCCCCTTTGCCCCGCTCCCTGCCGCCCCACGAGGGCGAAGCAAGCTCCCGAAATGAAGTTGGAGGCGGCAGCCATGAACGGATGGATGGCCTCGTCCACTCGGAGAGCAGCAAGGAAAAGTGTATCTCACTGGCCTCCCCCACTCACCCCCTCGCGCCCCCTCCCACCTCATCCCGCCCCCTCCCGCCCCTTCGCTGCTCCCCGTCTTACTCGCAGTCTTACGTTTATACTCTCGGCGAGCCAACAACCCCACCCGCCCGAACCCATTCCTCGTACGCACCACCCCGGCGGGTGGCTCACCCCCTCCCATGCTTTCCTCCACTCCCCTCCTCCCCCCCCCTTCGCTCTCCAAACAACAACAGCGGCAGAGAGGGAGAGGTCGCCCTCTCTTCTTCATTCCACCCCGACGCCGCGCGGGGGTACTCCGTTCCATCCAGCGTCCTCCAATCCCCTCCCTGCCCCCAACCCCCCCACCCCCATGTCTTCTCAACGCCTCCCCCCTCCGTAATAACCCCCTGCCATCCCTCCCTCCCCCCGGGGTCCCCTTCCACTCCCTTCCCACTTTTCATCCCGGTCATTACTCCTGTGACCTCGACTCCTCCCCTCCCGCCAGCGCCCCCTCCGCCCCCACCCTCCCCTCGCACACCATCTTCTCTTCGCTCCGAAGGCTGCCTGCCCCAACGGATTAAAAAATCGCCCTCCTCCCCCGCCCCCACCCCCACCCCCCGACACTACAACCCCCTCCCCCTGGGGGATGAGTGAGATGCAGCAAAGGGGAAAGGGAGTGGTGCGAGGGCCGAGTGGCGGGTGGCTCTGGCCGTCGTCGCCGCGGCGGCCGACGCACTGACTGCGCCCGCTTACGCGATCCATTTTTTGAGCGCCGGCGAGACCGCGATGCACGTCAGTGGAAGAAGGCCTTTAAAAAAGGTGCACGCCGAGATGCAACAGCACCGCTGTTTAAATGTTCGACTGTACGAAATGGCGCACTCACTTACGCCTGAATTTTTTAGCCATGTGACGGAAAGAAATCGGCCGAATGTTTTTTATGATTAGTTGATGAGTGTATCACGTAATTTTATTCAAAAAAAATGTTCTGACTTACGCGAAATAAAATAATTTACAATGAGTTGATATTTGAAACCTTATCCTAAAATACATCTACACAATTCCCCGTAAGACGTCGCAAGGACGTGTGGCAGGGGGTGGTAGGTCACCAGCCATTCTACGCGAATCCCTTATGCACCTGGCACCCCGCGATGCAACCAAAAACCGGGGGAAAGAGGGGGGACACAATTCGTGAAATTATACCTGCACATTACGAGTATAATATGGGTAGCATCCGTTCCTGTGCCTATGCGAAGAGCACAGGAAAATATCAACGAAAGAAGGCGCGCACACATTCAATTGAGACGGTTGCCATTCTCTTCTAATATACTCGTAAAGTAGATATTGATAACACACTAGGTAATTGATCGTTGTCATAGATGTCGTACAAACGAGTAATTACATTTGAAATGAGTCTAGAAAGTATCATCTGCGGCTCAGGTGCTCAGCTGCTCGCTGGTGCCTCTGCTGGCCCTTCAATGTTTTTCGTCTTTGATTGATTGATTTTTAGCCATCCATATCTGAAATTAGTCTTAATCGATAACTATATCCTCACCTAAAGATTCTGATCAGAATATTCATTTCTCATAGAAATGTCGCATTCACAGCTTAACTATGCATTCATATATCAATGCAGTATTCACAAAGAAAAGCCTCAAGGGAGTGTGGCGGAGGGTATTAGGTCACCAACCATGCATGCACAATCCCATCCATGTCACTTTTGAACAAATATCAGTTTCACCATTCACTCCAACAAAGTTAAAAACAAGAACGTAAGTACCACTCGTGCAGCAATAATCCATGACAAAATATATCCAACTCATGCGTGAGGAGTGTCAAAAAGATGAGTCTATTTAAATCACATTCAGGGTGTCGACAAAATGCACTTCCAACACATCTTCTTCGCGCTTCGAACTTATCTATTTTGATCTTTAATAATACAAGGAAAAAGCGACATTTCAAATATATCCGTTTTACTACGAGTATCTCTCTGATTTGACGTACGTTATTTGATCAACTGATATGCGTCCCTCGATTCAAGTTCCATTCCGTCGCGTTAGATTTCCGAAAGGAAGACTGCGAATGAATCAGGCTCTTACAAAAAGCAGCTTTCACTTAGCAGGTCAGAATAAAACTCAAAAGTGGAAGAGAAGCGAATTTATTATCTTCAACTACACTACGAAATCGACTTTCCCCAACCTACTATCCCGGTTGGCGAAGCTATATATATAGATGATGCGGAAGTACTCACGAGAGCAATATAACTTTTGGACGGCACAATAGAACACAGAATAAAACAGATAACACGTAAAAGGACACTCACAATGTAGATGATTTAAGCTTTCGGCCTACTCCGAGGCCTTCTTCAGGTCAATATATATATATATATATATATGATGTAGAAGTACTCACGAGAGCAATATAACGTTTGGACGGCACAATAGAACACAGAATAAAATAGATAACAGGTAAAAGAACACATTGTAGATTGTTTGAGCTTTCGGCCTACTCCGAGGCCTTCAGTCATGAACGAAAAGCAAAAGTTGTGTCCAGAAGGATTTCTATATGTTCCATAAACTTGAACGAAATGGATGTCAGGAAAATCGGTCTATAATGGCTCGGTTCCTCCATCTCGCCATTTTATAATATAGCTGTTACATTAGCCGTTTCACTGGTCATCACTGGTATGCCGGTGACCTATTTACGATTTCTTAAATATAAATATGGTTTCTAGTTAAGGTGTAACGTCCGACGGTAGTTTCTTATACAAATATACGAGCAAGTATTTGATCGTGCTCGGAAATTTTTTTAGGATCAAAGGTTCATCTGCAAAAGTCCTATTCCGTTATACGAAATTATTAGTAAAGTAGATTAAAACTATGTATCTAAATAGTGATATTGGATGGAGTAAAGGGTGGAAGGAAGGACATGAAGATGAAAGGTAGTTGGTTGCAGAGTAGGATTTTGTGTCGTCTCTGACAAGAGAATTATTTGATAATTTGTATCCATTTAAACCTATCTTAATCGGACCCGAAGGTAGGTTAGGCAGTTGATGGTAGAGTTCATCCAGTACTAGCTCCCACGGCCTGTGGAATTCACACATAAGCAGGGTTTAAGGAACAAGCACAGGGAAAGGCACTGGCATAAGCCAATAAGCCAGTTCCTTTCCCTGTGCCGGCTATGGTTTGGCTGGCCGGATATGGTTAACGAAGACCTAGTACCCGAAAAATCACGCAGCTTTGTTGGTGCTGAGGGTGCCCAGAGTTGCTAGACCGGGAGTCGAACCCAGGCTCTCCGGTCAGTAGTTCAACGATCTTTCCCTTGACTACCGTCGCCCAGATACACGCAATATATGTGTTTTTATAATGCATATGAAATGAGCACTTGTGGTCAAAGAGACACAAAAAAAAACAAAAATATACAAAAAAAGAAAAGAAACACAAGGTTTCGAATTTTCGGTGGTCCACGCCACGTTTCTCAAGGAAGAGAAGGGCAGAACTGAGGAAAAGAAAGGAAAGGGCTGGAAACGTTGAATGGAAGGGGAAGGTGGGGAAAGGTTTGTGAGGGGAAGAGTTAGGAGGGGGAAGTATGGAAGGTGTTGTGGGCGGAGGGAGGATGAAAATATGTGCAGAGAGGGGCAATTAATGTCTAATATTGATATCTGGCCAATTCCAAGAATCCAGGAGCCAGATGAAGGTCTGCTCCATTGAGTTGGGTTTCAGTGGATGGTCAGAGGGTGGGAGGGATGCTAGGATGAATACACTTTAGCATTTGTCAAAGGGAGTGTTGTGTTCGGAGGCGTGTTTGGGGATTGGGAGCATGCCAATCAGGGAAGAATTCTTGCAAGAAGCCCGGTGATTATTGATTCTAATATTGAGGCGTGTGGTATACGGTCCAATACAAAACGGAGGACATAGTTGGCACTTCAGAAGGTAAGCTACACTGCTGGAGGTAGATGAGGAGTAGAGAATTGGTGGGAGAGAGGTGAAGAGTGGGTGGGAGAGGGATGGGATTCCGGTTTTGAAAATAGGACGTGTTTCGCATCTAGGTTTATTGCAGGGCATGGGAGTGACTTTGGGACGGGGCTGGGATTTAAGGAGTGGACTGGTTGACTTGAGCAGATCTGATAAGTTGGCGGGGCGTTTGAAAGTAACAGAGGGGCATTTTATTTTATTACGTGTCTAACTATGGATACATTAATTTAAATGCACCCCAACCAGTTTCAATGCTCCCGCGTCATTTTTGAGAGGTCATCAAGCGTACATACACGCATACTGATGCTTTTGTCCCTCACGATTGGATCACACGCCGAATCATTCCTAACGAGACTCCATTCGGTTACTTCTTGAGCCCCTACTGCCTGGCTTAACTTTTCCTCCTCGGAGGTAGTTGGTGCACTGCAATGGCCCGTGGATGAAATGGGGCGACCGAAGATAATGCAATGTATTTTAAATGCGTTCAGTTGGATTATTCACGAATGGGACGGTTGTTAGATCGACCAAAAGGTTTGTGGCTAAAGACACGGATCTAGTCCGAATGGTGGCGTCAGCGACCGCGAAAGGACCTCGTTTCACCCGGAGGTTCGAAGGAAGTCGGCAGGGAAGGTGTTGAATTGATGGGGGCCTATGATGGCTTCTTGTGGGACTCCAGCCTTCATCGCGGGTTCCGTTGATTCGGCGTGGCCGATGACCATTCCCTGACGTTCCTTTTCCGTAGGTACTAAACTCGTGACGGTGCGGACGATGCATCGTCAGTGAGAGCTTCGTGTAACCACATCATGGACATTTTCGAAGCCATCTCTATCTTCCGGGGTATCAAACGGAGGCGGTAGATTCAGAATCTGACTACGAGGAACTTGCTGAATAGTGGCCAGTTTATCCGTCTGTATTTCTGGTGGGTTGGTGATGGCTAGCAGGCAGGATGATCGAACCCGGCGCTGGCATATTACTGGATGGTGATCACTCTGGATGGCATCCTGAGTCTCGCACGATATGGGCGCCGAGATGCCTTTAATAAGGAAGGCATCCAATGCATCGCGGTTTCTGGTAGCACGGTGGAATTGTACGACTTTCCTCCGGTCAAACCATTGTTGGAGACATTCAGCCAGGAGCAGAGATCCTTTCTCCGGTCGTTCTCAGTGCGAGAGTTCCAGGTTCCATGTGTGCCAAATATGCCAAGGGAAATAACTGAGTGTACCGACACATTTGCGGAATTCCTAAGCTTAAACTTTCCGTTAAAAATGCCCTGACATCATATTTGGTAAATAAATAAGATTTTTCTATCATTTTTCGAAAAATTCGCGCAAAATTAAACTCAATATGTTAATTTACATTCACGCAAGCGTTTGCGAGAAAGATATGTAAAAACTATCACGTAAAATAGTCTCATAGAAAATGAAATCGGCAGCTATAGAAGTCAGCAAATAACCGAATGTGGCAAACTGAATGTATAGGGCAGTTGGAACCCCACGAGGATAAGGAGATGAGTTTGCAGATCTGCGGATCACCGAAGTGAATTACGCCGGATCTAGTGTCTCTGTGAATAGAGCTGGGAGAAATCTCTTCGTAATGAGAGGCAACCAGCGGAGGAAATTTGGCTGCAAGGCCAAGTGTGTGCGTAGAAGACAGATGAGCAGAGATTCATGAAGATCTGTTGCAAACCGCTTTTGGCGTCTAGTGGCGAATTCACCGGACGGGCAGCGATGGGGGCAGCAGGTTATGGGGGAGAAGAAATAGTTTTTGGCTGCGAGTTGGCGCACTGAAGGTGATCTTGATGGCGCTGCTGCACCGGGTATCATCTATATCTACATAATACCCCGCACGCCGCCGCAAGGGCGTGTGGCGAGGGATGTTAGGTCACCACCCAAAAGGAAAAAAGAAAAACCGCATTCAAAACTAACACATACATGCAAACCCAAATACACAGTGGTGCATACATTCATAGAAACATCCTACATCTACATCTACATATTACCCCGCAAGCCGCCGCAAGGGCGTGTGGCGGGGGGTGTTAGGTCACCACCAAAAAGGAAAAAAGAAATACCGCATTTAAAACCAACACACACACACAAACCCCAATCCACAGCAGTGCACAAATTCGTAGAAACATCCCTTCACTCCACAAGCATGCAAGTACATACGCTTAACTTCAACAAATAATTGTACCCCAGGATGCAGCAAGAAATTTATCAGGAACGTGCAAGCTAGATTTTAGTAAGTAGTTAGGCGAAATACCACCACCACAAGAACGTGCTACATAACACTCTCTCCTACCCAAAGTGAAGAATCTGACCCAACGCTGCAGGTAGGAGGAGGGCTCACCCACGGAGAGGGACAAGGGATGGCAGGGGATATTTAGAGTACCAAAAGCCGAGCAAACAATACTGTAAACAGCAATACATTACTTAATGGCATTCCAATGCGGGCATGCGGGAAGGGTTTTGACACAACACACAGGAGGTTAGTGAAAGTGCATGCAATTGAGTTTAACTAATTGTTACCTAGAAGCCGAGGGTGGCAAGTGGCATTTTTGTTATCTCCGAGTGTGACCCTACAGTTGTTATCCCGTATTGTCCGTGGGAAGAAGGAGTACTTGAGTCTGCTAGTTCTGGCATCTATTTCCCGAATTTTGTATACATGATCCAAGCGACCAATGTATGTTGGAGCGCGAATAATTTTCGAGACCTCGTTGCTGAAACATGCGGATCCGAATTTATTTAGTAAGTTTAACCTAGCATTGAGTCGTCTTTCTTCCAATGATTCCCATCCCAACTCCATAAGCATTTCAGTGACGCTTTTCGTTTTATCGTAACAGTTTTCCACGAAACGAGCTGCCCGGCGTTGGACCTTCTCAATTTCCCGAATGAGGCCTTTTTCACACGGATCCCATACGCTACATTCATATTCTAAATGGGGCCTTACAAGAGCGTGATAACAACGTTCCTTGACCTTGGAGTCACTTCTGCCGACAATGCGTCTAATAAATCCTAATTTTTTATATGCTTGCCCGCAGACTTTACGTATATGGGTCCCCCAAGTTAAGTCTTTAGTGAATGTAACACCTAGGTATTTCACCGTATCAACTACTTCCAGCTAATTTGTAAACGAATCCCGTGGATCTTTTAAAGAAATTTACCACCGAACATTTCTTCAGAGTTAAAAGCAATCCCCATTTTGAACACCATTCATTAATGCTATCTAAATCACCTGCTAGAATTAAACGATCATTATCCCCAGATATCTCCCGATAAATCACTGTGTCATCCGCGAACATCCTTAGCTTACTTTTCACTTTGCGGTTCAAATCGTTAACAAAAATCAAGAATAGTAACGGTCCGATAACACTTTCCTGAGGAACCCCCGAGGTGACTCGTACGCTGTCGGAACGAGCGCCGTCAAGGACTACCCTCTGTTCCCGCTCTGAAAGGAAGTCTTCAACCCAATTTATTGCCCCCTTGTGTATACCTGCGCCCTTTAATTTATGGATGAGTTTACCATGTGGAACCTTATCAAATGCCTTTTGAAAATCTAAAAAGATCGCATCCACTTGCCTACCACTTTCACCCGATAAAAGTAAGTCATGTGTGAATAATCCTAATTGAGTCTCGCATGAGCGGGTTTTTCTGAATCTGTGTTGATCGTCACTTAAAAAGTTCATGTTATCAAGATGTCTCATTATGGAACTGACAATTATGTGCTCTAAAATTTTGCAACATATAGAAGTGAGAGAAATGGGTCTGTAATTGCTGGGGTCCCCCTGTCACCACTTTTAAAAATAGGCGTTATTTGCGCGGTTTTCCAATTCTTAGGGACTTTGCACTCAGTGAGAGATTTGTGAAACATAAATTCGAGGTACGGGGCGATGTTAGAAACTAAGTATTTTAGCACCCTACCTGGTATGTTTTCGGGACCCGGGGCTTTGTTTGGTTTAATATCTTTGAGCAATTTGACAATTCCTTGCTCGTCCGCTGTTATTTTTGCCATGGGTTCATATATCGTTTCTTGGAGATGCGTGGTGACTACATCGTTCGTGAAGACGCTCTGGAAGAATTCGTTTAGAATGTTGGCTTTGCCCTCACTGTCAGTATGAATGATTTTTTTGCAGTCCCTTAAGCAAGCCACGGTTTGTTGACCCACATTTACTTGCCTAACATATGACCAGAAAACTTTGGGGTCAGTGTTCAAATACTCGCAGAGTACTTTACGCTTAAAGTCTTGCAAAGCGCTACGTAATTGTGTTTTAGTTTCAATTTTAGAGGATCTATACTTGTCCAAAAGCTGTTTATTGTCCAAGGGTGATGAGTTCAGACCTGCTTTCTTTACCCTAGAGTGTAACATTCTCTGCTTTCGAAGGGCTTTTTTAACGCCTTTGTTGTACCACCTGGGGTCGCGATTTGCTTTAACGTATTTTACAGGGATGAAATCTGTTATTCCTTTTTGCATAATTTGGACAAACTGTGTCCAAGTTTCTTCCACGGTGGCAAGACTTAAGCGCGTTTTGAAATCGTGTAGTGAAGTGTTTAAATGGCTGGCAAAAGTTTCAAAATCTGCTTTGTGATAATTATAAATTTTTCTTTTTGGCTTGACATTCTTTTTTATTTCTACGTTCAAGTTGATAATAACTGATTTATGGTCACTCATACCCTCGTCGGTTGATACACTATTAATGCGTTCCGGTGTGTTCGTAAGAAATAAGTCCAATATGTTCTTTCCACGGGTGGGAGTGCGTACTGCTTGATGGAGCGAGTTTCTTTGAACCAATTTTAGTAAGAATTTGCAAGATTCGCGATCACGGGTCCGAGATTTAACGCTATTACTGTCCCAGTCGATACCAGGGAGGGTAAAGTCACCACCACCACATTATATTGATGCTTTTATTATTTGTGCGTGTAAATTTATTTATTTGTTCATTGAGGGTATTAAGTGTTTGAAAATCTGAGTCTGGGGGTCTATAGAAAGAGCATAAATTAATGTTGGGTTGATTGGATCGCAGTATGGTACACCGAACACTTTCTATGTTATTATTTTCAAATGCAAGTTGTCTGCTTTCAAGATTACTTTTCACAGCCACGAAAACTCCTCCTCCGGGTCTTGTACCTCTATCATGTCGGTAGACTGTAAAGTTTATTGGGGAAATTTCTTGGTCATGTATGTCATTACACAGCCAACTCTCTGTGCCTAATATTATATCAGCCGAATGACATTGGATTATGTGCTCGAGATCCGCTATTTTATTTTTGATGCTTCTGCAATTTAGTACAAATATATTTAGATTGTTTTTCTCTTGAGTAACGCCCTTGTTTGTGTCTGACCGTAATTTGCGACACGTTTGTGGAGAAGTGCATGTCAAATGTCTTTCTACGTCAATGCCAGGGTTGTCGGTTACTTTTACATGTCGGTTGTATGTTGTATTAATACAAGTTTATGTTTGTTCTGTTATTTTTAGGATCTGTGAGGCGCAACCTGATCTCAAGTGCCAAAAAGCGCTGAATTCTACCTTATTTATCCTGATATATGACCTGCGCTCTTGCCTTCCAACTATTATTCGAACCGGGTGTTCAACCAATTCTTCGTTGTTGGTCATCATTAATCACTCTTAACCGTTCGGGAATCATGTCTGTTTATTTCAAAATTCTAGTCCCTCATTTATGTGACCACAACACCGTCAACCCCGTACTAGCGTGATATTCTCTACTCCATTGCAGTTTCGACTTAAAGGATGTACCAGTGAAGAAAATCTAACAAATGGAGGCACGAGGGAGAAACTTAAAATAAATAGTATTCATCCGAAACCTATATGCAAAAGAAAAGTGGGAAGACCTCGGAAAAAATGGAAGTGGCGCTGATGCCGGAAGAGGCTGAGAACCTAATCTACGACAGACGATGATGATGGATAACACGGATAACCAAGTAAGTCCTTGGGATTGACTTCTTACAATTTACACTTCATTTGATCATCTATTATGAAAATTCTTATGCTATCTTATGCAATCAAGCTTCGGTCCCACTTGGACGTCTCGCCTCGGTCCCAAACCCTTCGAACCCCATACGCTGTTTCCTTGCGTCCCCTCCCGCGTGCCACCGCCCTCGTACTAGCCGCACCCCCCCCGATCTTAATCTCTTGCTACCATCTCTTGTAAGACTTTCGAGCCCATCTTAACAAGCATGAAATCATTCCCTTCTCTTGCCCTCCCTTCCCCGCCATTACCCCTCCCTCACTCGCCTCTCACCCTCCACCCCCTCCTCTTCCCAACTGCTCGCTCGTGGCGCCTCCGACTTGGCGATGACCGCCTGGGCAGACAGGGGTTGTTTGGGGGGTATTGCACCCCGTAAACTCCCTAACCATCTCTGCAACATTACTGCCCGCTGCCTTTGTACAATGTTTTCATCTCATATTATTTGTCTCTGCAACTACCGCCAAATACACGCTATTCCAGGTGTTCGGTGGCCAAGTCGAGATTTGTTCACACTAGACATGTAAAGGCAGCTTCTACGTATTACCGCCATCAAACGAGCATTGGTATACTGTTAGAATGATGGAGAGTAGGAGACATCTGAGAACTCAATTTTTCGTGCAATTGCAGTAGGAAATGCGTGCGCAAGCAACAAAGCAGGGAAGGGCAATACAATACAAAATGTTATATGTATATATATAATTATATATATATATATATATATATATATATATATATATATATATATATAAATAATTATATATATATATATAATTATATATATATATATATATATATATATCGATGATGCGGAAGTACTCACGAGAGCAATATAACTTTTGGACGGCACAATATAACACAGAATAAAACAGATAACACGTAAAAGGACACTCACACTGTAGATGATTTGAGCTTTCGGCCTACTCCGAGGCCTTCTTCAGGTCCGACTCAGGTTATATATATATACATATACATATATATATATATATATATATATATATATATATATATATATATATATATATAGATGATTTCTTCGAAGTAACACGGAAGTGTTGAATAAAAAACTTAGACAGTAACACAGCACGAGAACACATAAAAAGAACACTCACAATAATATCTTGATAATTTTGACGGACTCGAGCTCCGTCTTCTTCGGAAGACAAGATATGACTCAACCTATACTGGGACATAGACATAGACATTTCGTGGGATATATATATATATATATATATATATATATATATATATATCCCACGAAACCCTTGCAGGGAAGAAATAACTGCAGCAGGACAGAAGACTCAGAAGAAGGCGAAAGTAGTTAGAATAGGAACCTGGAACGTCAGGACAATGTTGAGAGGCAAATTAGAAATATAGATGTTTTAGGTCTCTGCGAGGTGAGATGGAAGGATAGCGGGGATTACTGGAGTGACAATTATAGAGTGATATACAGCGGCGGGGACAAGAGCCAACGAGGGGTTGCCGTAATTTTAAATAAAGGGGTAGGAAGGAGCGTAGTCAACTTAGAGCAAGCGACAGATAGAATTTTACTCGTAGAGATTAAAGCAGAGCCGACGAAATTGGTCATTGTTCAGGTATATACGCCACCGAGCAACCACAAGGAGGAAGAAGTCGATAGGATATATGATGAGTTAGAGGATATCATCGCGAGTGTTCCTGCAGGGAAACATTTGATAGTGATGGGGGATTGGAATGCGACGGTAGGCGAAGGAAGAGATGGTGGTGAGGTGGGGGACTATGGGTTAGGCACGAGGAATGAACGCGGGGAGAAAGCGATTGAATTCTGCAGGAGACAGGGGTTAGTCATCACTAACACATGGTTTAGACACCACAAAAGGCGTAGGTATACATGGAAAATGCCAGGTGACTCAGAAAGGTATCAGTTAGATTATATTATGGTTAGGCACAGGTTTAGAAACAGTGTGATAAATTCGCACAGTTTCCTAGGAGCGGATGCGGACTCTGACCACAATTTAGTTGTTAGGAAATGTAATGTTCGTTTCAAGAAGATAAGGCAAGGGCGGCGGCTTAGGAAATGGAATTTAGAAGCAGTAAATGGATTAACGAGGAAGGAGTATCAGCAGGCTGTAGAGAAAATGATGGATGAAGGTAAAGTACTGAGTACTATCGAAGAAAAATGGGAATGTATCAAGAAAGGGATATTGGAAGCCGCTAAAGACACTATAGGAACCGTTAACGGGAAAAGGATAAGGAAACCATGGGTAACGGATGAGATTGCAAAGATGGATGAGAGAAGAAGATGAAAAAAATGTAAACACAGAGTTAGGCAAAATGAAGTACAAAGAGTTAAACAATAAATTGAGAAGGGCTACAAATAAAGCAAAAGAAGAATGGTGGAAAACGCAATGCGAGGATATGGAAAGTTTACAGAAGAAGGGTGAAATTGGCGCTCTATACAGCAAGGTTAAGTTATTATCGGGAAGTAAGAAGACAAGATCTGTGCTAACAGTTAAGGATAAATGGGGTAAGATAATAGTTGAACCAGGAAAAATCCAAGAGAGATGGAAGGAATATATAGAAACACTGTATGGTAAAGAACTTAGGCCGACAAGGTTAGACAGAAAAGGAACATGACGTAGAAGAAGATAGCTTAGGTCCAGGCATACTCGACGATGAAATAGAAAGGGCATTAAAGGAGATGAAAGCAAATAAGGCTGTGGGGGTGGGCAACATTCCTGTAGAAATGCTGAAATGGTTAGGAAAAGATGGGAAGAAGGCCATATATGGATTGATTTGTAGTATCTATGAGGAAGGAATCTGGCCGGAAGATTTTGTGAGATCGGTGTTAGTTCCTATTCCAAAAAAGGCAAAGGCTACGTCATGTCATAACAGGTACCAGGTGCTGTCGGATGACAGCACCACCGCACCTGCAGCTCCTACCCCTACTCCGAGGGCACTGCCTAGAGTAAGACATCAGCGCTCGGGAAGGGAGGGAACCGTTATATTAGGCAGTTCTAACGTCCGGCGTATAATGCATCCGCTGCGCCGCAGAGTTCAACAGGAGGGAGGTGTTGGATTCTTGTCGTCCTGGTGTATACCAGGCGGCGGGGTACCCCAGGCGACACAGGCGATGAAGGCGGCCGTCAGTAATACAGGTTGCTCAAAGCTACGCATTGTGGCTCATGTGGGAACAAACGACGCCTCAGAACGTGGATCTGAAGAGATCCTGCGCTCCTTTAAGGAGATGCACTCGGAGGTGAAACGGGTTGAGGACGAGTTGAAGGTTCCTCTTAAATTAAGTATTTGTAGTATTGTGCCACGTACTGACCGCGGAAGGCTCGTTTGGAGCCGAATAGAGGGTATAAACGAGAGATTTTTGGGATTCTGTCGGGAAATCGGAGCGGACTTCGTTGATCTGAGGCCTGTCCTCTCATCGTGTCGGGTACCCCTAAATCGCTCCGGGGTCCATTATACTGCCGTGGCATCACAGTGTGTAGCGCGTAGGTTACACGAACACGTTTCTAAGGTTTAGCATAGTTGGAAGGCAAGAGCGCAGGTCATATATTGGGATGAATAAAGTAGAAACCAGCGCTTTTTGTCACTTGAGATCAGGTTACGCCTCACAGATCCCAAAAAGAACAGAACAAACACAAACTTGTTTTAATACAACATACAACCGACAACTAAAAGCAACCGACAACCCTGGCATTGACGTAGAAAGACATTTGACATGCACTTCTTCACAAACGTGTCGTAAATTACGGTCAGACACAAACAAGGGCGTTACTCAAGAGAAAAACAATCTAAATATACTTGTATTAATTTGCAGAAGCCTCAAAAATAAAATAGCGGATCTCGAGCACATAAGCCAATGTCATTCGGCTGATATAATATTAGGCACAGAGAGTTGGCTGTGTAATGACATACATGACCAAGAAATTTCCCCAATAAACTTTACAGTCTACCGACATGATAGAGGTACAAGACCCGGAGGAGGAGTTTTCGTGGCTGTGAAAAGTAATCTTGAAAGCAGACAACTTGCATTTGAAAATAATAACATAGAAAGTGTTCGGTGTACCATACTGCGATCCAATCAACCCAACATTAATTTATGCTCTTTCTATAGACCCCCAGACTCAGATTTTCAAACACTTAATACCCTCAATGAACAAATAAATAAATTTACACGCACAAATAATAAAAGCATCAATATAAAGTGGTGGTGGTGACTTTACCCTCCCTGGTATCGACTGGGACAGTAATAGCGTTAAATCTCGGACCCGTGATCGCGAATCTTGCAAATTCTTACTAAAATTGGTTCAAAGAAACTCGCTCCATCAAGCAGTACGCACTCCCACCCGTGGAAAGAACATATTGGACTTATTTCTTACGAACACACCGGAACGCATTAATAGTGTATCAACCGACGAGGGTATGAGTGACCATAAATCAGTTATTATCAACTTGAACGTAGAAATAAAAAAGAATGTCAAGCCAAAAAGAAAAATTTATAATTATCACAAAGCAGATTTTGAAACTTTTGCCAGCCATTTAAACTCTTCACTACACGATTTCAAAACGCGCTTAAGTCTTGCCACCGTGGAAGAAACTTGGACACAGTTTGTCCAAATTATGCAAAAAGGAATAACAGATTTCATCCCTGTAAAATACGTTAAAACAAATCGCGACCCCAGGTGGTACAACAAAGGCGTTAAAAAAGCCCTTCGAAAGCAGAGAATGTTACACTCTAGGGTAAAGAAAGCAGGTCTGAACTCATCACCCTTGGACAATAAACAGCTTTTGGACAAGTATAGATCCTCTAAAATTGAAACTAAAACACAATTACGTAGCGCTTTGCAAGACTTTAAGCGTAAAGTACTCTGCGAGTATTTGAACACTGACCCCAAAGTTTTCTGGTCATATGTTAGGCAAGTAAATGTGGGTCAACAAACCGTGGCTTGCTTAAGGGACTGCAAAAAAATCATTCATACTGACAGTGAGGGCAAAGCCAACATTCTAAACGAATTCTTCCAGAGCGTCTTCACGAACGATGTAGTCACCACGCATCTCCAAGAAACGATATATGAACCCATGGCAAAAATAACAGCGGACGAGCAAGGAATTGTCAAATTGCTCAAAGATATTAAACCAAACAAAGCCCCGGGTCCCGAAAACATACCAGCTAGGGTGCTAAAATACTTAGCTTCTAACATCGCCCCGTACCTCGAATTTATGTTTCACAAATCTCTCACTGAGTGCAAAGTCCCTAAGAATTGGAAAACCGCGCAAATAACGCCTATTTTTAAAAGTGGTGACAGGGGGACCCCAGCAATTACAGACCCATTTCTCTCACTTCTATATGTTGCAAAATTTTAGAGCACATAATTGTCAGTTCCATAATGAGACATCTTGATAACATGAACTTTTTAAGTGACGATCAACACAGATTCAGAAAAACCCGCTCATGCGAGACTCAATTAGGATTATTCACACATGACTTACTTTTATCGGGTGAAAGTGGTAGGCAAGTGGATGCGATCTTTTTAGATTTTCAAAAGGCATTTGATAAGGTTCCACATGGTAAACTCATCCATAAATTAAAGGGCGCAGGTATACACAAGGGGGCAATAAATTGGGTTGAAGACTTCCTTTCAGAGCGGGAACAGAGGGTAGTCCTTGACGGCGCTCGTTCCGACAGCGTACGAGTCACCTCGGGGGTTCCTCAGGAAAGTGTTATCGGACCGTTACTATTCTTGATTTTTGTTAACGATTTGAACCGCAAAGTGAAAAGTAAGCTAAGGATGTTCGCGGATGACACAGTGATTTATCGGGAGATATCTGGGGATAATGATCGTTTAATTCTAGCAGGTGATTTAGATAGCATTAATGAATGGTGTTCAAAATGGGGATTGCTTTTAACTCTGAAGAAATGTTCGGTGGTAAATTTCTTTAAAAGATCCACGGGATTCGTTTACAAATTAGCTGGAAGTAGTTGATACGGTGAAATACCTAGGTGTTACATTCACTAAAGACTTAACTTGGGGGACCCATATACGTAAAGTCTGCGGGCAAGCATATAAAAAATTAGGATTTATTAGACGCATTGTCGGCAGAAGTGACTCCAAGGTCAAGGAACGTTGTTATCACGCTCTTGTAAGGCCCCATTTAGAATATGAATGTAGCGTATGGGATCCGTGTGAAAAAGGCCTCATTCGGGAAATTGAGAAGGTCCAACGCCGGGCAGCTCGTTTCGTGGAAAACTGTTACGATAAAACGAAAAGCGTCACTGAAATGCTTATGGAGTTGGGATGGGAATCATTGGAAGAAAGACGACTCAATGCTAGGTTAAACTTACTAAATAAATTCGGATCCGCATGTTTCAGCACCGAGGTCTCGAAAATTATTCGCGCTCCTGTGCTAGGTGGGGAGTCACAAAATGTTTATTTGATAGTTGTGTCCATCCAAAAACCTACCTTAACCGGTAGATTACCTGATTATATATATATATATATATATATATATATATATAATTAGGTAATCTACCGGTTAAGGTAGGTTTTTTGGATGGTCACAAGTATCAAATAAATATTTTGTAATTAAAAACAAAACCCAATCCAGCAACCTACTCTACATCAGGTCCCTCTTCATCTCTGTGTACTTCTTTGCCCCCTTCATCCCGTCCAACATCCCTATCCTGTTCCCACCCTTTCCTCGCTTGCCCAACATTCTCCCCTCTATTACCCTCTTCAACATCCTACTGCTGTTCAATACGTCTTTCATCCATTTTTCCTGCCTTATAGGATTTCTCTCAAGAAACTCCTCTCCTCACCCACCATACCTAGTACTTCCTCATTTGTTTTCCTTTCGGTCCATTTCACCTTCTCCATTCTTCTCCACACCCACATTTCAAAATCCTTTGATCTACGTCTATCCTCCTGCTTCCGTGACCATGTTTCCGCGCCGCTCCATATCAAAGTTTTTCGAGTGTTTACTTAACCTCCCTACCCGGGACCGTCATCAACTCCTTGAGAAAGCCTCCTTGCCTAGCGCAATTCTTCTCCTTACGTCCCTACTACTTTGACCGTATTGGTCCAAAACACTTCCGAGATACGTAAACTGTTCTACTTGTTCTACTTCCCCACCCCCCTATTTTGATATTTAGCTTAGCCTTTTTCTTTCTGGAAAATCGCATAACCTTTGTTTTATTGATTCTCATCCCATATGTACCGCACTGAACCTCCAATTCACTCAACAATGCTTGCAACCTTATATATATATATATATATATATATATATATATATATATATATATATATATATATATATACATATATGTATGTGTTTGTGTGTGTGTGTGTGTGTGTTGATATATTTAGATAGATAGATGATTTCTTCGAAGTAACACGGAAGTGTTTAATAAAAAACCTAGACAGCAACACACAACATGAGAACACATAAAAGGAACACTCACACGAAATATCTTGATAATTTCGACGGACTCGAACTCCATCTTCTTCGGAAGATTACTTAGGACTCAATAATCCTGACAAATCTTCATCACAGTCCTAACTAATCTTCCGAAGAAGACGGAGTTCGAGTCCGTCGAACTTATCAAGATATTACGTGTGAGTGTTCCTTTTATGTGTTCTCATGCTGTGTGTTGCTGTCTAAGTTTTATATATAGTGTTATATGTTAGTGATATATGTGTTACATGTTGGTGTTATTTATAATTATATATATATATATATATATATATACGTATATATATATTATAAATAACACTTTTGTGGAAATCCCACGGACGTGCACAATAATTTAGATGGACTATCCGACACAAACACAGAAACTGAAACACATAAAAGGTCTCGAATTTTCGGTGGTGCAACTACCTTTCTCAAGAGGAGTTAGGAGCAGAGTTTCTGTTTGTGTCGACTAGGCCATTCATATTATGTTATATATATATTTATTTATTTGTCATCAATATTTTAATCCTAGGATTTGTTTTACTGCAGCCCTCCATTCTACTCTATTTAACGTCAATTCCCTCAATCCCTGATACCTTTTCTGTCTTACGTCTTTCTTGATTTGTCCTATGCACATGTCTCTTGGTCTTGCTCGTGGAATCTACCCTTCTATTTTATTCCTAATCAATATAGTGTGCCTCAATGTGTGTCCAATGCATATATTTCTTCTTAGCCGTAGAGTTCTCCAAAATGGTTCTATCCTCTTCTTGATATCTTCATACTTATTCGTTCCTTACTTTGTCTGTCCATTTAATCTTCAGCATTCTCCTCCAGCACCATGTTTCAAAGGCTTCCATACTTCTCTGGTCCACTTTCCCAGTGTTCCAAGTCTCGGAACCATAGAGTGCCATGCTTCACGCAAAAGTCTTGACGAATTCCTTCCTTCTTTCCAGCCTTAGATGCTTTGAACATAGTAGTTGCCTCTTCTTCATGAATTCGTTCTTAGATTGGCCTATTGCTCGCTTGATGTTGGTCGAATTTCTTCCATCCCATGTTATGCTGCTGCCCAGGTAGATGAAGGTTTCCACTTTCTATAGTTTCAACCCTCGAATTGTGATATCTACGTTTAGCTTCTCTCTTCCACACGCAAGGATTTTAGTTTTCTTCTTGTTGATGTTCATATTATATTCTCCAGGTCTGCCACGGCTCTCTCGAATTTACTTCTTAATATCTGCGGACCCCGATCTTCTTTGCCTGTCATTCTTTCATCTTCAATTAAGCCATCTTCTAATGGTTTGGGAGCTAGTGTATTCTTTCCCTCGATATCCAATTTCGTCATCATATATTGGTATTTTTCCAGTTGCGGCTCGGATGATTTTGCTTTTCTTTCCCCGATTGCCTCTCTATTAGTTTAAAAGCTATCTCGCTATTTCCCTTTTTCATGCCATCGATAATTATCGTGCAGCAGCCTTCTATCCATTCTTCCCTTGCCTTCTTGCATTCTCGTATTACCTCGTTCCGCAACTATTTTTAGAGGCCTTCTTCACTTTCATTTCTTGGATTCTTGTATTTTGTTCTTTCGTCTATGACACCCCTTATTTCAGCTCTTATCCATGGCTTCTTAGATATTTCCGCCGTACTCTCAAGTAGCTCGCCTGCACCTTTGGTAATTATACTATATTCTTAATTTCTTTCCGGCGACCGTCAGTGCTGTTATTTTCATTATTCCTTCTATTTCCCTTTCGACGGCCGTGGTGAACTCTCACCCTCTTTTCTTCCAGTATATTTGTGTTCCACCTGGGTTGTTGTGTCTCTTTCTTCCTCTTGTGTCTCAGTCTGTCCATGACTACCATATTGTGATCGCTATTTACATCTGCGCCGGGATAACTCTTATACTTCTTAACATGGATCTCGTATCTCCTCCTGACAAGGGTGTAGTCCATTTGACATCTTCTTTTGTCTCCAGGCATCTTCCATGTGTATCTTCTTCTCGAATGTTGATCGAAGATGGTGTTTTCCACTACCATATTTTTCCCGTTGCAGAATTCTATCAGTCTCTCTCCCGCGGCGTTTCGTTTTCTCAATCTGAAGTGTCCCACGCTACTTCCCTCTCGCCCCTCGCCGGCCACAGCGTTCCAATCTCCCATCACTAAGGGGATTTCCTTATCTTTTACTGTTCCTAGAACCTCTTCCAGTTGTTCGTATACTTCCTCTATTTCCTCATCTGAATGGCTGGACGTCGGCATATACTAATATTGTATCCGTAGATTCTGTCTCTAATTTTATAATCAATATCCTTTAGTTATATTGCCAGCACGATACTATTTTCCTTGCCAATTTCTTCGTGAGTATGATCCCTACACCTACAATTTTCTGGTCGTCTCCCGAGTACATCAGCCGTCCACAAGAGCTGGTGGCCTACTTCCATCTTCAGCCTTTCCCGAGACTCCCCTCCCTCGAATCCAGCCAGAGAAACCACCTCCCGTTCGTCCGTCTGTCTATCCGGGGAAAAATAAGTCCACTACTTTTGGGACTGCCCTTGTATGCATGCATGTTTCTTGGACGAGAGTATCATGGATGTGAATGACAATTCAAACGAAGGAGCGAGATGGCGCGAGGCAGCAAAAATAAAGAAAATACAAAAAAGGACACTAACGCGTGTTCCGCAATTTTCGGTGCCGAGTTCTTTCTTCCGCAGAGGAAGGTGGCGTTGCCACCGAATATTTCAGTAAACGTTCGAGTGTCCTTGTTGTGTGCCTCGAGTTTAAGGGCCATCGTCGCAATCCTGTCCTTTGGCCGTGGCGGGACTGGGGTAAGATTGCATTGTTATGTATGTCTTGTTGTTGGTTGACGCCATCTCGCTCCTTCCTTTGAATACATATTTACATTCTGAAACTTAGTCCCACAAAGGCATCGTAGATGTGAGACGTGGCCATAACCGTTGCTGTTGCAGCATTTTCCAAAAGCATTGGAGCTGCAGCTATGATTTGAGCAGAAGATAGGCGAACCGATCGGATAAGGGGTGTCCAATGGAAGGAGGAGGGAGGTCGAGGCGGGGGCTGTGAGTGGTGCTCGAGGAACGAACTAGGACATGCGGTCCTCTTCGGACCACCCAACTATCGATTAATGCAATCCTACCCTAGTCCCGCCGCGGCCAAAGGACAGGATTGCGACGAGGGCCCTTAAACTCGAGGCAACTTCGGATCTCACCGGTAAAAACCTACTCCTGTGTTGCCAGGACACATGTTAATGGTAAGACTCGAGCTTTTGATTTGTCAGTTAGTTGCCATCCGAAAATGGGTGAACAATGATTGAAGTCAACGTCAATAGTTCGGACTACTTTTCATTAGTCAATCCTTTTTATCTTTGGAGTAATCTCATAAATAATGTATCTTGGGTGAAAAAATTATTAATGTGCTTTGAGACATTTTTCCCTTAGAAAATATATTGTGAGAAAATGTTATGTGAAATAGTTTCCATGGGATTGGTTGGCAAACTGCCTCAGCCAGAGAGAATATGGCAAATGTGATGAGGGGACATCACTGGGAAGATGTGTGGACACAATAAAGCAAGAAACGACGAGAAAACTAAAAAGCCTTTCCGCCGAGGGCTTGCAAGGGTGCTTTAAACAGTGGAAAAGAAGATGGAGTGAGTACATAGTAACGAATGGAGAGTAATTTGATGGGGGCAAAATTGGTTCAGACTAAATTTTGCAAAATGCAGTTTTTTATGATCTCAGTTCGCGTATTTATTGCACTGACCGCGTATACCTTTATCCGCTGTATGCCACGGCAAGGGGGACCGGCAGACTGTTACAGGTCACCAGCCATTGGAGTCATTTGTTTGGCGATCATTGACATCCGGGAAGTTCACCTTATATTTTCCTAGCGTCGAGATCTAGAGATGCGTTCGAGGGATAATCATTCCTTACACGTATCGACTGTCGGATCTCAATTTGCCTCTCAACGCATCACAGCCAATGCAACGTGGCGATGAAATTATTCCGGTTGTGCGAAAGGTCAGGAATACCACTTGCACGGGAACGAATTCCGGCGAGACCCTCCGGGGACTCCAGCGACGAGGCACACTCCCCAAAGCAAGCGCGAGACCCGTGTGTGAATTGTGGAGGTCGGCAGAGGGCGCGCGCACGGCGAGTTCGTTAAATTTATTTCTCCTTTAGAAATGGGTCTGTTTTAAAAGCGGCCTCTTAAATTATGTCAAGTCGAGGCAATTACGGACAGCGTAAGAGGGCGATTGTTTTATTTTTAGATTAGTATTCTAGTACTCCTTTCACCTCTCTCGGGCTGGGCAGAAGTTATAAACGATTCGTCCCACCTCTGGCTCCGCGCGTGAAGCAGGTATTGTTCACGGCTGCGTCCACCCAATTCCCTATTAATCATTTGAGATAATAAATTAGCCGTTTGGGAAACGTCGGCTATTCATCAGTTGAGCGGGGATGCTGCATTGTTATTATTGGTCCCCTCGCTCCGTTTTGGGGGAGCGCATCCCTTCCTCCCCCCGCCCCCACTCTCTCCCGCGGCGGCATTCACTTCCTGCTCCCCGCGCATAATGATAGCGGTGGATTCCTCGGATGGAAAATAGTTGAATTACGTCTCGCACCCCCAGCGACTGCTCTGCGGCCCGCGTCTGGGGGGCGGGGAATCGGGGGCGCCGCTTTCCCATGACCCCGGTTCCGAAAAGGAAACAAAATAACCACGAAAAAAATTCCTCCCTAACAACCTTTGGAGGAAACCCTGCATCGGAGTCGTTTGAGTCTCCCACCCGCACAACGCTCTCCACCCCTCCCCCCTCTTATGGTCTAGGGATGATTTACACCCCCCTCACCCTCCCACGCCCCCGCGCGACCCCCCCACCACCCACCCTCCCCCCTCTCCGCACCCTCGAACCCTTTTTCCTCCTCCGGCCCCCACCCCTCCCGCTCTCCAATATTACCCGGCCGTTGCTGCGGCATATCGAACCCTTTCGATACACACCCCTCTCGAGGATATCATATTTCTCCTCCCTTAGACCTTTAAATTTTCCCAGTCGTAGATTACTGGAGGATGATGCTGCGCGATGTTGCCACGTCTCCAATTGCCCAATTGCTCTGCTTCCACCTCGCTGGACTGTGTGTCTACTTAAGGGTGCCCGTGACGCTTCACATTTTACAAAATGGCTTCTATTTTCTGTTTCGCTCATGTTTCTTCGTTTTATTCTGTAAACTGGTAGTTCGTGAGCCTTGAACGTCGAATTATTCTGAAGACAACTATAACTAAACCACTCTTGGATAATTTGGTGAAACTTAGGTTATTCGTGGTAAAAACAACCCAATGCCATCATTTTGGTGCACATTATAACATTAAATAGGGAGGAGTAAGTTTGCGAAACCTATCCAATGCAATGGAAAAGCATTTGTCATCAAATTTCCCAAATTATAATCGCTTGTGATTTACGCAGTGGCGTTTGGGGTTCATGCACAGAGCTGTTTTTTCGTGGAATTCTGCTCTCGCGCCATATTTTCCTTCCCCTAGTTGATTTAAGACGATTCAAATCGTGGATTTGGAAACGGCATTGACACAGTCAATAAGAATGTTGCAGATGGTGCGAGTAAACAGGGGAGACAGGCGATTGACTTTCGGGGATCTTTATACCGTCGATCAAGAGGGCACCTCCTGGCTTCATCGAAACGTCCGTCAGTTTCACGACGGTATTTTTATCGTTCCGAGTGGATTTAATGAAGAAATTGATCTTCCCTTCGTATAGGCTAAGAAACGAGGAGATGTTATGAAGATTTCGGGAGAGAATGATGCTGGGAATTCTCGCACACGAAAGGACCCACATATGTGGGGAATGGGATAGCTATTCAGTGTTTTTCGTATTTGAGGACCAAGAAAATGGCAAGCCGGCTGGAGGAAAGAATGGTTTTAAGGGAGGATGAGCCGATTTGTAGCGGGAAGTTAGCAGTGAGTGAGAACCAGGGAAGATGAAATTGGTTAAAAGTGCGAATGAAGGCTTTCGTAAAATGATCTTCGTATTGAAGATGATAATCCGCATGTCAAACTTTGATCACTGTGCTAATATGCTTATATGGTGTCAATACAACAATTTCAGAGCAAAGAAACCATTCGCCTTGACCGGGATACGAATCTGGATCCCTCGATGTCTGCCCGAGTGCTTCGGCCAGTTAAGCTATCCAGGCGTCGTCATAAACTATGAAATTTTTATGATTACTACGCTCTGAAATTGTTGTATTGAAATGCATATTTGTGGATGACTCCGTTAAAAGTTTCTTGGAATTTGGTGTTTGAATTTTTGTGTTCGTTGGTACACACACTTTGCTGCCGACTCATGTTTTAGCAGCATGGAGAAGGTATACAGTTAATGCATCCCCAAAGGGATTGCAAAAGTTCTTGGAGTTGTAATGAAACGTGACCTCCAGCTGTGATTGCTATTGAAGTTCTATATTTCCATTAAGTTTCCAACCGCAGTATAGTTACGCGTTGACCAAATATATTTGTGCATGAGCCTTTTAAATTTATCACGATGCAATTCAGCCATACACCTCGAACCATCTCTTATTTTACGTATAAATGCTAAAATAGGTAAACAAATGTTCAGAATGACCGAAAAATGGAAAAATTAGCAAAATAACTGATTCGTTCCGCTGATTTAAGAACGAATAAAATCTATCTAAGTGACCGTTTTAAAAGCTTAAGAAACACGTGCAGGTACTCTCACTACCATTGTGCTTGAACGGTACGAGGTAGTTAACGGCTTTCAAGATCAGGCTAGTAGTTTTTTAGCGGATTTAAAAGTTAGCAAGGTATTTTAGTCAAATATTAAGGTCTATGTAAAGAATAATTTATCCTCGTCGACCCCGTTCTCCGATTGCATATTGGATATTCCTTGCTACAGATTTGAGAGAATGTTTGTTGAGAGAACGCGTTGTTTCGTAGTGTAATAAATAAGAAATACTGCTCACAATTTTTCTTCGCGCATGACACGTTTCATCGTTACACGTCGTATGTACACTTATTGTTGTTTCCATATTAGTGTTTGAAATAAAACTGCCGGCTCTCTAAATGGCTTTCTCACTGTGCAAAAAGAACCAGAAACTTCTCTCCTGCCTCTCTACTTTCCGCGAATTTTTCCCACCGAAACACTGGAACCCTTCTCCCGTGGTGCGAGGGGCGAACAGAGGCCCTTCGGCACGTGGCTCCACGCGCGCGGCTTCCTCGAGGCACACAACCCGGCGGCGCCGCTTCGAGACCCACCCACTGGACCCTCGCCCCCCCTCCCATCCCTTGGGAATCGATCCCTCTCGCCCCGCGCGAGCGATGACTTCGGCACCTCCCGAGGGAAGCGTTTTCGAAGGTCTCATTCCTCGTCCGAGGACTCGATCTTCACCCTGATATATATCCCTGATATCTGCGCAACTAGTTAATACGAGAATCGTAGAAGAAAGCTTTTTGTGTCGAGCGAACGACTCATCTCTCGACCAATTAAAAGTGATGCAAGAGCTGGGGATGAAGACGGCAAAATTAATGGACTAAATCACTTGTATGGGCGTTAACCCATCGTAATCGCAGGTGTGCCGATGGATTGCGTGAGTAACTTATTCGTGATCTTCTCGTAATAATCCCATAGTGAGAGATCATTCTTGGATAGTTTGGCTCTGAGGAATTACTTTGAAAGGAGGGGGTCAGTGAGTGAGTGAGTGGCACCGCGACCGCAGCAATCGGCACGGCACAAGCATGATCCGGCTGGCGGACTCTCTCCGAAGGCACCTGTGACGCTAATGAGGTTTGTCCAATTGGAAGAAACAAGTTCTCCTATTGAAAGGAATGCTCCGGCATCACCTACTCTGATTATAAAACATCTTAAATTTTGCCAATAAGTTGGTTTCTTTTTCGTTAAAATCCTTCCAAAAGATTAGTTTCTTCGCCTGCCTTTATGTTTCATCTTCCATATTTCATATCATTAAAATAGTATTATTTTTCAATTTACACTAGTGCCGTAATTTTATGTTTTTTTTATGCTGTAAAATTTATATTTTCTATCACAGTGAATAATCCACTTTATGCGTATATCAAGTCTACTTTAGTCTCAAGTTTTCGTCGCTTTTCAATCTCTGGCTACCATTGATCTAACTCTGCAGGTTCATGCGCGTGCTCTCAGTGCATGCATACGAAAATATCTACATTTACATTGTACCCCGTAAGCCGCCTTACGGGTGCGTGGCGGTGGGTGTTAGGCAACCACTCGTAAAAGAGAATAAAACCGCATGTAAAACACACAAATTCATGTCAATCTACACCCACAACGTAATATATATTAATGCAAAAACCTTTACAACTTACACGCAAGTAAATACATATACTATCAACCAATATACGCATGCACCAAGAATATACTTTATCTCTATGAAACTTTTAATCTTATCCAAACGTGTACATTAAATGTCTTTCCTATTTCTATAGTGACTTTGGTATCTTACAATTATAATTCCCGAATGTATAGGGAAAGAAAGAGTATTTGAATCTATGTCTGTTCTGTAATCTATCTCCCTTATTTTCCCTTCTCCCTTATCTCCCTATCTCCCTTTTTGGTCTGATCTACCTAAGTAGTGTGGGGCCATAATAATATTTCCTTTAGTCTCATCTTTAAGAAGGGACCATTAGGTCTCAATTTCGCCCAAATGAAGTCGTTTATCTATCTATCTGTCTTTAAACTCTTTCTTTCCGAACCTTTCTAAAAGTCAAAGTCTCACTTGCTCTCTTCATGTTTCGGGTGGCTCCCAGCATATTTCCCCTAAAAGTCCTCCCACTCTCGTGTTCTTATTACGACAGTTTTTAACGAATCTGGCGATTTTCTCTGGACTTCATACAATTCTTTTTGCCAAATTTTCTGCTAAGGATCCGAAACAATTGCGGCAAAGGTGGCCTAAATAGTTCAAAATAACACCTCTCTTAAACTTTCTCTTCATATTTCCCCACCACCCGTTTAATGAGGCCCAGTTTCTTCAAAGCGGATCCGCATATTGTCCTTACGATAATGTGCTCCCCATCAAAGGCGTGGCGTTAGAAATACCCCGAAATATCGAATCGAATCTGCCGTGGACCTGAACCCTCTTGTTCATAATATATATCCTGCTCGCCTCTTCCTTTATATCGATGGAAGCACTCCTTCCCTGGACACGAAATATGAATTCACTCACTCCGGATTCCAATATTGTACGTTACGAGTATTTCATATGGAAGTTGATGCTATGACAAATCCACGCGCCGTGCTCCCACCGGGCAAAGGGCCGAGACGCTCCACGGAAAAGCTCCCTCCGCCTCGGATAACCTTCCTTTGCCCAACCTCGGTTCCCCAAACACTCCAACGGGAAGGAGAAAACTACGGAAACGTTTTCGGCACCGAACATTTTTCATCGTCTTATGTTTCCAATTTTTCAGTTCCCCCTTTCCTCCAGGCTCCACTGCGTTGCGAGAGTATTTAATTCATTGCACCACGCGCTCCGTCTGACACCGAGGCACTCCCGCCACCCACTCCCTTCGCCCGCTTCCCCCTCCCCTCCATAATCGGCCGCCTCCCTCGCAGCCGCCGCTGGAGACGCGCCGTGAGAACGAGAAACTCCGGCCCATGTCCCCAGCGATGGACGCGGTCACCGAGGAACCAGTTGCCTTGGGAACCTCGTCGCCTATTCCCCCACCCCAGACACCGGGAACATTCCGTTGTTGTCCTATCTCCTCCGGGGCACGTATTAATGCCCTCCCTGATTCCTTGGTTGTTGTTCAATTGAAGACGCTCCGGCTTCAATGTTCCACTTCTCCTCGCGAGAAGGCAGCACGCCTTCTGAATTTATGGTCACATACCCTTATTGCGCAGAAACTAGAAAATGTGGTGTAATTTTACGATTTTGGGCAGAATATTGTGCAGTAGTGTGGAAATCAGGAGAGGGCATTGGCCAAAGGGGCCAAAGGAAATTAATTATAGGTACACCGAGTTAAAATGCGAGGAAAAAATTAATAAATATTTGATTGTGGAGCGTAAAGCTGTGTGGACCTGAAGCCCGGTCTTCGAGGCAACAGGACGAGCATTGGTTGGAGAGTTTGGAAAAATGGGTGTGGCGGATATTGGAGAGGAAAAATAGGACGGACATTTTGCTTGCACTCGTGGTTTAGCGGCGAGAGGGATTTACTGTGGTCCAAGCCCAAAGGATGCAGGCGAGGTGGTAGGAACACATTTTGAGCCGAAGACCAGAATGTGTTGAGGGCCACGATGGAAGAGAGGGTGGCGACTAATCGAGGAAGAGGAAGGAAGAGATCAGACTTTTTCGCAGTTATGATTAAGGCAAGTTATCATGGGATGAAGAAGTTAATTGTTAGCATTATAAGTATCAAGTAACTTTTCGGAAAAATAGATTTACGAGTACTTCAGATATTGGTCAAATTCCTCTAAATTCTTCTAAATACATCATTGAGCGTCGATACACTTTTACCAGTGGTTTCTCCACGACTCGGAGCCTCCCTGTTAGGTTGATTCTTCTACGTCTACATAATACCCCTCAAGCCGCCGCAAGGGCGTGTGGCGGGGGGTGTTAGGTCACCACCTGTAAAAGGGAAAAAAACAACATTCAAAATCAAGACGTACATGCAAACTCATACCCACAGAGGCGAATACATTCATGCAAAAATCCTATCATTTTTCACGCATGCAAATTCATATCGTCATCATATCATAGGTAGCCTCTTCCATTCTACACGCATGCACTACATGCATGCATACACTTTCATCTAAAAAATAATTTCACCTTAGGATGCAGTAAGACATTTATCCAATATCGTGCAAGCTAGAATTTGATAAGTCGGAAGGTGAAATTCCACTACCATAAGAACATGCAACGTGGAGCGGTCTCTTCCCCAAGGACACAGGTAGGGAATGTGACCCAACGCTGCAAGTAGCGGGAGAGAGACGAGGGACGGAAGGGGAAACTTAAAAACAGAACAGGCAGAGCATGCAATACTGTAGAGAACACAAAATTATTTAATGGCATTCTAATGAAGTCATGCGGAAATAGTGTTTTGACAACAACACACAGGAGGTTAGTGAAAGTGCATGCAATTGAGCAGAACTAATTATTCCCTAGACGCAGAGGGTGGCCAGTGGAATTTTTGATATCTATAACCCTACAGGTCCAGTATTGCCCATGGGATGGAGTCTGTCAGTTCTGGCATCTATTTCCCGAATTTTATATACATGATCTAAGCGACCAATGTATGTTGAAGCGCGAATAATTTTCGAGACCTCGGTGCTGAAACATGCGGATCTGAATTTATTTAGTAAGTTTAACCTAGCATTGAGTCGTCTTTCTTCCAATGATTCCCATCCCAACTCCATAAGCATTTCAGTGACGCTTTTCGTTTTATCGTAACAGTTTTCCACGGAACGAGCTGCCCGGCGTTGGACCTTCTCAATTTCCCGAATGAGGCCTTTTTCACACGGATCCCATACGCTACATGCATATTCTAAATGGGGCCTTACAAGAGCGTGAAAACAACGTTCCTTGACCTTGGGGTCACTTCTGCCGACAATGCGTCTAATAAATCCTAATTTTTTATTTGCTTGCCCGCAGACTTTACGTATATGGGTCCCCCAAGTTAAGTCTTTAGTCAATGTAACACCTAGGTATTTCACCGTATCAACTACTTCAAGGTCAACTCCAGCTAATTTGTAAACTAATCCCGTGGATCTTTTAAAGAAATTTACCACCGAACATTTATTACGATTTAAAGGCAATCCCCATTTTGAACACCATTCATTAATGCTATTTAAATCACGTGCTAGAATTAAACGATCCTCATCCCCAGATACCTCCCGATAAATCACTGTGTCATTCGCGAACATCCTTAGCTTACTTTCCACTTCGCGGTTCAAATCGTTAACAAAGAAGACGTTAGAAGCGGCAGTTAGCGGGGTATTATGTAGATGTATATATTGTTTCTGGGAGATACGCGTTGGCAACATGGTCCGTGAAAACGCTTGGAAGAATGTGTTTAGAATGTTAGCTTTTCCATCACTGTCAGTGTGAATGGCATGGCTACAATCCCTTAGTCAAGTCACGGTTGCTCACCCCCTTTTACTTCCCTAACATATGAATGACGAGGAAGCTTTGGTGTCGGAGTCCAAATACTCCGATAATAAGTGTTCCACGTTTAATGTCTTGTAAGGCGCTACATAATTGTGTTTTGGTTTCAATTTTAGAGGGCCTATACTTGTTCAATGACTGTTAACCCTCCGAGGATGATGTGTTCACGCCTGCTTTCTTTACTGCTGTAGTGTGTAGCATTCTCTGCTTTCGAAGGGTTTTCCTAGCGCCATTATTGTACCACCTGGGGTCTCCATTTGTTTTCACGTATTTTATATTTCATGTAAATACATATGTCCGCATGCATTTCTTGTCTCGGAAATCAGCGAGTGGTCAGTGGTGTTAGGCCATCGGTCATTGGAGTAACTGACAACTAATGGCCTTAAGGAAGGAAATTTTTGCCCCGGCCGGGTCACAGACACTCACCGCGTTTCCAAGGTGAGGCCTAAGCAACGGAACATAACGACAGCGAAATCGTACAATAACGTCCCTTCCCTTATACGTATGATAATATTTTAGGAATTCTTTCAGGGAAGCTAATTTTTCAGGACCACTTCTTCGTGGGCGTCATCATGAAATTAATCTCTTTTGGTCTTTTAGCGTCATTAAGCCAACGATTGGTCTATGATACGCATCGTAATGATGCGGCTTGAGGCGTTGTAATAATTGCTTTACGCGCCAATAAACTAGTTCAAGAAAACCCTCGAGTTGTAATCAATATTTTGTTTTAAAAAATAATAAAACTCGGTGCCTGCGAAGGATCGCCATAATTAGCTCCCTCGATCAACACTCCCTCAATCACGGAAGGGGTCGCTAATTGTTCTCTTAACAATCAGACCCGAATTGGGGATTGATGGAGCGAGGTCGTCGGGAGGACGAGGGGCACCGCAGCGCAGGGTCCTCACGCCCCTCGCGGGGGCGAGCCCCGGCACGCAGGGCCGGGAATGGGGGGGGTAGGACTCCATCGGGTAAAACCCTACCACTGGCCACGGACGCCTATGAGGGAGAAGTGCCCTCTCTTTCTCCTCCGCCTAGTGCTTCCTTCCCACGACGCCGGCCGGTCTATTCCGCCTCCAGAGGCCGCCCCCCGTCCTCCCGTTCGCCCACAATGCCCCCCTGCCTCACTCGGGCCCTCGAAAACATAATGGTGCCGGACCACACAATGCCCCGCGCTCCTCCTCCCCTCTCCCTGGATGCACAGTGTGACCCCGTGACCCCCTCGTCGGTCAAGGCGACCTTCGTCAGAGAGGATCCCGACCACTCCCAGCCCCGTCATTTTCTCATTTCCTCCCATGCGTTACACCCTCCACGTCTCGGCTCCGGCACGAAAATGCCGACCAATCACGCAATTTCCCGAGAATCTAAAAAATGCTCCTTAATTGGTCGGAGTGCATCTTGTCGTGTTAAATTACACCGAGAAGGGATGCGCACGGAGTTCACGGTTCTAATTTTTGGGCGAAGGGGCAGGCAGTTGAGGCTATTTATTATAATAATAATTATATATTTCCGAAATTTTCCCCACGAATTCTCATTTCGTGGGCATGGTACGATTGATACAGGCCACGTATTACGCCACATGAGTGCTTCGCGGCATCAATCACACGTCACCTGGAAGGACTCGGCAATCAGCAGATTGGGTGCGATTGAAAATTTACAAAAGGTTAGGCTAAAGCTCATTGAGACAACGAGTCTGCCTGCTTATTCTTTAGGTCTTATTGAATGTCCACCATTTAAAAGGGCGAAGGTGTGGCTTGACTGCGATTCAAAATGCTGGTACGTCATTGGCACCATTTTGGATTGTTAACCAACGTTTCCGCAGAGAAAGAAAAAATAACAAAATTTGAAACATTCCGCCCCCACCCTATATGCTTGTGTATAGGTGATATATATACATTAAGTCCGTGGTCTGTACAATAAATACGCGAACTGGTGCAATATGTTGGCCACGACACGGACTATAGCCTCGCCCACGGGGCGGCTAGTTGCCTGAGACAAAATGAGCCGCCTGTGCTTGGCGTTTCGTCGAGTTGTGCGTATGGCGCCAGTGATGCCAGTTTCTGTTGTCCTTGTTTTTGCTGTTTGTCGAAAATGTGAATTGACGAAATCACCGAGCAACGAATCAACGTCAAGTTTTTTGGTGAAGTTCGGTAAAAGTTATGAAGAAATTACTGAAATGTTGACGGCTGTTTACGGTGTTAATGCTCTGAAGAAAACGTCCCTTTTCAAAACAGCGTTTCAAAGATGGCTGATAAGACGCCAAGGATGATGCATGCCCGGGACGACCTTCAACCACTTGTGTTGACGACAACATTGATCGTGTGCGGTCCCTTGACCTCACCGATCGTCGAAAAACTGCCTGAATGATGGCTGATGAACTGAATTTAGGAAAATCAACAGTGCACACTGTTTTAACCGGACAAAATGGATGCATCCTTCACCATGACAATGCACCTGCGCATTCAGCATCGATTGTTCGCCACTTCTTGGCAGAACATTCAATCACCTTCCTTGATGATCCTCCTCGATTATTCGCCGGATCTCGGCCCCCCCCTGCGACTTTTACCTTTAGTATAAGTGTACTACCACCCCTCGGCATATGTCCTTATGGCGGCTTGCAGGTTATTCTGTAGATATTAATGTCGAAGATAGTGCATTTACTTACTTCTTTTTCCACAATCCAATCTTAGAAAGTTTCGCTATTTTCATCTGTCATCGATTGGGTTCCTTAGAAATTAGTGCACACGTATTTTCATCGAGCACTTAAAAATAAACAATCATATTGTTTACGTTGTTGCTTCAATCTGTAATTGCCAACATTGGGACGGATGGGTTACACGCACGTATTTGTTCTGGGGTCCGAGCAGCGCTATATATTTCGTCCGCGTCGCGCATATCCGTCCGAATGGGGTCCGAGAGCCCCCCCCCCTTTCTCTCTCGGTCGGCAGAGGGAGGGGGTGGCTCTTAATCGACCTACAGATTAGAACTCGGCCCGCGAGGGTGGGCATGTACGCACATATTCAATGTTTCCTTCCGCCGTTTACTTCAAGCACGTCATCAGAGCTCCAAGTGAGCCACAAATTGCAGCTTCCGACGCGACCTACAGCGCGTTAATTCGTTGTCAATATCTCAATGGCCGATTCCGTAAAATGAAATTGGCGACTGAATAACGCTTCATCGCCTAACAAACCCTCTCGACAAAATGCATACAGCATCATCAGACAAAATCAGGAATGAGAACAGGCTTTCGTTTAAAACATTGAATGAAACCGAAGATATCATCTAAATGGTCAAACTAATTCCAGATATTATTCGTATTAGGTGTTCTCCACGCGACAGTTATTTATCAGAGCAGAAATGCTACACACACTGCTTGATTTCCATAAAAAAATCAGTAGGTCCTCCCCATATCCTAAAACTCCTTCATTTCCGGCCTGCCGCGCAAATCCATTTAAAAGGCCCTTTCGAGAGTGCATCGCCACATTCGTCCCTTTCGCCCTGGGAACGCCCTCCCTCCGCCCCCGATCCACGGCATCGCTCCACGACCCTTTCTCACGACCCTAATCACGCGCGATCATAATTGGGCATCGCCGGGCAACCGAGAGAAGGCGGTGGGGAGATGATGGGCCACTCTCGCAACCAGCCGCGAGACTGGGTGCTTGCCCTACACCCGCCCCTACCGCCCTCCCACACCCCCTTCCCCCGAAGCACCCACGGGACCCCATGATCACATGTTAAAGTACCCGTGTCTTCTGTAATTGCCCACATTGGGACGATTGGGTTGCACGCACGTATTTGTTCTGGGGTCCGAGCAGCGCTATATATTTCGTCCGCGTCGTGCATATCCGTCCGAATGGGGTACGAGAGCCCCCCTCCCCTTTCTCTCTCGGTCGTCAGTGGGAGGGGGTGGCTCTTAATCGACCTAGAGATTAGAACTCGGCCCGCGAGGGAGGGCAGCTTCGTCCGGATTCCCAGGAGATGGCGCCGTTCCGCGTCGTTCACTCCGAACGTCGACGGGGCGGCGAACGAACTACGGTTGGCGATTGTGTATCGATGGACAGCCATTTAACGTTTAGAAGCAAAGCTTATGAGGCTTTTCCGCTCATAGAAACCACTAGTTTTATCGATTTTGTTATTAACCGCTAGTTGGGTAACTCATTAATTCCTATTTGCCCCGTGGAATACGTTCCATTCAGTCGTAGGGCTTCAAAATAATGACAGCTACAAAAAAGTATTTTTCATCAAAATAATACTGTACATTCTTCTCGGGTCCTCCACCGGGTTATATCGATATAACCCGGTGGAGGACCCGAGAAGAATTTACGCAGCTGATACGCCGGGAAAACACCAAATCTTTTACTAATACTGTACACTTTGAAAGTGATGGGGGATTGGAATGCGACGGTAGGAGAAGGAAGAGGAAGGAGAAGGTGGTGAGGTGGGGGACTATTGATTAGGCACGAGGAATGAACGCGGGGAGAAAGCAATTGAATTCTACAGGAGACAGGGGTTAGTCAGGACCAACACTTGGTTTAGACACCACAAAAGGCGTAGGTATGCATGGAAAATGCCAGGTGACTCAGAAAGGTATCAGTTAGATTTTATTATGGTTAGGCACAGGTTTAGGAACAGTGTGATAAATTCGCACAGTTTCCCAGGAGCGGATGCGGACTGTGACCACAATTTAGTTGTTATGAAATGTAACGTCCGTTTCAAGAAGATAAGGCAAAGGCGGCGGGTTAATAAATGGAATGTAGAAGCATTAAATGGATTAACGAGGAAGGAGTATCAGCAGGCTGTACAGAAAATAATAGATGACGATAAAGAATTGCGTACAATCGAAAAAAAATGGGAATGTATCAAGCAAGGGATATCGGAAGCAGCAAAAGACACTATAGGAACCGTTAACGGGAAAAGAATAAGGAAACCATGGGTCACGGATGAGATGATTGCAAAGTTGGATGAGAGAAGAAGATGGAAGATTGTAAACACAGAGTTAGGCAAAATGACGTACAAAGAGGTAAACAATAAATTGAGAAGGGCCACAAATACAGCAAAGGAAGAATGGTGGAAAACGCAATGCGAGGATATGGGAAGTTTACAGAAGAAGGGTGAAATTGGTGCTCTATGCAGCAAGGTTAAGTTATTATCGGGAAGTAAGAAGGCAAGATCTGTGCTAACAGTCAAAGATAAGTGGGCTAAGATAATAGTTGAACCAGGAAAAATCCAAGAGAGATGGAAGGAATATATAGAAACACTGAATGGTAAAGAACTTAGGCCGACAAGGTTAGACATAGAAAAGGAACATGACGTAGAAGAAGATAGCTTAGGTCCAGGCATACTCGACGATGAAATAGAAAGGGCATTAAAGGAGATGAAAGCAAATAAGGCTGTGGGAGTGGACAATATTCCTGTAGAACTGTTAGTTCCTATTCGAAAAAAGGCAAAGGCTTCGTCATGTGAGGATTACAGAACAATAAGTTTGATATCCCACGCCGCTAAAGTTATTCTCAGGATCATCAACAAAAGGATAGAGATTAAGGCAAATGATTACTTAGGGGACGATCAGTTTGAGTTTAGGAAAGGAAGAGGTACGCGTGATACCATTGCAGTAATGAGATCACTAATTGAGAGGAATATAGAATACAATCTGGACGTTTTTGCCTGTTTTGTAGATTTCGAAAAAGCGTTTGATAGAGTGAATTGGGAAAAATGAATGCGTGTATTGCAGAAAATAGGAATGGATTGGAGGGACAGGAGACTGATCCGCAACCTGTACATGTCTCAGACTGCTCGGGTGCGAGTGGGGAACGGAGAGTCCGCATGGGCAGTGCTAGGAAGAGGGGTAAGGCAGGGTTGCCCATTGTCACCGGTGCTGTTCAACGTATACTATGTGGAGGAAATGATTAAAGAGGCACGGGGAGAACTGGAGGTAGGAATGAAAGTCGGAGGGGTTGCATGTCTCTTTCGTTTTCGTTTTCCCAGAATATCACCACAATGTCCTGAACAAAGCATAGCAGCAATATCATCCGTGCCTCATTAGTACATCTACATGTACATCTACATAATACCCCGCAAGCCGCCGCAAGGGCGTGTGGCGGGGGGTGTTAGGTCACCGCCCGAAAAAGGAAAAAAGAAATACCGCATTACTGTAAACAGCAATACATTACTTAATGGCATGCGGGAAGGGTTTTGACACAACACACAGGAGGTTAGTGAAAGTGCATGCAATTGAGTTTAACTAATTGTTACCTAGACGCCGAGGGTGGCAAGTGGCATTTTTGTTATCTCCGAGTGTGACCCTACAGTTGTTATCCCGTATTGTCCGTGGGAAGAAGGAGTCCTTGAGTCTGCTAGTCCTGGCATCTATTTCCCGAATTTTGTACCCATGATCCAAGCGACCAATGTATTTTGGAGCGCGAATAATTTTCGAGACCTCGGAGCTGAAACATGCGGATCTGAATTTATTTAGTAAGTTTAACCTAGCATTGAGTCGTCTTTCTTCCAATGATTCCCATGCCAACTCCATAAGCATTTCAGTGACGCTTTTCGTTTTATCGTAACAGTTTTCCACGAAACGAGCTGCCCGGCGTTGGACCTTCTCAATTTCCCGAATGAGGCCTTTTTCGCACGGATCCCAAACGCTACAGGCATATTCTAAATGGGGCCTTACAAGAGCGTGATAACAACTTTCCTTGACCTTGGAGTCACTTCTGCCGACAATGCGTCTAATAAATCCTAATTTTTTATATGCCTGCCCGCAGACTTTACGTATATGGGTCCCCCAAGTTAAGTCTTTAGTGAATGTAACACCTAGGTATTTCACCGTATCAACTACTTCAAGGTCAACTCCAGCTAATTTGTAAACTAATCCCGTGGATCTTTTAAAGAAATTTACCACCGAACATTTATTACGATTTAAAGGCAATCCCCATTTTGAACACCATTCATTAATGCTATTTAAATCACGTGCTAGAGTTAGCGATCATTATCCCCAGATATCTCCCGATAAATCACTGTGTCATCCGCGAACATCCTTATCTTACTTTTCACTTCGCGGTTCAGATCGTTAACAAAAATTAAGAATAGTAACGGTCCGATAACACTTCCCTGAGGAACCCCCGAGGTTACTCGTACGCTGGTAGAACTAGCGCCGTCAAGGACTACCCTCTGTTCCCGGTCTGAAAGGAAGTCTTCAACCCAATTTATTGCCCCCTTGTGTATACCTGCGCCCTTTAATTTATGGATGAGTTTACCATGCGGAACCTTATCAAATGCCTTTTGAAAATCTAAAAAGATCGCATCCACTTGCCTACCACTTTCACCCGATAAAAGTAAGTCATGTGTGAACAATCCTAATTGGTCTCGCATGAGCGGGTTTTTCTGAATCCGTGTTGATTGTCACTTAAAAAGTTAATGTTATCAAGATGTCTCATTATGGAACTGACAATTATGTACTCTAAGATTTTGCAACATATAGTATAGAAGTGAGAGAAATGGGTCTGTAATTGCTGGGGTCCTCCCTGTCACCACTTCTAAAAATAGGCGTTATTTGCGCGGTTTTCCAATTCTTAGGGACTTTGCACTCAGTCAGTGATTTGTTAAATATAAATTCGAGATACGGGGCGATGTTAGGAGCTAAGTGTTTAAGCACCCTAGCTGGTATGTTTTCGGGACCCGGGGATTTGTTTGGTTTAATGTCTTTGAGTAATTTGGCAATTCCTTGCTCGTCCGCTGTTATTTTTGCCATGGATTCAGTATATATTGTTTCTTGGGGATACGTGGTGGCTACATCGTTCGTGAAGACGCTCTGGAAGAAATCGTTTAGAATGTTGGCTTTACCCTCACTGTCAGTATGAATGATATTGTTGCAGTCCCTTAAGCAAGCCACGGTTTGTTGACCCCCATTTACTTCCCTAACATATGACCAAAAAGCTTTGGGGTCAGTGTTCAAATACTCGCAGAGTACTTTACGCTTAAAGTCTTGCAAAGCGCTACGTAATTGTGTTTTAGTTTCAATTTTAGAGGATATATACTTGTCCAAAAGCTGTTTATTGTCCAAGGGTGATGAGTTCAGACCTGCTTTCTTTACCCTAGAGTGTAACATTCTCTGCTTTCGAAGGGCTTCTTTAACGCCTTTGTTGTACCACCTGGGGTCGCGATTTGCTTTAACGTATTTTACAGGGATGAAATCTGTTATTCCTTTTTGCATAATTTGGACAAACTGTGTCCAAGTTTCTTCCACGGTGGCAAGACTTAAGCGCGTTTTGAAATTGTGTAGTGAAGAGTTTAAATGGCTGGCAAAAGTTTCAAAATCTGCTTTGTGATAATTATAAATTTTTCTTTTTGGCTTGACATTCTTTTTTATTTCTACGTTCAAGTTGATAATAACTGATTTATGGTCACTCATACCCTCGTCGGTTGATACACTATTAATGCGTTCCGGTGTGTTAGTAAGAAATAAGTCCAATATGTTCTTTCCACGGGTGGGAGTGCGTACTGCTTGATGGAGCGAATTTCTTTGAACCAATTTTAGTAAGAATTTGCAAGATTCGATCACGGGTCATCACGGGTCACGGGCGATCACGGGTCCGAGATTTAACGCTATTGCTGTCCCAGTCGATACCAGGGAGGTTAAAGTCACCACCAATTATATTGATGCATTTATTATTTTTGCGTGTAAATCTATTTATTTGTTCATTGAGGGTATTAAGTGTTTGAAAATCTGAGTCTGGGGGTCTATAGAAAGAGCATAAATTAATGTTGGGTTGATTGGATCGCAGTATGGTGCACCAAACACGTAGTAATCCATACTCCCTAAACATCCTCCGAATCTCCCGTGCAATCCTCTTCAACATGCACCTGGTCATGCTTGATGCTTCCGCACCTCCAATTTTGGACGGAATGAAGGGATGAAGGAAGTGTTAGGTATGAAGAGGGACCTGAATCAGAGTAGGATGTTTGGTTGTATTAAGTTTCGAGAAAAAAGATAATTATTTGGTAGTTTGAGTGCCCATACTTCAACCTACCTGAACCGGTAAATTACCCATGCTATAATCGCGCCACACTACTTAGGTAGATCAGTCCACTAAGATAAAATAAGGGAGACAGATTCTAATACAGATAGGTTTAAATGCTCATTCTTTCCCCAACAATCGGGAATCATAATAGTAATAGACTGAAGTCACTTTAGAAATATTAAAAACATTTAATTTAGAAGTCGAATCAATATTAAACATTGCAAAGATTTTAGGTTTGTCCGTAGATGCATGTGTATGTTAGTTGGCAGTTTGTTGTTTGGATGTGTGTGGGTGTTAAAGGGTTTTAGCATCATTGTATGCGATGCTTTGTTTGTGGCTGTATAAACGAGGTATGATATTATAGTTGCCTTTCACCAGGCACCAATTATAAGTATATTCCGTCTATTCAGAATGAAGAATGTCCCATTTATTTTTCGTTAAAATGTCACTATTGTGAGTTCTTTAATATCGAATCCTGTTTATTCTCCCCAGTCCGAAATATTGCGTGAAGCGTGAGAAGAACCAGCAGCCATTAGTCCTCTCTCTCACTCGCAACACAGGCTTGATTTAGGATTTTCGACGGTATTAACCATAATTCCGTTCCTAAATGAATCACTCCTTTTCTGAACCACCGCCATTCATGAGAGGGGCCTCCACCAAAACAAGACAGGTCGTGCTGCACTGAAAAATGAGGAGGGGAAACTCCACCATCACATGCGCACACAATCATAGGTTGGTATCCCTGGTATGAAGCTCTTAAGAAATGCCGCGTTACCGGCGTTGGGTGAGGGCATAGCGAGCTAAGGGAAATTAATTTGAAGAAGGGCAAGAATTTATCTCTCGCGTTAGTCAAGATGGCCTTACTAGGGGACATAATGTTCGGTGACTTGAATGTCTCGAATTCCAATGGTCACCAATTATTCTGCTGACTGGATCCCTCGTCGCCACCTGTAGGCTTGTATTATATGCAGATGCAATCCGTATTTTTGGCCGAAAGTATTTTGCAGGGTTAGGGAAGCAGGGTACTTTTTCGAGCCTGGAGAAGTGGCATACCACGAGTCCTTCTGGGCCCCCGCGGCGACCGCCCTCTCGGGCCTTCTCTCGCAACACGAAAGCCCCAAGCGTGCACCAAAGGGTTCCCTCCACATCCAAGTCCCTCCTTCCCACACCCCCCCTCCCCCGACCACGAAGGCTCCGGGAATCCCTCCTCTAACCTCCCGCCGCCCACGTCCCGTCCACGCCCACTCCCAGATTTAAATCCCACCATAACTACGCAGGCCCTCGAGAGCCTTCTTTCGGCCCCGTACCATCCCAGCTGACCCCACCCCCCTCCACTCCGGCATCCGACGTCCCCCTCACCCTGCGGGTTGCGTACCAGGGTCCTTGGAGGCCCCCGCCTCATTCGGAGCCGCGTGGGCATCATGCCGTTGGAGAATCCACTTGCGAGGGTCGCCGACAGGTGCGCACGAAGGGATATAAACCCATTCAGGATTTGCCCTTTAATCATTTTGGGAGAAAGGGTGTGTGTGCCATTTCATTATTTTCCGTCAAAGGGGTTTAAGGAATTTCATCCCTGCTTTGCATCTCGAGGTTGAACGACTGATGATGAAACCATCGCCGAAGAACACTCACCAAGTGCAAGAATTCGATAATAATATGGCCGCTCGGGAATGTTTGAAGTCACTTTTGACTTCAAAAGTGGTCTAAAATATTTGTTCGAATGAGCGGCTAAATGCGCGTCCTTCCATTTAGTATCACGAGTTCTCCGCCTTTTTAATTCCAATACTTCATTACTGTACTCGTACACTTTCTTCTGTTTTCTTCCAAACTTCATTTCTTACAGTACTCCGATATTTCGTGTAAATCTCGTGCGTAAAGTGTTGCCCGTGATCTTGTTGGGATCCCATTTCTCAGGAGATCACCTCTCCAAATAATCAACAGAAATATATTATACATTGAGGAGGCGAGTCCGTTTGACATCAAGCGTTTAAAAATTAGTCATCGGCTTTTAAAGACGACGTCCGAGATAAACTCATGGAATTTCGAGTAGAAACGAAAAAGATCATCCACAAATCCTTACATATTAATAAATTCAAAATGATGGGCGAATACTTAAAAGACAACCACAATTCATTTTGGTTTTATGCCAAAGAAATGCAAGCCAAACGGCAACCTGTACATTCTTTAAAGAAAGAAAATATTCTAAGCAATTTCTTTCAGAATGTCTACAGAAAATGCAGTGGACTATAGAACAAAGTCTGCTGCACGCCTGTAATGCAACGTGTGCGACATATTATTGTCTTAGGAAGGAATTCATAGACTTGCGCCCTGTTCTTGTATTGTGTCGGGAGCCTCTCAATCGTTCGGGAGTACGGTTGAGGCATCGCAGAAGGCAGCGACTAGGATTCAGGAGCACATGAGGAGAGTTTAGCATACTCGGTAGGTTAGAGAGTAGGGCAACTATTGGGAATGTACTTAAGAAGCATTCACGGGTCATTCACAAAAGAATTGCGGCAAGAATCACGGCATATATAATGAAATATTAGGCTTAGCACATGAAAATGAGCAGGTAAATATAACTCCTACAGTAAGTAGCATCAGAAAGGGAAATCACAATGAATTGATCAAGATCCATAGTGGCAATCAACCGCCGAAGTTTTAAAAACAAAATAGCCGAATTTAACCAAATGATTAGAGGTACCGCAGCCGATATAATTACACGAACCAATAGCTGGTTATATCAAGACATTGCAGACGGGGAGATTTTTCCTTGGGTTTTTAGAATTTACTGATGGAACAGAAAAAATAGAATTGGGGGTGGATTGTTCATAACTGTTAAAGATATTCACGAAAACAGAAGTGAGTTTTTCTCTAATAGGAACATAGAAGGATTGAATCCTCACTCGCGCACAATTCGAGTGAGATCAAGTCAGAAAACTTAATCAGTGTTAACTTCGCGAATGCTACCAATAAAAAATGAATTCCCGATGACACCCCCCTGCGACACGGTTTCGTGGCGGATTCCAGAGTAATATGTAGATTCAGATCGTACAGAATCCATGCTGATAATACACATATAGGACCCGGATATGTCCCCAAGAATTCCACAAGGGGCCTGCGCGTCGCACCCCCCTCCCCTTAACTTCTCTCCTGAAGGTAGAGAGACACATGGGCGTCGTGGCCGGTCAAATCCCTCTTCACATCCAACAACCCCTTCCCCTGCATTCCTGCCTTTCTGGGCCGCGGTGCGCCCGTCCCCGCTGATGCCATGGCCGGGTAAGGGGGCGGCCGGAGACCCGTTGAAAAGAAGTTCCCCGCTTGGAAGACCCCCGTTGCCCCCCCCCACTCTCACAAAAGCGAGGCTTCCCTTATCTTCCCCATCTCCCGCCCCCCTTCCTCGCACGCCATCTCTCGCGGGGACCAATCAACTCCCACCCCCACCGACGAGAATCCACCCTCTCTCACTTGGGCGCACCGATCCCCATCGCCTCTGCTCGCCCCCGGGGGACAAACGGCTGGGATAGGGTGTCGCAGGGCCTTATTTCCCTTTCATTTCCTTTTCTTTTTACCCCATTTCGTCTCCCTTCCACCCTTTCTTTCCTCCTTCCCCTTTCCTGCCCTTTCAACCCTTCTCCCATCGCCGCGGAGTAAGCCCCTCCTCGACTTCCCCTCCCTCCCGACAGAGGGCGGGGGAATCCAAGGGAGAGTCCGTCTCTCTCTTTCGAGTTTCGAGAAAATTCCTTAAATCTAACCGGCCGTTAGCCGGTTCGTGCGATTGCAATTCTCGGGATACCATAAGAGTTCATACATCGGTGTTTCTTTGCCTAATGTTTTAACCATTCTAGACCCTTTTTTGCCCTTTCATTTTGGGTACTTGACCAATGTTATGGCTCTCATAAAAAAAGGAGCAATCGAGTCGATCATTTGGGGGTTGAACATTAATCGGCGTTGGGACTCCCAGTTTCCACCGTGGTAGCGCTGCTGTCGCTGCTTGAGACGTTAGCGTTAAAAATAATTAATTTCTTCAAAATTCAAAAGGGTGTGGAAAAAAGTAGACATCCTACTCGAATGGTATACCTTGGATGAAGCGTTTTTGCAGAAAACCTACGTTGAGAGTATTTCATCGATGCCTGTAAAAGGCGGTTTTAATGTTTCGTCCTTGATTAAAAAATGACTAACGGCTTTTATGATTCCAAGATAAGCTTCTCACAAATTTTGCAAGGGCCGTTTCTAATAATTCTTATTTTTGGGGAAGTACTGCGCCGCTTTACTTAATAGAAGTAAAAAAGAAAATGGGTCCCACGGGGAGAATGCGTGCGATGAATTGTGATGAAACACAAGGTGCTTAACGAATGGACCGGCATGCGTGCATCTCGTCCCATCGCACCTTCCACCCTTCGAACTTGTCCGTGGGGTTGACGCCTCGCGCGCAACTGCCAGCAGCAGGGCGGCGTCGGCAAGGGCGGGGACACTAAGTTGCAGGGCTAATTGAGCTTTCCCTTATCGATTTCCAGTTCTGCATGATCTACTTGGCCTAGGTGTGGTGCTGGCCAAACATATGAAGTGGTAGTGGTTCATTTCTATTCCCTCCTATTGACATCTATACCCCGCAAGCCGACGCAAGAGCGTGTGGTGGGGGGTGTTAGGTCACCACCCGTATGCATGAAGATGTAGTCGTCCATTTCCATTCCCCCCGATTTAATGTGCCCAAGAGCTTCTCCAACGGGTAAAGATGACACTCGTCTAAAAGAAGGGTTTGCCGCTAAACATGGAATTTAGTTTTCACCACCACTCATCTCTTTTCAAGGATTCAAGTGGCTGTTTTTCTTCCCCTTACCCCAACCTTTAAAAACCCTACCTCTTCCTTATCCCTGACGGTTTCCTTATGGTATACGCCTCTTTGGTGGATTGGGGAGCATTTGTGCAGATGCAGATGTAAAACCCCATCGCCCTAGGGAAAGAAAGAAACCCGATCAGCTAAACTGAATGATTAGTCAAGGATCAATAATCAACCAAAAGTGCAAACAATGATGCACCGTTGCTCTCAACATAAAAAACAAATCAACCCTTTAAAACACTCGGTTAATATTTTCATTTCACATCAACATCGAAAATGGTTATAAATAAATCCTCATATTTGTTTAAAATTACATATTTTTTTTATCTTCCGGTGACTTCGAATATTGCATTTCAGGCTTAATTTATTCAATGTTTCCTTAGTGATGATTTCTAATTTCCATATTAATATCATTTGAATTGGAGGAATTCGTAAAATCGGTTAGGTTTGCTGATGACCAAGCATTAGTTGCTCAGTCAGCCAATGGGTTGCAAGCATTATTGAGTGAATTGGAGGTTCAGTGCGATAAATATGGGATGAGAATAAATATTAATAAAACAAAAGTTATGCGATTATCCAGAAAGAAAAAAGCTAAGCTAAATAATAAAATAGGCGGGGCAAAAATAGAGCAGGTAGAACAGTTTACATATCTCGAAAGTGTTTTGGACCAATACGGTCAAAGTGGTAGGGACGTAAGGAGAAGAATTGTGCTAGGCAAGGAGGCTTTCTCAAGGAGGAGGGAGTTGAGGATGGGGACGTTGGGTAGGGATGTTAAGACAAGACTCGTAAAAACTCTGATATGGAATTTACGGCGGAATGGTATGGCGCGGAAACGTGGTCACTGAAGCAGGAGGATAGACGTAGATTGGAGGCTTTTGAAATGTGGGTGTGGAGAAGAATGGAGAAGGTGAAATGGACCGAAAGGAAAATAAATGAGGAAGTACTAGAGATGGTGGGTGAGGAGAGGGGTTTGTTGAGAGAAATCCTATGGAGGCAGGAAAAATGGATGAAAGGCGTATTGAGCAGCAGTGGGATGTTGAAGAGGGTAATAGAGGGGAGAATGTTGGGCAAGCGAGGAAAGGGCAGGAACAGGATAGGGATGTTGGACGGGATGAAGGGAGGAAAGAAGTACACAGAGATGAAGAGGGACCTGATATAGATTAGTTTGCTAGGTGGGGAGTCACAAAATGTTTATTTGATAGTTGTGTCCATCCAAAAACCTACCCTAACCGGTAGATTACCTAATAATAATCATTTGAATTATTTTATTCTGAATAGTCCACTAAAATGTGGGCATCCAGGGATTTTGATGTTGCATGACCGGTGTGGATACACCCACTGCCTCGCATTCCATTGTCCAAGTACATTGTAAATGCAGGGAATACTAATGTTAATGTTGTCTATCACCTTTAAATTGAAGGAGTACCACGTGCAGGCAAAAAATATATCCTATATCCTCCCTTATCACTTACCATTCCCATCTGTTACTTGCACCCTCCTGCAACACACCTTTTTGGTGGATGGCGAGGTATATACATGGTTAATTCTGTAAACAACGCGCATGATTTCATTGTGACGGGACTATCCGTGGCAGCGTGGTAAAACCGGTCGGGAAATGTGCCGGGGGGGTGGGGGGGTCTGTCCTTCCAATGCAGCCGGTCGCCAGTTTGCTCCGAGTAGTATAAGCGGAAAGGCGTGTGTCCGCGTGAATGTTTTTTCCGACATGACACAGCACGATGGATGGCTCGAGCAGCGATGATACGCCATCAAGTTTTGCGTGCAGCTTCGAAAGAATGCAACCGTAACATTCCAGGTGCTTCGAGGACGACTGTATTTCAAGGTCACAGTCTGGGAGGTGACATAAGGCGTACAAGGAGGCCCGGGAGGAGGTCGCCGACGAACCCCGTTCTGGACGCCCAGCAACGACCAGAACAGACGAAAACGTGTATCGTGTGCGCGAAGTTTTGCGTTCCGACCGTCGATTGAGCATCCAGCCCTTGCTGACACCTGAGACATACCCACATTTGCGCGCGCGTGAGGGCTGACATTAAAGTTATGGTCAAGCTCCACAATGACAGTGCCCATAGCCACACGCCCTTCATCATTATCAACTTCCTAGCCCTTGGCATCACCCCAGTCCCCTTACAGTCCTGACTTGGCTCCGTGCGACTTTTTTGTTTCCCCGACTGAAGAGAGAGAGAGCTTGAAGGAAAAATCGGGAGACCGTGGAAAACATCCAAAAATATGTTAACGTTCCTGAGAGTCATTCCCGTCGAGTGGAGTTTCAGGGTGCCTTCCAGGCGTGACAGACCAGTCTCCGCAAGTGTATTGTTGCAGGGGAGAGAGTATTTTGAAGACTTTTAAATATTTGTACAAGTACGATCGATAAAAATATTTTTTTCCCAGAAAAATACATGAAATCAAGCGCATTACTTTCATGAAGAACCATGCGTGTCGATATAAATTTCTAAGACGGTGTCAGGCGTTACCTGGTGGAAGTCTTTCCAACTAGGCGTCTATGTGGGAGGCTAACTTCCACTGGAATGTTTATTGTTCGCGACCATGGTTTCGTCACAAGGAAGCAAACAAAAGAAGATTGCAACTAAACCATGTTCGTAGAAAATAAAATTTCTAGTAGAATCAGCAAAGTTAGTCTCCCTTCATTAACGTCTACATAACAACATTAACAACATCAATTTATTTCATAAAAATATTTGCGGATATAAATTAGCTTAGGTAGAGTCTTCTTTTTGGAAATAATTTGTTCTGCGGAAGACAAAATTCAAATTTGGCTTTGAAACGTTAATTAAATATAATAATCTTTATGACCCGTTTCCTCAATTCTCTTCCACTTCAAAACAACAAAAAATGCCGGCAGCAAATAAGTTAAATGAAGCACTTTTGTTAGAAAGTTTGTCGATACATAACGAAAGCAAGCGTAGATATACTTATTTAAAGTAGTCGAGGTTATATTCAACAAGAAACATATCACTCTTTTCGTATGGTTTTACAGGAAATGGTGGTGGAACAATGCGCGCTTTTATTGTCTTTAACAAGTGTTTACTAATTCTTTGCATGTCGAAATTTTCTCGCCTGTATTTGTCTCTCATATCGCACCAGGCATGCACAGCTCGGGTGCTGTGCATGCCTGCTGGTGTGCCCCGCGCTTTCCCAGAATCTTAAAGGATTAGGGGAACGTAAAAAATCTTTTAAGATGAAAAATGTATTTTACACTATTTGCATATTATTTTTCATTATTACTTTCCCAGAACTCGCCAAATGTTATGTGGCAATGTTCCACACATATGAACTAGGTCTTCGCTTTTGTGGCAGCAGCATTGCTTGGGATGATTTCAGAGAAGCGTCGCAGACATCTTCGATAGTTTACATTCGGTTCCGGTATTGAGGTTTTACATTACAGCATTCTCTATCCATCTCTTGCGACTCACCTAGCGGGGAAGAAGGGAACTACTTCCAACTATCCGGGTCCACACTCTCAGTGCGCGCGAGATTCCGAAACGCCTTCCGATTGAACTTTCTCTCCCAGACATCGACTCCGTAATATATTTGACAAATACGCTCTTTTGTCACCGGCACAATGATTAACGGACACATCCGTCGTACTAAGCATGAATATGATTATCAGATGACCATAGTTCAATACATTTATATCAACATCTACACAATAACCCGCAAGCCTTCGGTAGGAAGTGAGGCAGGGGGTGATAGATCACCAGCCATTCAATATACATTCCCTCAATTTCCTCATGCACCCGGTACCCCACGATCCATCAAAAATCGCGTGGAAAGGGGGCGACCGAACAACATTCATGCGACATGCCTACACAAATTACGAGTATTCCATGGTTAGCAGCTGTTTCTACTGTTTTCACGAGGAGGCAAAGAACAAATTATTAAAAGAGGGCAAACACAACTGCCATTCATGCACTGACTATTCTACGCATTCCGGAAGGACAAGTCACAAATACAATAGACTTAGTGCATGCACATTCACCTACACCCCATCTGGCACTAGGGCACACGGCGGGGGGTGGTAGGACGACAGACTTGGAGAAGGTTTGTGGAAGTTTAATCTTGTATGCCTCCATTTTCGACGGCGTGTGCCTATTACTTTCTTAGGTGTTCCCCCATTTTATTGTTGTCGCGAATAGTGCGCGAAAGAAACGAATACTTGAGTCTATCAGTTCTCGGCAGTCTAACTCTCTGACTTTGTGAATTTTCGACCCTGCCAATGCAATTAGTGGATCTAATTATTACTCCAACGTCGGTTGCAAAACCACACGCTTTCTATCTTTGTAATGAGTTCAATCTAGTCCTGAATCGTCGCATATCTTAAGGTTCCCACCCCAGATTCTGTATTAAATGTGCGACGTTTTTTGTCCTTAAGTACGAGCATTTCATGAACCTAGCGGCCTTTCTCTGTACTCTATTCAATTCTGTAAACAATGTTTTTTGAAAAGAATCCCAAACGCTAGCCACATACTCAATGTAAAAGCCGTACTAAAGATAAGCAGCAGGTTTTCTTCACTTTTCCGTCGCTACACCTTCCGACTAAACGTTTGGCGAATGCCAGATATTTTGGCGCCCCTCCACAAATCGTGCGTATATGTTTTCCCCAATGAAGAATCGATGCAATGGTGACCCTTGGAAGTATTTTATTTCATCCATGACGGTCATCCGAACACCCCCGAGTGTGTAAGTTGGTTAAGTTTGGTTGTGTTTTCAATTGTTTAAGAAATGCATGAAGGTACATTTCTTCGTATTTAATTACTGCCCCAATTCTCGAAACCATTTTTTAATGTTGTTAAGTCAGTTCGTAGTGATCCACGATATGCGTCACTCACTATTTCCGTGTAGATTACAGCGTCGTCGGCAAAGAGTCTTATGCTGTTTTTTATTTTACTGGTGATATGTATATAAGAAGTAATAGTGGTCCTATGACGTTATCCTGTGGGACGCCGGATATTACTTGCACATAATTAGAGCTTGAGCCATCTATCACTACCCTTTGTTTGCGGTCAGTAAGGAAGTCCCGAATCCAGTTTATTACCCTGTCGTTTCATCAATACCATTGCAACTTGTTAATCAATTTCGCGTGTGGGTCTTTATCAAAGGCCTTTTTGAAATCCAAGAACATCGCATCTAACATTTTGTTTCCTTCCCCCGGTTCTAAAACGCCGTGTATTTAGTTCCAACTGCGTTTCACAAGATCTCTCCTTTCTGAATCCGTGTTTTCTTTTGGATAATAGATTGTGAGTGTCGCTGAATGTCATGACGTTATTAACAATAATAGTGTTCCAAGAGTTTACAGGAGAGGTTAAAGATATTGGTCGGTAATTACCGGGGTCTTGGTTCGAAACAAGGAAATCAAGTTCGAATCATGGAATTCAAGTTTACGGCCTCGGCATTTTTTGCTAACATTGATTAACGACCGTAGCTACGTTCCTTGTATATTTAATATGGAAATCAGAATTTAACTTTTAAAAATGTGTAGTGATAATATTTTGGAATAGGATAAATCATATCCCGTACGTCTACTGTAATAAGAACACCGATATAGAAAGTGTAGACTGGACTCCCCTGGGTGAAACGTATGCTGGAAAATTTGAACTGTAATCTAGCAAAAATAATATTTTTTTTAGAATAATATTTGGAAATGCGAGGAGAATGTTAAAGAGCTATGTTTATCTTTCGCTGTTTGGACCTCATTGAGACCATGCTGCTAGTACGCATTTCCTATGATCCTCTTAAAGGTGAAAAGTATCTACATCTACATAAATACCCTGCGAGCCACCAAAAAGGTGTGTGGCAGGGGGTGTAGCACCATGAGGGAAGGGTAAGGGTTGAGGGGGTTGGGGGTTAGGTGAGGAAAGGTGGGGGGAGCCTGTTTGAAAAAAAAATTTCTACATACATACATATGTATATTTATATCCATATATACATACATATACACATATATTTCCATATCCTCGCGCAGTCCCTAACCTGTACGTTAATACTTATTGTAATGGACTAAGTCCTGGGGAATTTCGGCTACAAGCATTCTGGTCCCTTATCGTTCTTGGAAAAAATGACATTTTAAACCTGTCAGTCTTGCAGTCTATCTCTCTAGTCTTATATTCGTATCTCAAATTGATTGCCCCAGGACATATCCGTAGTAATTGTTACACCCAAGCATTTCACTGATTCAACGTGTGTTATGTTGGTTCCCTATGTAGTGTGTTTTCTGGTGAAATACTCTTCCTCTAAAAATTTATGGAAACACATTTATTCAAATTTAATTTTAGCTCTCATGTCTCGCACCACTTTTGGATTGCATTTAGGTCGTTAGTTAATGTTATCATATATTCATGACTGGATATTCCCCTATACATCATGGAATCGCGAGCAAATAGACGAAGTTAACTGGAAACCTATTCTGAATTCCAGGTATTAAGATTAAAGTGTCACCGTCAGCCGTAGAACACAAATGGGGCGCATTTAATACAATTTGCAATAATGACTTTAATACAGGTTTTTCCGCACGGATTCCGTCTGCGTGGTGGAAGTGCTTGGAGCGACGGGATTTGGGGACCCAGCCTCGAGACGAACCACCCTAGAGATTCAAAGAGAAATTTTATCCTATGATATCAGCTTCCATGATAGTTAAGTAGATGGAAGAACATCGTAATTGAAATGAGATCGGCACGTTCTTGAAGGATTGCTTCTCTTCTATAACTGCGTACCTCTCTTTCATATTTTTTCTAATTTTTTTCCCTAAACCTAAAGTCTGAAGACTAGGCTTTAAGCAATCAATTATTCTCTTCCGTTCCATTGAACAAGATTAATGTACCGCTCCTCTTACATGCATTAATAATAATTGCCAAGGAAAAAAGTGTGCACTATAAACCCAGTTCGTGCCAAATTTGACGATGTACAAATTCAACAAACGGTTGAACGTGGGTGGCAACGGGCATTATTCCCTAGACCACCCCTCTCCGTCCTCAAGTACCCTTGCCCCCTCCCCCCCAATTGCCCCCCCACAATCGCCTCCTCCTCTCCCTCGCTTGGAAATTCGGCGCAGGGGATTTTCCGGGCGGGGCCCCCGGGAGAGCGGTCGGCAGCAGTGGGGGAGGCAGAGGGTCTCCAGGCCGGAGGAGGGCCGTCGGCGCGAGAGGCAGAGATTAACTGCTCCACTTCCTCACCTTCCTCCTCCCCCACCTCTCTCCCTCGGGCTCTTTTGTTTCCATTATTTCACCCCCTCCCCCGTTCCTCCCCTGTCCCTCCCCTTCCACCTTCACTCTAATAGTCCCTTGTTTAATTTATCGCCCTTCCCTCCTTCCGAGATCCATTTCTTATTACGAGGAGTTCCCCTTTCCTTTCACTTCCACATTTCTTGGATTGCTTTTTTTAGGTCTGGCTCCGTTACTCTTGCTCCAACTTGTTTATTCCTCCCATTAGTTCGGTCGCGCACCAGCAAGAGTGGTTCGGTGGTCTACCGCTGGGAACTAGTCCCCTATAACTGTCCGAATCTCACCGCACCACCGGCTAAACCACTGCGTTATCTGCTCGCTAAATACTTCGGGACCCGCCGACGGCGCAGGGAAACGACGCCGACCTTGCGTTGGGACTCGTCGTCGCTCTGACTCCAGGTGATCCCTTCCTTCGCAAGAACGCGAATAGAATTAGTGCACTCACGCGGTTCTCAATATTTACTATTGGCAGTAACATTCGCACCCAACTAATTGGTTTATGTTTGCATCATCGATAGGAATTAACAATTGTTCCGCAAGTGGGTTCGTGCTTATGTTCTCCTGAAGAAAATAATTATTCTCATAGGCAAGAAGTACTCGACTTACGCATAATACGAGTATTCACAATTATTGTCAAGCTGAATTGCCAATGGAACAGGACGCGCAAATACTTTCATCTTCCACACGAGGGAGAAAGATAAGCCGTAAAGGCGACACTATCTGCCGAGGCCAGATTAAAGCGCATTGGCATTCGGACTCCGTGTTTTCCAACGAAGGATCGAGGGACCTTTCCCCTCCTCATTTAAACCCCCAGTAGTTATTACGAACGAAGAATACTCTATCTCCATATATTGTTACACATAGCGCCATCTTTAGCGTCAACAGCGTCACATCTTTATCTGTTATCTGCTATTTTTCTGACGCATTACCTCGATCCGTGACTAAACTATCGTATTTAACTGCGTCATTTTGAGTCAAAGAGGAGAGAAATGACGGTTATTTAATCACGGAAGTAAAGAGGAGAGCAATTAAGAGCCAATATTATATGGAGTGCAGGTTGTGTAGTTCTGGCACCTAATGCGCAGAGGCAAGGGGATCAGAGGACGTAGATTAGGAGACAATAATAGCAGTGATAATGTTCAACACACATCCTCTTGCGATGGGGGTGTGATAAGTACGGAGAAGACGTGGCAGGTTTCAGGGAGGGCAATAGATTTGGGATGGGAGAGGGGTTTTGGAGACATTCGAAGGAGGAAATCATTCGAATGTGGAACTCTGCCGTTTTTCGACGACGACTCGAATTTCGCCAGCAATCGGCAGAAGCCTTCTTCACATCCGAGTAAGAAATCGAAATATTATGAAGAGCGCCTCATTTCCCTTAATGATAATGTCCTCTTTTATTCCTTGAACAGTCCTCACTGACGCCCCTCCGTCACTGCGGTTCTTCTAAACCTCACTGTTCTATTAATATTCCTGTGTCACCCGCGCCTCCCTCCACACACTTCCCGCTCCCCTCCTCGTACGCATACCTCGTATTCGCTACGTCATTTTTCCCTCCGCGCTGAACGCCATTTCTATTGAAACCATTCCATTTTTTCAGGGATCATTGATTAAGGAGGGATCATGATTTCTCCACCAGTGCTGATGGTCTCGTCTTGATCAATATGGCCCTCGACTTTTTTTATCGCCTTAGTACGCGGTAGTAATTTTTCGTCGCTACCTTTCTCTCACGTTCGATTCGTGAGCACAACCCTTCGCGTCTCGTTCCCGTGTGCTCGTAATGAACACTCGTGTTGGATGCCGAATATTTATTTATTTCGCTTCTGCCCCATCGCTTTGGCGGCGGCCCAAGACTCACTCACCCGCGCGCACTGCTCCCGTGGTGCCCCTCTCTCTCGTGCACCCTCGTGATGCCCCCACTCTTCCCTTCCGTCACCCCCTCCCCCAGGCCCTTCAACCCCACCCCCTCCTCGTCGACGCAACCCTCCCCCTTAATCCTCCCTTTCAAGCGAAGAAAGAAAACTTTTTCGGCTCCCGAAAAAGGTCCACGTCTCCTCGTTTCCATGGCTACCTTATACTAAAACGGATCCTTTTCGACCGTCAGCTCCCCGGCTACCGGGTAAGGTTTGTTGTCGGCCCCTCCCACCCTCCCTGCATTGTAATGCTGCTCCAAGCGGAGGGCCGTCCTCGGCGCTGTGGGCCCCATAATGCATTCCGGCGGGGAGAGGGAGACTCGAGCCGCGGTCGAGATAAGTATTTATTTTTTTAGACAGAAATTCGTTCTCCGTTTGGAGGCGGCAGCAGCCTTATTTCCCTTGTATCCTAGAGGTCCCTCTCCTAAGTGGGTTGTTGGTTCCTGCGAGTCTTCTCCGTGGATTCAATTCCTCTTCAATGCGTATCGCCTTTCTCTCTCTCTCTCCTTTCGCTACTTGGGCCCTTTTCCGACCCCCACGCGGGAGTCCTCTCCAGGATCCTCTTGCGCCACAAATCAACTCTCGGCCCGTCGTGTAAAAAGTGGAATTCCTCGGGCATTCGTCGCACGAAACCCATTGACTCCCTTTCCTCTCGACCCTTTCTTCCCCTTCCACGCTCGCCCTTTGAGAATGCCTTCGTGGCCACTGGGATTCTAATGCTGAACTGGTGCGTCGCATTAGTCCACGCATCGGTTCGATTGAGACATTTTTAAAATTTCCATTAACATCCACAAAGTGAGGAAATAATTATAATTTTGGATAAAACGATTGATCCTTTTGTTGAATTCTATAGTCTCAGGCTCAACTTTGTGGAGGTTTTTGTTCGTTTTAAATGAATATACTTTGTAACTTCCACCTCATTTTTTATTCATACTACCGGTTTCAACGCTTCGGCGTCATCATCAGGTACCATGTACCATGTCACCATCAGGTACCTGATGATGACGCCGAAGCGTTGAAACCGGTAGTACGAATAAAAAATTGTGTGGAAGTTACAAAGTATATTCATTTAAAACGATCCTTTTGTTGTCTGCAAAGCATACTTTCTGCAAACCATACAATAAATTGGAAATAAAAATTTTCAGGTAATTATTCGAGTAATATTACCTTGCAAAGACTGATGCAACATGTTCCAGGTATATTTGGAAAACTGATATGGAATATCCCATTCGTTCAGGAAAAATGTCGAGGTACACCTTAAGATATCCATGGGTTTGTTTTCAACGGATTTTGTACGATAATACGTACCACCTTAGTCATTCGGAGTTTCAAATACAATCCCGGAGCGGCAAATCGTTCAAGTGCTGATCCAATACAAATGGAGTCCGCAACCGCGGATTTTCCTTTCTTTTGACCTGGAACACAGCCTGCATGGAAAAGGCGCTTTGACACAATGTGAACAGATTTCACTGATTCTGCTCTTCACTTTGCATTCGTATTATTAATTAATAGCCTGGCCAAACCCGAGCCAATTATTAATTCCAAATTATACGGTGCTCGATTTTACTAATTATATTTTGCGAGGTTACTTATCTGAGGATGTTAAAGACATACCACAGGCCCCGACTCACTATGGTAGATCAGATCAGCAAGGTAAAATTAGGGAGATAGATAGTAGAACGGATGGATCTAAAATGTCGTTTTTTCCTCGAACCAGAGAGATTTAGAGATCAAAATAGATAACAGCAATCGCGTAGGAGATCATTTGAATTGTTAGAATCTCAATTTGTCGATGTCCTACATGTTATTTTTTTATTTAAAAGACCCATTTTTTAACAGATCTACAGTATGATTTGAATATACGTATCCTACTATTGAACACTGTTGCATGTGAGTACTTTATTTCGCGTGATTTACATTTTTTCGAGTACATGATCACACTAATATTCTGTGGATTGGGGTCTGCATGTGTGTGTTGGTTTTGAATGCGGTATTTCTTTTTTCCTTTTTTGGGTGGTGACCTAACACCCCCCCGCCACACGCCCTTACGGCGGCTTGCGGGGTGTTATGTAGATGTAGATGTAGATGTAACATTTATGCACAGGTAATATGATTGGGATCGTGTATGCTGGTGACCTAACACCCCCAACCACGCGCCCTTGTGACGGCTTGCGGGGTGTTGTGTAGATTCAGGTTCCTTTCCTTTCCTCAGACTGCCACCAATTTCTATTGTGGTTGGGCAGTGGACTTCATTTCGTCATCACAGCCTTGAACTTCTCTCAAAACCTGCGACGTCACGCTTCATTTTGATGTCACGTTTTCACATAAGATTTCCTTCGTCGCAGCATGTTCAGTGTCTTTATGACAAATAGAAGGCCATCCAAGTTATTTCACAAATATACTTATCCAACGTTGTATTTCCTCAGTCCACAAAAGTGTTGACCCAACCACGGTTGGTCCAGTCCCAGTTCATCTTCACTCCAGCAGGGAGCGCATGTGTGTTGTCCCCCGGAGTCGCTTCGCTGCTCTTGCAGTCGCAGACGCAGGGGCTTAAAGAATTTGAAACTTTTAAAAATAGAGAAAGGAATAGAGTAAGGAAACGGCCCGTTTTTCCAATTAATAACGTTCGTTTTATATTTGTGGATAAAGAGACTTAACATTGCCGCGAACTACTACAGCAGGGTAATCTGGTTGAGTGGTTGTGATTGGTCACTGTCGTGGAATTTCTTCTTCATTTCCCACAAACCATCACAACAGTTCAAGATTCCTTTGCGGGACGAGTGTTGCTAAATTATTACGCCTCGAGGTTTTTTCCTTTAATATGTCATTTTACGAGACCGTAGGGATTTGCTTGATTGTAAGCACAGCCCAGTCAATTTCCAAGGCTCTGTAGTTTCGGACGTGATTCGACTCGACTGCGATCGTCCGCAAAAGATCCCATCAGCGAAAAATGCACTGCATGAGATGTAGCAATGAAAAGTTGGAAAGGTTTTCTCACTTTGTCATGCTAACAGTTCCCCGTTCTTGCTGAACGTACGCATTTTCGTTTGCTGACTTTATTTCGCCTAGACCTTGACTGCTCGTCCCTTCCGTTTATTTTAGGAACACACTTGCTTATTTCTTTGATGCGGAACTGGATTGGCCATACACCGTGCAGATCAACATGCAATTTATCGCACACACGTGAATTGTCTGTATGCCCAGCAACCTCCCATTTGAACTATCACCACACCACGGATGCAGCGTCAGAACCAAGTGTCGCTCCATTCCAATATCACCGATGAAAACGCTCAAATGATGGCGAAAATTTTTACAGCACTGCGGTATCTACTTTTACAACGAATACGAGTACGACGAGTTTCTTGTAAGATGAACGATAACATTTGTATCACGTACCGAGTTCAAGTGCTTCAAGGTAAAGAAGTACATACTAAGAGGAGGGAGTTAATGATGGGTATCTACATTTAAGGTGAAAATGAAAAATTAATGAAGAATTTTTTATGAATCGCAGTGCCGTATGTCTCCGGAACTTGGTCTTCGAGGCGAGAGGAGTAGCGTAGCTTGTGGAGTCATCTGAGAGAACGGAGTCGAGAAAAATAAGCAAATGAAGTGAAGTGCTCAAGTCGAAGAGAGAAGCCGACCAACACCAAACGAGAAGAAGAGAGTGGGCATATTGGATACATCCTCAAGTACGACAGCTTACCGAAGATCATAATCGAGGGAAACACGGAGGGGGAGATTGACTTAAGATGGCTAGGATGAAGTACGAGGAGCATGTCGTGGAAGCTCGAAGGAAGGACAGTTGGATATTTTGGGTAGCGTGCTAGAGGGAGGAGAAAAGCAGGCAGTTTGGAGTGAATAAATAGCCGTTGAAAATGTACGGCGATGAACATTTATCGATTGTGGGCAATACACCTGGGTGCAGTGCCCGGTTCATTGAAAATCCACCCTAAGTGGTGGAGGACTGATAAACAAAAGTTAAATTTCCATTTCGTAAATGCCCTCCCGTTATCGACGCGTGGAATTGGCCATTTAAGAATTGGACGGGGCGAGGTGGAAGTGACGGCGTTCGGAAGTGCCTCATCTCCCAGGGATGCTCCCCAAACGGAGCCCATAAACCATCACGGGATTGTTTTCTTTTGAAAAGCAACCCCCGCCCGCCGCCTTCTTCCCCGGCGGACCGCCCCCTCTCCAGGGCCACTCGCTCTTTTGACCCGCGACCGTCCAGAGGAGTAATTCAGGTGCGAGGTCTCCTCCCTTTCTCTCCCCCCCTGCCCTCGCACCCCCTCCCTCTCGCCCGGAGAGCAAAGCGAGCGAGGGGGTAGGGGGTGGGAGGGCGATTTCAAGGCAAGGAGGGGGGTGCGTGCCGGAGATGGTATCTCTCGCTGCAGGTTGCCCGTCTGGCCAGTCCTCCCTCCGACCAGGGGGAGGGAGGCACAGGGTTTGCGACCCGCCAAGTTTGGTGGTGGCCCATGCGCCGCCTGCACTCGATCGACGAATGACGATCCTGCATTTTGGGCGAAATTGAAAAATGCCTCGAGTCAGCTGTGAAATGGGAACTATTCCCCTCGTCGAAAGCACCTCCGCGTTCCAATAAACCCGATTTCACCTACGAATTAATATCCCTTACAATTCTTTTTCTGGAATTACTTAATTGAACAATGTATTGATTGAAGCATCCGTTCTCCCCAATGCTGCGATTTGCGGATGGCGAAGAACTTGAGGGAAAGAAAGGCCACTGCGGAGGAGTCCAGCCTCAAGACGAACAAGATCAAATAAATCCATGGTACACATTCGGGAGTTGGGAAAGATTATCTCCAAGTAAGGCACGCAAAAACAAATGGACATAAAGAAGGGATTCGTAGAAATTCGTCCATGGAGTCTACCTTTCCGGTGGAGGTGAGAGAGGCTTAGAGGGCCGAGAAAAGATGTCTGCATTGGCGATGGAAGCGTGGTGCTGCAGGAGAACGCTCAAAACAAAATGGATGGACACAAGGGTAACAAATGAAGGAATACTTTTTAGAGCGTGTGGAAAGAGTCGTGTCGTTTGTTGGAAGATCCCAGGGAGACTGATCAGGCATATATCCTGGGGCAGGACGGCTTGCTGAAGACCACAATTGAAAGAAACATGGAGGAAAAGAATTACAGATGAATTCTGAGAATTACAAGTTGCAAGTGATGGAAAATGTCAGTGCAAAGAGCTTTTGATGAATTGAAGATATTGAGTGGAATCAGGGAGCCACCAATCCTAGGATTAATAATCCATTAGAATTATGATCTTAGAGCAATCGTCTGCTTCGATTAATTTAATCAGAAGATGTTCCTAAACGTCGCTGCTTTCACTGATAGATGAAATTGACATTGTGCTACTACTTTTCCTTTCGGTTAAAGGGCATCCAGCTGTGTGTTTAAAACATGGAGTATTTTTGGTACAAACCACGCCAAATTTGGACATTAGTTTTATTAACTTAATCTCTTAAGCGAATTTGAGACGCATCAGGTCGAACGGTCATGACACTATTTGAAGAATTATGATGATAGCCATTAGCTGCCCTTAGGTTTAATTACAGGTAATATTCACTGCGTAAATTTGAGGCAGGTCACTTATGACATATTTAAGGCCCCTACTTACTTTGGTAGATCAGATTGCTAAAGTGTAATCAGGAAGATACATTGTAGGACGGATAGATTTAAAATGTCGTTTTTTCCTCGTACCAATAGACATCAAAATAGATATGTTATTAACCGCGTAGGAGATAATTAGAATTGGCGATTTTCTACGTGATAGTAGAATTTCCCTTTCTTACCTTTCAATTCTAATTTGCACGTTACTGGATAAATGTTTAATACATTCGTAGGTACATGTAAAAGTGAATGTTCGGTGATAGTATATGTATTTGCATGCATATATACGCCTCTGTGTGCATACAGTATGCTTGTTTTGCATGTGGTTTTATACTTTTTTACGGTGATGACCTAACACCCCCCGCCACACGACCCGCGGCGGATTGTGGGGTATTATGTGGATGCTTATTTTGCCCATATTCTGTGCGTCATTTTTTCATTTAATATACCCATCTTTTTAAGAGTTCCACTTAATGATTAGCATATACTTATCCTGTCATTAAGTATGTTTGCATGTAAGTAATCTCTTTGGTGGGATTAACATATTTCGAATGCATGATCCAACTACGAGTAATATTTGTGTCGAGGTGAAATGATTGGGATTGTGCATGCATGACTAACACCTAACACCCCCCGCCACACGCCCTTGTGGCGTAGATGTAGATCAGTTTTCTAAATACGTCAAGCTCATTCTGATGACTCCGTTTTGTTGTGGAATACATGACAATGGGAATAAAAGAAAAACGGGTAGATTTAAGAGGTCCAACTCAGATCAACTAGGAAATACATGTGATTATTTGGCTTTATGGGATTTTTCCTTTACATATTCCTTTCTTTTCTCGTGGGGAACCTATACCAATTACCTCTTTTATGAGGAGTCGGAATATTCATGGCGGGTCTTATTCCTCGAGTGGTTGATATTCGTTTTCTGTTAAAATGTTTCAGTTAGTTTGTTCGGTAGTTAAAATGTTTGTTCAGTTTGTTAGTTAGATAGTTTGTTTCTTCGCTTGCACAATCAATCCCTTGCACGATAATGGCTTTCGACTCTTCCTCACAAATTCGATACTCGAAATTGTTCACCGGTATATGTAATACAGGCATCCTGGAATCACCAATCTTTCATGTAAGATACCAGACCACAATGCATCCCGTTCTGTGCATACCAGGTGTGGGTTTGAATTTTTTTTATTTGTTCATACATCAAATAACTTATTTATGGGGTGAATTAAGCCTTGTTTTGAATTTAATCTTCCTCCAGCATGCATACAAATTTGCACGCTATTTGATAGATTGTAACTACACTCGTAGGTGCATGTTCATGTGTATGTTAGTCGATATTATGTGTATTTTCATGCGTGTAAGTTGAAAACTTTTTCGCATGAATATTGTATTCGACTATGTGGATGCAGATTTGCATTAATTTATTGGTTTTGCATGTGGTTTTATTCTCTTTTATGGGTGGCGATCTAACACCCCCCACCACACGCTCTTGCGGGTTACGATGTGTATGTGATCTGTATTCAGTAACTACGAGACCAAGTTACCATCCTTGCTTGTCCTCGTTGACATTGATTTGACGCGGTGGCCCCCCTCCCCTCCCCTCTTCACCCTGCCTCCCCCCGCCCCCATTCCCATCACTTGGCTTCCGTGTCTGCTGCTATCTCTGCCATCCCTCTCTTCCGGAACCTACCTCTGTAACTTTTCGCGTTTATTTTTCTTTCAACAACTAGTTATTTTTATTTGACTATTGTAAAATTAGTTTCACTCATTGAGCGAATTCAAGTCACAATTTGAAAGCGGGACTCTTTTGCGATAATGTGAAAAGTGTCTTACTCACACCCTCTTATCACGAACGTACGAAGGAGGACATAAAGAAAGCATGATGCGAGAGGTATGCCTCCTGCAGTCAAATCGACATGTTTCAAATAACATTTTTCCCACCAACGAATCAGAATACAATTCCAATTTTTTCATGACTCGGTCGGCAAGCAGAGGTTTGCAATAGCTTACGTCCTGCCGCTTCCACGGCTTGGAGAGCACTGAGACTGATTTCGTGACAAATTTCAGCGCGTCCCCCCCCCCCACCTATTCCAAGTGTTTGATCCCTCTTCAACAAATAGGAGCGGCGCGGGAAATTCAACTGCATTACTTTTGGAACGAAACCTGTAATTGCCAACTACGGCGTGAAGAAAGAAATTTTGGATACGGGATTAGCCTCGTGCGAGAACATAATTTGCAACTTCGATACGGTAGTGCATAAAATATGTTACAATGATTATCTATAAATTCTTTAGATCAATCTATAAATTTATTTAATAACACTATTTATGGCTATCATTTCAGCCACATTAACTTTTGATGAGGCATATCAGATACTGATGATTCCTTCCCAGACACCCTACCTATGGTTTTAAGGAACTCTATAGATTTAAGTAGGCGTTGATATTAAGTATGTCGATATCTAGATAACGTTATCTCGGTACAAAGGTATCTATCTATCTCGGTACCAATAGTCAAGGCAAAATTCTCAGGTTTTTCTTGGTACATCGGCAACTAATACCTGCCACGTCTAGATACTATGTAACCCTTTGTTCTATCAGAAAGCATAATCCATTTCCATTCCACCTACCTCCTCACTCACTCCCATCAAAACCATTGATTGGTTCCATTTGACCTTCACCCGCATCACTGATCCACAAATTCAATTCTTCCCATCATTATATTTTCGGCTGCTGCGGTCCGTCCGTCCATGTCCGTCTCCCGAAGTGCCCAGATTAAATGTTTTCCGAGTTCGACTCATTTTTTTCTTTCTCGGCGCATGCAGGAGTCACCTTCGCTTGTGCTTCCCCCTCTAGCCTCCTCGCGAAATTAATTCCACCTTTTCATCTGAAACTGACTCTCACCGAGTCAAATGGAAGCTCTCGTTCGCCAATATCATTTGGGCAAGGCGGATTTGATCGAGGAGCAAAGTATAGGAGTAATTTCGTTTTGAACAAGATCGCATTTTAAAAGCACGAAGCGTAGTTGCGATCAACACAGTCGTTGAAAGTTCCAATGACGGAATCAGATGATGTTCATCTCGTTCACTCATCTCTGACACCAAATTCTAAATTTCCGTGCATTCCGTTCGTGCAGTGCACCGGCAATTCTTAACACCGGGGCAGAGTAGCAGCTTAAATGGTTTTAAATATGCGTTACCCTATCTCGCAGTTTGCAATCCTGAATTAATCGCATACTATAGGTGCAGATAGAAGGATTTTGTTTTCTTCTTGTCGTGTCTCTCGGAAACCACAGTTTAAAGACATGCAGCCCTCCCCTCCCACGCTCTCTAACATACATACATGGTGCCCTATACACCACCGCTAGGGCGTGTGGCAGAGGGTGAATACACGCCAGACTACTTTTGACGCAAAATAAATTTCGCATTGTGCCCTCTCGTCTGGGGCACAATGTGAAATTGACCCCAAATTCGATTTGTCTGAGTCAGCGAGCGCGCTTTCATTTAGGATCAACCCTGCACAAAAAGCGCAATTAATTTTACGCAGCGGTCACTATCAAATAGCAGGGAAGTGTTGCTCGTTCGCTTCACTTGGCTGCCCCGTTGCCCGGATCGTTATCGAGGGGGAGTGGGCGGCGGGGTCGTTCGTTTACGCGGTCGCGGTTTGCTTCTGCACTTCGATGCGAGGAGACGTACGCGACATCTCTCGGCGGAAAGGCCGAAGCTCCGAGGCGAGCACGAGGAAACGAACTACGAGGAGCATCTTGGAAAAGCAAACTTATCTCAGCGGCTGAGACGCTCTCTCTCTTTCACGGATTTGCCCTTTTGCGAACCCCTTTCCTTTCCTGGAAGATGATTTGTTATTTTTATCTTCGATTAAGTTCCTCCTCTGAAACTTACTCCCCGTTTCGAATATTTGGTAAGGTGTTGAGGTCGCACGCGAAATTACTTTTAATGTGAACGAGCATCCTTCTTCACTTTGTGTACTGATGCATAACATCGTTTTTATTTCACCGGTGTTTTCGCATTGTGTTACCGCACGCGAAAATTAAGCGAAATGACAATGGGCCTACCACGCCAGTATGTTGTTCGCATTAAGACGAAGGCGATACTGGGTTCTGCGAAAAAATCGTGTTTCTTACTCATCGAATGATTTTTGAGCCGTCAGAAATAAAGGAAAGGCCAGCTCTTTAAATATTTTCCCTCGAGTCGAAAACGAGGCACCCAAATAATAGATTTACTTGATGTGTCCCACAAGGAAGTGTTACCGGTCCGCTGTTGTTCCTTTTATACATCAATGAGATCGGGTCTCAGGTTTCCGGTAAACTTAGTCTATTTGCTGACGATACCGTAATATATATGAAAATAACCATCATGAAATCGAGCATCTAGAGCCAACGAACGACCTAAATGCAATCCAAAGGTGGTGCGATGCATAGGAGCGAGAATTAAATTCCAATAAATGTGTTTCGATTACTTTTTGGAGGAAAGGTATTTCACCAGAAAACACACTATACAGGGAGCCAACATAACACACTTTGAATCGGTGAAATGCTTGGGTGTAATTATAATAACTACAGATATGTCCTGGGGAAAATACGTTCGTGAAATTTGCGGAATAGCAAATAAAAAGTTAGGATTCATAGAAGGGAATAGCCATGGAAGTGTCAAGGAGATTTATTATTTCACGTTAGTTAGGCCCCACCTTGCTCTGCAAGTGTACGTATGGGATCCCCTCAAGTTCGGATTAATTCTGGAACTTGAATAAGGGAAACAGCACAGTCACAGCACTTTTGGAAGAATAAGGATGGGAGCCACTAGTTGACCGTAGGCTTAAATACAGGTTAGGTTTACTGCGTACATTTGAGGCAGGTTACATGTCTGAGGATGTTAAAGACATATCACAGGCCCTCACTTATTATGGTATACCAGATAACCAACGTAAAATCAGGGAGATTTAGAGAACGAATAGGATTAAAATGTCGTTTTTTCCTCGTAGCGTTAGAGATCAATATAGAAATGACAGTAATCGCGTAGGAGACAATTACAATTGGTAGTGTATCTATTTATCCTGAAAGATTCTTCCGGCATGTTATTCTTTTTCTTTATTAAAATTTCTTTATATTTTTTAAAATGTTATTCCTTTTATATATTGAATAGTTTTGCATTTAAATACTTTCTTTCATGTGATTAAAATTTTTCGAATGCATGATCAAATATGTGCGTGTAGGTATGCGTGGGTAATAGGTGTGTGTAATGTGTGAGTAGAGGTAATATGATTACGATTGTGCATTTATGGTTGGCGACCTAAAACCCCTGCCACACGCCCTTTGGCGGCTTGCGCACCATTGTGTGGATGTAAATATGGATTCGCGAATTCAATATGGCATGTTCATTTATATCCTACTGTCTCGCAGAGCCCTAAAAAAGCGTGCAGCAGAATGAGATCACGTTCCTTTCTTGGTCAGTGTTATGTCGCTCATGTGTTCCCCGGGTGGTTGTGGGAGCTGCTTTGTTGCATTTGTGTCTTTATTGTAGACGCTCGGGAAAAACTGATGAAAAAAATATTTGCCTTTTTCACGCTGTCTGTAATAAATGCGTCGTTTTCCGTCTTCATACAATTTACACATGGACCTTCACCCCGTATTTATCTAACATAGGACCGGAATGACTTTGGGTTTTCCTCAAGATATTCGCATTGCATTTCGGATTTGAAGGAGTGCAGGGCTTTGCGCAGGATACTTTCCGTTTTATTACGGCAATCTTTTTTTTCTGTTTGGATGCTTTCAGGTAAAGAATGTCTTCATTTTTTCAACTCTTTTTCATATCTGATTCTAGCTTTCTTTGCCTTCTTCCGATCTGACTTCTCCGTTGCACCATCTAGGTTCCTTATTGTCCCACTTCAGCTTGGATGGAATACACGCCTTCATTCCTTCGCTTATAATATTTCAGAAATATTTCCAAAAGTTCTCTGTATCGATCGTTTGGGTTTTTGCCTTGTCGTATTCTGGTAATTCTTTTTTTTAATATTCTCGTAGTCGGTTAACATTTGCCTTTTCGAACAAGTAGTTTGGCCTTGTAGAGCAAGTACGCTTTTCCCTATATACTTTCACAAACTTAGTTTTTAATTCTACTGCAATAACATTATAATCACTGATGCTGTCCATTATTGAAACATTTATAACGATTTCGGGCGTAGAAGTCACGCAGATATTAAATATACTGTGGCTTCGTGTTGATGATTTAACAACTTGTTCTGAAGAGTGTTTCAGAGATATAAAAATGTAGAGATATGACTCGTGGGAAATGGGGACAATGAGTGGAAGATCTTTATCGAAAATATATTACGTCGTCCTCTGTCGAAATGGAAAACGAATGCGCCGATGGCAGGTGATGGATGATGGGAAGTCTCGGGGAACGCGAGATAGAAGGAGCACAAGGAGGCCGAAGATGGCGGTGGAGGAGTGGATAACATCGCCGCATGAGTAATCAAGAGTTAAGTGTAAAATGGGAGGGAAGGTATTGCCTAAACTTTTATTCGCAGTTTTTATTTATGGAAAGGAAGGTTTTCTTTGCTTCATTCTGATCCTGATCCCAAAAATGCATAAATGTGAGGAATGTTTGGCGATAAGCTAAATGCCCCAACGGTAGTCCATAGAGTCATAAATAGATTGTTCGCTAACATTGGGAAGATCAGTTTATGTTTAGAAAAGAAAGAGGAAAGCTTGACGCCATCGCATTGAGCTGGCGTCTTCCAAACCGTATTGGTGAATCAACCGGACGGAATGGGCAGTCATAGGCAGCGGCGGAGTGACTTAGGGTTGCCCGTCATGGCAGTTTATTTTTAATGTGTATGCTGAAGGTGGCATGGGAAGGGTTGGAGTCTGAGAATAGAAGTGGATGACGATGTGATTGGTTGAGCTTGGTTTGCATTGATTTGATCAAGCGATAGAAAGTGAGTTAGTTACCGCCAACGGATGGCAGTGAGTGAGGTATGGGATTAATCGCAACAAATTTAAAACGCTACTGTTTTGGAGTGTAAAAAAACATTTTTTTTTGACCGGGATTCGAACCCGGATCCCTCGATGTCCGGCCGAGAGCTTTAGCCAGGTAAGCCACCGAAGCGCCCACTCTCGTTTTCACACTGAAATCGTTGCATTGCAATGTACATATAGCAGATAACTCCGTTGAAAGTTACTGTCGCGGCACCTCCCGCA
>CM073775.1:6040931-6162701 GCA_037158775.1 Hetaerina titia | reverse complement strand
GGAGTTCATGACGGGTGGTTTGCAGTAAAGTGCGATGAAAATATTAATAAAGACGAGGAGGGAGCAGAGTGCATGATGAATGTGAGACTTGGTCTTCGAGGACGAGCTGGATTGCAGGCTTTTGAGATGTGGGTGTGGCGGAGAGGGGAGGAAATGCACAAGTCGGACAGAGAAAGGGAGAGCGGTTCCGCTTTCAATCCTTTGGTATCTCTAGTGCGCTCTCCGTGATCCTCCGTGATCTCTCAACGTAATTCCTCCAACAACCCCGTCACGCTTACTCCATTCTCGGAGCAATTTTTACCAGGTCTCGAAGATTTTCTCTGAAGATTTAATACATTTCCTAAACTGATGCGTTTTCCCGTGAATTGTAAACACTTTCCGCATATTGTATGACAAATCAGGGTAGAAGAAAATTGGAGGGTACTGTGCCTCTAATTTTTAATGAAATACCTAAAGATTTAATAATATTACAGTCATTAAATCCTGTGAAATGGAAAATAAAAGACTGGTTATTATACAGAATGGATTAGGACTTGGAACAAAACTTGGTACAGAATATATGTAGCTTTATAACTGCAGTAATTTAAGCTATCATTTTTGTTTAAGTTGCTCCTGCTGTCAAACCAGAACTGACTGGCTTAGCAGGACCAGAGAGAGTATTCCGTTTACACCGTTTACTTCGTTTTACCGTTTAGGTATATAATGAAGATTGTTTGTGAATGTATTTGGCATTGAAATGTTCTATTGGATATGATGAACAAAAGAGAACGAAAATATATTCAAAAAGCCGCCCTACTTTAGTGGAAGTCGAGCATAATGGCTTTCGATGTAATTCATCGAAACCCGATCGTAAAATTAATTCTATCAATGGAAAAGTGCTACGATCAATTAGTCATTATGTTCGACTTCCACCATATCACGCCTCAAGCTACTCAATTTGGACTAACAACTCTTCACCTTTTCGCTACATTTTCCTATGACACACCTAACGTTATATTTTTACTGCTAACTCACATATTTATTCTTCTGAAGCGTTTGCCCCGTGAAAAGTTTCACAATGGTGTTACACCGAAGTATTTCATCTGCCCTTATTTGTCCAATTCTATCTTATCTATTTTACAAGTTCCTTCCAGTTCCTCTTTTCATTGATTATAAAACTACAGTGATGCGCATTTTCTTATATTAAAATCCAATCCCCAGTCTTTACCCAAAACTTTCTCCATAAATTATGATGCTTGCAATTCGCTCCTCCATTTACGTTTGTTCTACCACACACTTTAAATGAAGTCCATGTCTGCGCGTAGAACGCATTCTAAAGGCTGCACATCCTCTCGGTACCAACAATATCATCGAGTGAAAATAAATGTAAATTTAATCACGAGCAAGCAAGAGCACGCAAAACATTCTGACATCGGCAAAACATGCTAAACGAATGATTTTTTCCACTTTGAAATGTGTTAACCTGGGCATTGGCGCTGAGATGTTGACATCGCAATTGGGACACAAACGTAGTGTGGAACCAAGTCAGGCTTTAGGAACTAAGTCGAAAAACAAAGCCAGGCATTCAATTCATCAATTGGCATCTGGTGCACTAACTACAATTATTATAAAACGCTTCGTAAATAGGCGGACAATTCCACACCCTCCGGTTCATTCCCCCTAACGTCAATGTTTGCCTTAACCTTGTACAAGTGCACAACTTCTCAACATAATGCCTAAGATTATAGTTATTTTTCAATATTTTCCATTAATATGTTGCAAAGCCCATGAAAATTCAGTTTCAATCGCCAGCAAGGATGGGGTAGTAGTGATTCATTTTGTCACACATATGTGTACTACGTTTAGTCCGTCGCAGCATAGGATTTAAAAGGCACGAGAGGCAGGCTCCCCCGATCTCTCGGAGGGCAACAGATATAAAAGGCGAACAGGTTCCTGGCGTCCCCCGCCCCCATCCCTCCGTTCCCCTCCCCCGGCCCGGACACACAAAGCAAGCAACCAACCCCCGCCCCGCGTCCGCCGACGCCGGCCGCTTTGTTACGTCGTCCCGGTGGTGGACGCCGAGACAAATGAAGTACGAAAAGCCGAGGGAACGCAGACAGGCGATCGGGGGCAAAGGGTTGGAACGGGAGAGCCTTGTCCTTCGCCAGTTGGGCTGACATCCAGCGGAATTAATTCCTCGCGATTAATCTGTCGGCTCAATCGGGGGATGCAGGCACATACACACACACCCGGGGGAAGTTGAGCGGCTGGTCCCGAGAATTGTGGCAATTATCTTATCTTCTTTTTTTACCGCTTTCCTTACCAGCACCTCGTCTCATATGCGCAGGGAAATATTTTAAAATTAGATACCCCAGTGAATGCGATGCTTTGAAAACAATTTTCCAAAATTTAAATCAATAAACCTTTCCGTTAGTATTTACTATTTGAATGACCTTTAATTTCGTTGTCACATGCCTGGTGCAATATTACTCCGTCTCAGACCACGGTGGTATCATTAGCACCACACCACGAAAGGCGTAGGCATACATGGAAAATACCAGGTGACTCAGAGAGGTATTGGTTGGATTAAAATTATGAAAGGAATATATTTGGGAACAGCGTAATCAATTCGCACACTTTCCCGGGAATGTATGCGGACTCGGATCAATTTTTTTATGCTTTTGAAGTGTATCTTCCGTTTCAAGAGGATAAGGCAGAGAAGGTGAGTTAGGAAATGGAATGTAGAAGCATTAAGATCAACAAGAAAGAAGTATCAGCAGGCTCTAGAAAAAATCATGGATGACGGTAAATAGCTGAGTACTATTGAAGAAAAATGGAAATATATCAAAAAAGGGATTCCGAAAGCAAAAGAAACTGCAGGGACAGTAAATAGGAAAAGAACAACCTAACCGTGAATCACGGATGAGATGATTAGAAAGATGGACGAGAGAAGGAAATGTAAGAATGTAATCATAGAGTTAGATAGAAGGAAGATCAAAGAGTTGTATAATAAATTGCGACGGGTGAAGTGACGAGAGCATAAGAAGCATGGTGGAAGACTGAGTGCGTGGAAATAGAAAGTTTGCAGGGGAATAGTGAACTAGGGAAACTATAGGAGAAGGTTAAAACACGATCGGGAAGTAAGAAGGGTATATCTGTGTTAACAGCTGGAGACAAGTCGGGTAAGATAATAGTTGACACAGAAAAGACCCAAGAGACATGGAAGGAACACTGTATGGTAAAGACATGAGTCCAGGAATGTTAGACCTAGGCAGAGAATACGATGGAGTTGAGGATAGCTTAGGTTCAGGCTTATTTGATTGCGAGATGGAAAGGGCGTTGAGGAAATTGAAATCAACTAAGGCCTTGGGGATAAACGACGAGAGTATTAGAAACGATTACATAGGAAAAGATCAATTTGGGTTCAGGAAGGGGAGAGGCATGCATTAAGCAAGAGCATATCAGGGCACTAATCGAGAGGAATATAGAATACAATCAGGACGTATTTCCCTGTTTCGTAGACTTTGAATTGGCGTTTGATAGAGTGAATTGGGAAAAACTAATGAGTATATTGCAAGAAAATAGGACTGATGCACAACCTGTACCTGTCTAAGACTGCTCAGATGCGAGTGGGTAACGGAGAGTTCGGATGGGCAGTGTTAGGAAGAGGTGTAAGGCCCATTGTCACCGGTGCTGTTCAACGTATATGTGGAGGAAATGATTAAAGAGGCATGGGAAGAACCGGAGGTAGGAATGAAAGTTGGAGGGGAATTCGAAAAAATACTTAGGTTCGCTGATGACGAAGCTTTAGTTTGTCAGGCAGTCCTGGGGTTGCTAGCAAGGCTGAGTGAATCGGGAATTCAGTGCGATATATATGGGATTTGAATTTAATATTAAAAAACTAATTTTATGCTATTTTCCTGAAAGAGAAAGCCTAGGTTAAACATTAAACAAGCAGGGAAAAAACTAGAGCAAATGGAACAGTTTATTTATCTCTTTATCGTTTTGGACCAAAATGGTCACAGTAGTAGAGACATAAAGAAAAGACTTGAGTTAGCCAAAGAAGCTTTCAGAAGGGGGAGAGCATTGATGACAGGGACGCTAAGTAAGGCTGTTAAGGAAAAGCTCGTTAAAACTTTGATATGGAGCGTAGTTGTGTACGGAGTGGAAATATGGTCATTGAAGAGTCAGGATGATATGCGTTGATTGGAGGCTTTTGAAATGTGGGAGTGGAGAAGAATGGAGAATGTGAAATGGACCGAAAGGAAAACAAATGAGGAAGTACTGGAGATGGTGGGTTAGGAGAGGGTGTTTTTGGGATAAATCCTATGGAGGCAGGAAAAATGGATGAGGAGCATATTGATCGGCAGTGGGATATTGAAGATTGTAATAAAGGGGAGAATGTTAGGCAAGCAAGGAAGGGGCAAGGATGAAGGGAGGAAGGAAGTACATAGAGATGAAGAGGGACCTGTAGTGGAGTTTGATATAGTTCATAGTGCTTTGTTATGAGAGACAAGGAAATGGTGGCTTAACCGTTTGGTAGCAATAGGTAAGGAGCCAGTGAAAGGTGGTTAAATTAATGAACACAATGTTGGAATAAGAGTAATGAACAGGCGAGTGATAGGATATTTTAAGTTGGAAATAAAGATGTACCAGCAATAATTTTCATTATTCAGTTGTACCCACCACCCAGAAATTATAGGCAGGAATAAATGTATCAAAACTGTTTTTCGTCCGTCCTTGTTCTCTTCAAAATTTCTTTATATTCTCTGTAGGGTTGAATTTTCCGTTAACAATGTTAGCGTCTCCATTTTAGCATTGCTCAGACACCCCACTCAAGTTAAGACGCCAGGGCAGGCGTACAAATGGATCTTGGATACCTTTAATATCACTGTGATAAGGCATCAAACACCCCGCCCCCACACAATCTTTCACTCCTCCCAATGAGCGAGAGATTTAGACTTGGGCAAGGCGCCAGTCGTTTCTTGCGACACAGAGGTAATGTTAACAACCAAATTGTAATGATTAATCAAACACAAATTACTACAAAAATAAATTTAAGTAAACATTAAATGAGTTTGTGTAAATGCGTATATATGGTCATGAGCAATTTTATATCCTCATGGATATGGTATGAAGTATTTATGCTGGTGCCAAGGCGCCTCCGCATTTGTTGAGGATTTGAAGAGGGGCTTAAGCCATGTGGTGACTGCACTTTGTCCTCCCAAATCAATCCCTGTGTTCGCCTTCCTTGCCTTATCATCTGATGTGTCCCATGGGAAAGACGACAAATAATAAATTTATTCTCTCAGATGTAAAAATGTGCTTATAGGCCTTGGCTATTTCCCAGAGGAGTGTCCGAAAAGATCGCGAATTAGAGCTAATATGATGATTGAGAGCATTTTTTTTCAGAAAAACCTTTTCATTTCAGGCACCTTAATTCAACCAATTTACTTTTTCGAAACGTAAATATGTGGAAAAAGATAACAAAACATCATTCTATCTTCGCTAATGGGCCCAAATGATAAGAAAACATCAGGCTATCGCCAAGACATCGTGGTTAAGTGGGATCATCGATCGTAACGTCTCATTTAGCCTCCACCTGCTGGGCATTCGTTTATTGGCGGATACATTTAATCAGGCTTAATTGAGGAAAAGAGGTTTAGGATAACGCGGATGTCGTCCGTTGACTAATCGGCGCTCCGCATAATTGCTTAATCTCCGCAGCTGGTCCGCTAAGCGTTGGCAAGAGCCTTTGAGCATCGACGAAAAAATAATAATATCGATGGGTGGTCCGTAGGTGCACGTGGATCGCCATCCCTCGGGGATGTTTTCTCTCGTATAATGGACGGGAGGAATACTAAGTGGCGTCACTTTCGCTAATCATCTACAAAAGGGAAAATGAGAGGGGAACGACGCGAAACAATTCACGGGGAGGGGGGGGCGAGGAAACGGGACATTCGTCCCCCCCCACTCCCGTCATTCGAGCCCTAATTACCGATATCAATTGCTCGAGGGCGTGGTTCCGATTTTGGGGTGGCAAGGGAGACGGCAGTTTATGCGAGAGAGAGGGAAACAGGTGTGGGCGGTTCGTTGCACACACCCTTGTCTCCGCTCTTCCCGCAGGGAACCGCGACTGGGAACCGGGAATCCTCCAGGGAGCAGATGCTCCATGGAGATCGTGTTGCTTTCGTGACACCGCCGCTTTGTGGTGGAGAAGAACGGCCTCATCGATTCAAAGTACCTGTGGGGGAAATGCCGCAACTTCTTAACGGAGTTAAGAAGTCCGTCGTCCGTTAAGAAGTCGTCCGCTAATGCGCATTACATTGGAATAATTTTCAATGCGTAAACATCATTCGCCTTGACCGGGATTCGAACCCGGATCCCTGTGTCCGTAAAAATTATTCGAGGTATCGGCATATCGGTCAAGGCGAATGATTTTTACGCTTTGAAAATTATTGAATTCCCCTCAATATTGCCCTAGGTGTCGTATTTTCCAGTTAGTTGAACAAGTAAAATGCCTGATAGTCATAATATCATGAGGCCCAACACGGGCCGACTCCCTTGGGAACATCTTCATTTGGCGTTGACCAGACCTCCCCTTGGATAGACGTGGCATGCCTGCGACGAAGGACTGCATTTTGGAAGGGACACGGAGAGAGAAGCTGTCCGTTTGGCGGAGAAAGGACGAACAGAAAGTGTGGCCTCATTACTGGTTTGCCTGGCTGTGGGCCACAGGGGGCCCCGCGCGTGACTTAAACTTTTAAGAAATTACAAATAATGAAGTTAATGAATAAATATGGCAAGCGCCGCAACGCGTCGGTAGGCCGAACCACAACAGGAGTTTAGGAGTAGAATGACTTGCGAAACCACTCATATTATGGTCAATTTTCCCTCGCACAGTGCGTGATCTCGTCAATATGAAGCATAACGCAAGGTAATTTCAATTTCGAGAATGCCAAATGCTAAACAATGATAAACTTAGAGGCGTGTTCAAAATATTAGAGGAGCCACGCTGGGAATCAATCAATGGAGCGAAGGTTAAATTACAGATTGAAGCTCTTGCACAAATTGGAAGGTCTTCTCTTTTGCAGTGATTTTGAACATATATTATTACCCCTATCGTACTACGGTAGGAGTGATCATGTGAACAAAATCAGAGAGATTAAGTTTGGAGCAGATAGATTTAAGATGACATTTTGTTCCACGAAAGTTAGGGGTTCAAATTAACATTGTTCGATCGCAGTAAGGTCATATTCCGGTCAAAACTAGTCTGGTGCGTCTTCTATATAAATATATTTATTTATATGATTTCTTCGAACTAACACGGAATTGTTAAATAAAAAACGTTGACAGCAACACCCAAGATGAGAACACAAAAGGAACACTCACACGTTATTTCCTGATTAGGACTCTGTCCTAAATAATCTTCTGGGGAAGACGGAGCTCAATTCCGTCGAAATTATCAAGAAATAACGTGTGAGTGTTCCTTTTATGTACTCTCATATTGTGTGTTGCTGTCATAGTTTATATATGCATATATATATATATATATATATATATATATATATATATATATATATATATATATATATATATATATATATATATATATATATATATATCTATCTATAGAGAGAGAGAGAGAGAGAGAGAGCCAACGAGGGGTTGCCGTAATTTTAAATAAAGGGGTAGGAAGAAGCGTAGTCAACATAGAGCAAGCAACTGATAGAAGTTTACTCGTAGAGATTAAAGCAGCGCCGACGAACTTGGTCATTGTTCAGGTATACATGCCACCGAGCAACCACAAGGAGGAAGAAGTCGATAGGATGTACGATGAGTTAGAGGATATCATCGCGAGTGTTCCTGCAGGGAAACATTTGATAGTGATGGGGGATTGGAATGCGACGGTAGGCGAAGGAAGAGATGGGGGTGAGGTGGGAGACTATGGGTTAGGCACGAGGAATGAACGCGGGGAGAAAGCAATTGAATTCTGCAGGAGACAGGGGTTAGTCATCACTAACACATGGTTTAGACACCACAAAAGGCGTAGGTATACATGGAAAATGCCAGGTGACTCAGAAAGGTATCAGTTTGATTATATTATGGTTAGGCACAATTTTAGGAATAGTATGATCAATTCGCACAATTTCCCAGGAGTGGATGCGGACTCTGACCACAATTAAGTTGTTATAAAATGTAACGTCCGTTTCAAGAAGATAAGGCAAGAGCGGCGGGTTAGGAAATGGAATTTAGAAGCATTAAATGGATTAACGAGGAAGGAGTATCAGTAGGCTGTAGAGAAAATGATGGATGACGGTAAAGAACTGAGTACTATCGAAGAAAAATGGGAATGTATCAAGAAAGGGATATTGGAAGCCGCTAAAGACACTATAGGAACCGTTAACGGGAAAAGGATAAGGAAACCATGGGTAACGGATGAGATGATTGCAAAGATGAATGAGGGAAGAAGATGGAAAAATGTAAACACAGAGTTAGGAAAAATGAAGTACAAAGAGTTAAACAATAAATTGAGAAGGGCCACAAATAAAGCAAAAGAAGAATGGTGGTAAACGCATTGCGAGGATATGGAAAGTTTACAGAAGAAGGGTGAAATTGGTGCTCTATAGAGCTAAGTTAAGTTATTATCGAGAGGTTAGAAGGCAACATCTGTGCTATCAGTTAAAGATAAGTGGGGTAAGATAATAGTTGAACCAGGAAAAATCCAAGAGAGATGGAAGGAATATATAGAAACACTGTATGGTGAAGAACTTAGGCCGACAAGGTTAGACATAGAAAAGGAACATGACGTAGAAGAAGATAGCTTAGGTACAGGCATACTCGACAATGAAATAGGAAGGGCATTAAAGAAGATGAAAGCAAATAAGGCTGTGGGGGTGGGCAACATTCCTGTAGAAATGTTGAAATGGTTAGGAAAAGATGGGAAGAAGGCCATATATGGACTGATTCGTAGTATATTTGAGGAAGGAATCTGGCCGGAAGATTTTGTGAGATCGGTGTTAGTTCCTATTCCAAAAAAGGCAAAGGCTACGTCATGTGAGGATTACAGAACAATAAGTTTGATATCCCACGCAGCTAAAGTTATTCTCAGGATCATCAACAAAAGGATAGAGAGTAAGGCAATTGATTACTTAGGTGATGATCAGTTTGGCTTTATGAAAGGAAGAGGTACGCGTTATGCCATTGCAGTAATGAGATCACTAATCGAGAGGAATATAGAATACAATCAGGACGTTTTTGCCTGTTTTGTAGATTTCGAAAAAGCGTTTGATAGAGTGAATTGGGAAAAATTAATGCGTGTGTTACAGAGAATAGGAATGGATTGGAGGGACAGGAGACTGATCCGCAACCTGTACATGTCTCAGACTGCTCAGGTGCGAGTGGGGAACGGAGAGTCCGGATGGGCAGTGTTAGGAAGAGGTGTAAGGCAGGGTTGCCCATTGTCACCGGTACTGTTCAACGTATATGTAGAGGAAATGATTAAAGAGGCATGGGAAGAACTGGAGGTAAGAATGAGAGTCGGAGGGGAGTTCGTAAAATTGGTTAGGTTTGCTGATGACCAAGCATTAGTTACTCAGTCAGCCAAGGGGTTGCAAGCATTGCTGATTGAATTGGAGGTTCAGTGCGATAAATATGGGATGAGAATCAATATAAATAAAACAAAGGTTATGCGATTTTCCAGAAAGAAAAAGGCTAAGCTAAATATTAAAATAGGCGGGGAAAAAATAGAGCAGGTAGAGCAGTTTACATATCTCGGAAGTGTTTTGGACCAATACGGTCAAAGTGGTAGGGACGCAAGGAGAAGAAATGCGCTAGGCAAGGAGGCTTTCACAAGGAGGAGGGAGTTGATGACGGGGACGTTGAGTAGAGATGTTAGGACAAGACTCGTAAAAACTCTGATATGGAGCGTAGCTATGTATGGTGCGGAAACGTGGTCACTGAAGCAGGAGGATAGACGTAGATTGGAGGCTTTTGAAATGTGGATGTGGAGAAGAATGGAGAAGGTGAAATGGACCGAAAGGAATACAAATGAGGAAGTACTGGAGATGGTGGGTGAGGAGAGGGGTTTGTTGAGAGAAATCCTATCGAGGCAGGAAAAATGGATAAAAGGCGTATTGAACGGTAGTGGAATGTTGAAGAAGGTAATAGAGGGGTGAATGTTGGGCAAGCAAGGAAAGGGTAGGAACAGGATAGGGATGTTGGACGGGATGAACGGAGGAAAGAAGTACACAGAGATGAAGAGGGACCTGATGTAATTTAGGTTGCTGGATTGGGTCTTTTTTGGAGTTACAAAATATTTATTCCATAGTTGTATCCATCCAAAAAACCTACCTTAACCGGTAGATAACCTATTAAAAAAAATATATATATATATATATATATATATATATATATATATATATACACACACACATTCAAACACGAAATCCCGCCATACGGCGAACAAATATTGCTTCACACATTGATTTGATTCACAAATAGATTTTTGGAAAGGGGATAGGAAAACACATTTAAGACAAACACAGGAAAGGTGGAGAAGGCGGATTTGAGCAGATCACAAATGTAAAAATGTTTCCTTAACCGGGATTTGAAGACCGGACCTTCCACTTGCCGGCCGGCAAGGCGGAAAACAAATACGAATGCGCCTCGACGTACGAACGTGTCTTCACAAAAATGCTTAATTAATAAAAAGGCTAAAAAATAAAGTAATGCTTCAAGGGAGAGATTCCTTGACGTGATTCGTGATTGATCTAGATAAATAATCAAAGGATATTTAAATGTCCACCCTGTTCTACTTTTTTCTAACATATTAGAAATTATTCCTCCTGCTTTCGGGAAAGGAGAGAAGCGACTGAAATTCGCAGACGCTTTGGCAGTTATTAACGTTGTTACAGCCAACAGTTTCAGGCTTAACTTTGTGGAATTCCTTCATGGTGAGGGTGAAAGAAAGAGAAAACTTTGCACTTCCACACACACTTCACATGGAACAATTCATGCGTGGAAGTGCAAAGTTTTCCTTATTTTTCACCCTCACCACTGCTACAGCCGTGAAACATACTTTTAATGGAATGGTGTTTGTTGGTAATTAAATGTGCTTTGCATGTATATGAATATAAACGTGTACGTATATATAACGTCCGTCAAGCGAAGCGATGGCATATAACATTGGAAAACACAAAATAAAAAGAGAAGACAGTTTTGGCACAACGGCCCGCAAAGCTGAGGATGGGCAGGAGGGGTGAAGGAGGATGGGCGAAGGAGATTGGGAAGGGAGGGAGGTTATTGGGTGTGGTCGGTGGGGGTCGACGGGAAGGAGGAGAGTGGACCCTTCCATCCCTCGCCTGTCTATGTGTGTGTGGGGGGGGGGGAGGGAAACTCCTTTGCCTGCCTCCTGCGGTGTGTCAGATTCCTCAACTGTGCCTTTGGGGGTGGAGACCATGCGATAGCCGAATTTCCCCTTCTTACTTTTCAACTCTACGCGTTATTTGATAGATTTTTACTAATTTTTAATATGTGCATGAGACTCCCTGATTTTACGGGTAAATTGTAAAAAAAAAACAACCAAGATAATTAAATAAGGTTTTTATTTCTGAAAACTGCATTCAATTTCATTTTATTTTCGTTAGGCTTTGGAAATTATTTCATCCAGGTGAGCGATGCTCATGTGGAGTCGTTCAAAAAAGTTTTCGAAAACTCTTCTCAGCACTTCTTTCGTTATTCCAGCGATGACATTTGTAGTTGTCTCCTTAAGAGCTTCCAAGGTACTTGGTCGAACTTTGTAAACCTCAGCTTTGAAATATCCCCGAAGAAAAAAATCACGTGGGCTCAAATCCGAGGGGCCATGGAATATCCCCTCGTAGGGAGATCAGGCGACCGGGAAATTGTTCTCGCTGGATTTGGCGTGAAGGACGGGCGATATGAGCCGTGTCCCATCCTCTTGAAACCAAAAGGCTTCTGTTTCATATTCCTCAGCATACTCTGCCATTTTTGGGAGTAAAAAGTTCTCCAGCATCTCACAATAGCGCACCAGAGTTCACAGTAACAGTTGAGCATCAAGATTTAAAAAAGTTAGGCCCAATAATGCCTATGGAGGACACAGTGCACCAAAATGTCACTTTGGGGCTCTGAAGAGGTCTTGAGTGAAGTTCGCGAGGGTTGTCAGTCGCCCAGTAACGACACTTTTGCTTATTTACTGAGCCGGAGAGGTGAAAATGTGTTTCATCACTAGACCACGGCGCCCTCTGCGTCGCCGCCGCACTACGTATCACTGTTCTTAAAGGACGTTTCTACGACGGAGTCTCGATGCTTACCAGACCACTGCATGGTAATTACTAACAATGACGCCGTTTCTCCCAGCTAACGCCACTACTCCCGCTCCGCTAATTTACTTGCACGCTCTTAAGTGATTTTTGAAACAAGGCAGTCCATTCTGATCCACCCTGTATTTGCATGCGTACAAGTTAAAAAAGTTTCTCCATGAATATATACGCCTCTGTGGGTGTAGATTTGCATGATTTTGTTGGTTATGCTTGTGGTTTTATTCTATTTTACGGGTGGTGACCTAAAACCCCTTCCACACGCCCTTGCGGCGGTTTGCGGGGTACCATGTAGATGTAGATTTAGATGTAACGTTTACTGTGGAATGAGGAGTTGTGAGTTAGGATGAGGTGAGAGAGATTCAGAAGGCATTGGGAATGTGTGGTGCGGGGCTGAACGAGAAACGGAAAGATGGGAGGCCTTCAGGGTGAGTGATGTTCTGTTGTGTAAACTCCATTAAGTTACACCCGAGACAAATAATAATACAACATCTATCCACCTGGTACCCGCAAGTTAGTCTAGGCTAGGGTGTGTGGCTGAATATGAAACCACACCAGACATGAAAAATAAAAAAAAGTTTTCCTCAACTTTGAGTCAAAATATATAGATTTCTAAAATAATATTATAAGGAAAATGGAAAAAAATCTTAATATCGTGCTGTAATAAAAATCTCGCAATGAGAAATGTTTTCGTAAAAGAACGACCGTATTTCATTCGAGAATTGCACATCTACATAATACACCTCAAGCCGCCGCAGGGGTGTGTGGTGGGGATGTTAGGTGCGCAGATGTTTTCTGTGGGGACTTCTTATTCAATTTTCACCGAGTAAATATATTTGTGTATCCCCTTGACATTTTGCAAAACGTTTTCGAAAGAAAGATTCGTTCGACAGAATTGAATCGTCGCAATATTTCGTTAAATCTATTTACAAATGGCGTGGGGCTATTGAACTGCACCCAATGAATTGGACAGTCACGGCTTCCACGCGCGAATCATTAAGGTGGTTGGGATTTTGCAGGGGTCCACTTCCCCCCGGTTACCGCATCATCGATCCCTTCTCCCGCCACTGTCTCCTGATTTTCGAATCCTTTCCTTCGCTACCATTCTCAATCTCCGGTGTCCTCTCGCTCGGTCATAACCTCCACCCCCATCCCCGGCCCCGCTCAAGACGGCTCACCTCGGTGCCGAAAACAGTCACGGCGGCCGGATTACAACTGCGCCCGCTCAGAGCGGTCGGAAGGGGGAGCGCGTCGCCTCGCCAAACAAGTGGCTGCGGTCGCCCGCCCACTTGACCTCTCCAGGTGTCGGTCCATTCCCGGAGGCTAAAAACGAAGACAGATGTGTGTCTAACACCGGAGTTCAAGTAGGAGCTGTCTAGACGTCAATTTGATAAGTTGGTCCCTCGGTTCCCTACAAGTTAACATTTCGGGCGAGTGACAGGCCATCGATATGGCTCGGAGGGGCAGCAGCCAGCCGATTCGAGCCGCCGCCGCCCCTTTCCTCCCGAAGAGGGGAAGAAGGGTGAAAGGGGGCGTGGAAGTAGTGAGGGGCGTCGCGCGCCGCAAATTACAATTTGAGTAGAAATAAACCTTCGATTAACTGGAGGCAACGAATCCTCATGGAGGGATTGCGTTCGCCGACTGTCAAATTCCCTCTTCCCTTGGCCGCACAAATGCCCTTCGTGTTCGCTACCTTCGAGGTTCCCTCCTTCCGACTCCTCGCTACCTGCTTGCTGCGCCTGCCGCTACTCAACTGTCGAGGAGAACGGTAATGGGAGGCACATGAGCTGGATAAGACTAAAAGTCGAGGCATCAGTTTAAAGTGAGAGCAAAAAACATTTTTCCTCATGAAAAATTGTCCAGAAAGCCAAATCACATTAATTAGTATGTTCATTATAATTTAGTGTGATTCATTAGGTAATTTCTCACCACTGCTGACTTTTCAGTAATAAGTTGGCAGAATTTTATTTCTAGAATTATAAATTTCCTTCTACGTTTGCTGCCACCTATTTGAAATTGTTTTTATCATTTTTCTCGTACATTAATTCGATAAACCTAAGTTATAATTTTATTTTTTAGGTCTTCGTTTTCCGTCGATATCTAATCTGACATCAAATGAAGGCTTGTACAGTATTTCAAATTCTATGAACCCTAAACGCTAAGATTATGAAGTTTTCAAGGAGAGGTTTGCCTTGGAAGGCATTTGTATACGCTTCTATAAAACTGAAGGGAAATCTGTTGGCATGGAAACCAATTCCACTTTAAGTTATTGGTGACAAAAAAGCGCGTACCAAGAGATTTTTAAGCCAGTCATGGAACGGTATCGTTTTTACTTTATTGCCACATGACCATTTTTATATAATATCGCGTTAAATTGAAGGTTAATTTTCGATACCTAACTCACCGTGCATGTACTCATTGCATTTAAGACGAAGTTCTACGGGTAGCATGTTGATTGGCGGATGATCGATGTCAGAATCATAATTAAAATGAAACCTGTCGGAGAGCATCGCGTTAAACAAACGTCCACATTAGCGAACGATTGCACTGAACGAGATGTTATGGATTGGAGGTCTCCTTATTATTATTAAATAGCGCTCCAATGTCATTACCTCATCAGTGTTCCGAAATGGACGTCATGACCAGGCACATTCTGATCCGTGAGAAGGTTTCGCCTTCGTCCCGAGCGAAATCGCTCGGGACGTGTTTCCTTTCCCCCTTAGAGCGGCACGCGCCCAAGGAATGAATTTGAGGTTGGGTGGGTGGGCGATAAAAAAGATGTCGGTCATCAGCGAGACCAGGGCAATTTGGCACGCATCCCTCCCGTGATGTGCGTGCCGGCTGGGTACGTGCGTCCTCTTGAACTCCATTTCGATCGCCTTAGAGAAGCAAAACTATGCAGAAGAAGAGAGGGAGGAGAGAAAGGAAGATTGAAGGCATAGGTTGCCGAGGGAATGAGTGCGAGAGTGTCCGCGAAGGAAGGTTGGGTGTGCGGGGGGGAGAGGGGGGTTGCCGCAAATTGCACGTTCAATTTCAGAGGCCGACCAAGCGAGTGCTTGCCTCTCCGCTGATAATCCGCGCTTTTTCCAGTCGCTTCGGACTTCTGGGATTCTCCTCTGCCTCATTCGATATTTTTCGTTTCGGTAGCTCTTTCGACGAGGATTGGAATTTAGAATGATCAGTATTCAGGTTATTGGAGTCATTCCATCCTCTGGAACAAAAACAATGCCGTTTGTCTCCGATTTTCCAAACGCTAGTCATCTGTTAATTACTAATTCCTCATGTTAAAATTAATCTCCCTCATGCCCACTTCACTGTGGGCCTCCATCATGCCATCCAAATTTGAGCAGTACGCGTACGTACTTGCATTGTTCTTCATTCATATATTGTGTTTTTAGTTTAATTGACATGAAATTCCACAAATTTGAGCCAGAAACCATCGAATACACGTTCATTGTTCCTCTGCTGACGAAAGAGCCCCTCCCCCCCCCCCTCTTCTTGCTCCCGAATCACCCACCGTGAGTTTCACAATTACCTTTTTCGATTATTTTAGTGACACCGCCTGAGAAATCCATTGAAATGAAATGGAATTGTTAAATTTGTAATTCCACACGCCCGCATAATCCGCCTTTGTAATTCGCCATTCGTAGGCCTCCAACCTGCACTCCTCCTCTAATTGCCTCAAAGACCTGGTAGCCAATCGATAAATCACTATGATTCTTGATATTAAGTCCTTCATCGACAAATTTATTCAGGGTACCCTTCTTCTAGTAAATGCCTCTTTTCCGGACGTCCCAATGACAATGATCATTTTTACTTAAATACTGACCAAATACGTGAACATTCTCCACCTAATCTTACTCCCTTCAGGTTTTGATGTTTAGCTTATCATTCCTCTTTATTTCTAAATTGCCCTCGTTCACTAGTGGTTGACCCTCATCCCATGCCCAACGCACTGTTCCTACACAGCACTCACTGCAATCCCTCGGCTGTCTCACTAACGGCTAACTCACTTTCTATCGCTTGACCAAACCTAACCTCGCCCTCCACGCCTATTCCAGCCCCTCCCACGCCACTTCCATCAGCATGCATGGATATCGAAAGGTGCCGGCACAAACGGGCCACTCCGCCCCACTCTCCAGCCAATCACTGCCCATCCGATCCTCCCCCTTCTGCCTTTAGCCGTCTGGCTCGTCTACGGCTTTCGAATAAGTCGTCTATCTCTCCACTCAAGTCCCATACGTATTCCGCAATGACATCAGAATGACTCTATTCGAAGTTAACGCGGGCATTTAAAATTATGACATTTTTAAAGTGAATCTTCTTCCTCCGTTCATCCGCCTCAAAGTACCCACTTGTAGGTCACAACTCATAATTACCGGTGAACTCAAAATTTACGGTCCAATTCTTCATTCTTTTTCACTGCATCCATGTATTCTGCAATAAATATCAAGTGATGACCAAGCAGGATGAATCCGAGATTTCGGGTTTTCAAGAGCATATTCTTTTGCTCTCATGTCAACAAGTTAACCGAGAGGCTACACCCTTACTTACAAGATTAGGGTAATAGTTTTTGGGCTAATTTTTTGGACCGAGGCAAAATGTTCGGGTTTGACACAGTTGACGAGCGACTTCCAACTCTTTCCGAGTTCTTTAAGGCCTTCCGTGTCTGATCGCGCTACACGAGAAGGAAGCCCTTCGAAGGGTGGGTTTAATCGAAACCCCAGATCATCACTCTCTTTATTCAAATTGAACACAGCAACCGGACTTGTTTGTTCGGTCTTAAATTTAACTTGCATGGAATCATACCTCCATTTCACTGTCCTTCGCTGCAGCAGTTGAAAAGGGGTGATGCTATCGCGGGCATAAGCACCCTGTCGAACGACACATTTGCAGTCATGAGTACGGCTGGGTCGAGGAAAGATGAACTCAAATCAACCACCTGCTTGTCTCGTGCTAACTTCGACCGAGATGCCATGTTTTCTCATCCAATTATAATTGATGCTGCGGTGCTCGTTCGTCGAGGAGGGAATCCACCAACATCCGAATAATTAATGGCGCTCGGCTCAAGATTTACGGCGAGCGAGGAAGAAGTGTGTCCTCCGTCCACCCAGAATCGACGGCCGAGCTCATCATCGAGGAGCGCTGCGCGATATTTTCGATTCATCGACAGCAATATGCGAAATCGATTTTCCTACAAGTGCCTCATCGATCGCTGGATGAGGCACTTGTAGGATGTGCGACGACGCTTCGTTTTAAATAATAACGGTCTTCATTTAAAACAACGGTCTTCATTACAGCCTGGCCTGTTGAGGTCAGATTTTGGTATGCCACCAATGACCATGTAAATCCTCATAGTAACCCGCTAGTCGCCTCAAGGGCGTGTGGCGGGGGGTGTGAGGTCACCAGCCGTTAAAGAGAATCAAACCACTTGAAATACCAACAAAATCATGCAAATATACACCCACAGTGGCGTATATATTCATGCAACGTTTATAACTTACAAGCATGCTAATACATAGACCATCAACTAACATGCTCACGCAACCTTAGAATATACCTTATGCCTATGAAAAATTTGATCTTGCCCTGACTTGTAAATTAAATGTCTTTAATATTTCTACAATGACATTTGTCTCTTACTAATATGATTCCAGATTGTTCGGGGAAAGAATGAGTAATTGTATCTATCTGTACTCGAATCCATCTATCTTTATCTATCTCTCTTATCTATTATCTTTGTGATCTAATCTATCTACGTAGTGTGGGGCCATTATAATTCTTTTAGTGTCATCGCAAAACTCGTTGGTTCTGAACCTTTCTAAAAGTCTAAGTCTCGCTGGTTCTCTTCGCATCTCAAGGGGCTCCCAGCCTCAATCCTATTGTGAGACCTGTCACACTTATTTTCTTATCGTCACAATTTTGCAAGGATCTGGCGGATTTTTCTCTGAGCTTTATCTAATTCTTTTGCCAATTTTTTTCCCAAGGATCCCAAATACTTGTGGCATAATATGCAAGTTGCAATGCAATAATATGCAAACTGCGATATTGAGACCTAACTAGGGCAAAATAACACCTCTCGTTTACTTTTTCATTACGTACCCCCACCACCCGTCTAATGAAGCCGAATTTCTTTGAAGCGGATCCGCGTAGTGTCCTGATATATGCTCCCCATAAAAGGCGTGGTGTTAGAACTACTCCCAAATATTTAGCATGACTGGCCGTAATTTACTCAGATGATGCTGTTCAGAGGAAAAATAAATATCCTTCGTGTCGATAAATCGCCGTATCGCGCGATGCCATTGTCGGTGGCGAATGCCGAGGAAGGAATGGCTCCCGCTTTCATTGGCTGGACGAGGGATTTAATGAACAAAGGGTTTTTCCTTCGTGTTACATGATCACAGAGGGGTATCGCGCCGATCAAGATGGAGAGGAAAAATTCCACACACACACACACACACACACACAATCGCTTGAAGCTGTTGTCGCAAACAGATTGATCAGATCTGGCGGAGCACTTTTATTTTCACTATTCCTAAACGGTTTTAGCGCGAATGGACTTCAATTCGCACCCAATCCTTGGACCAAAAGATACTTTTAAATATCATTATTTTAATCATTGAAATTGGGTAAAATTCGTAGCTTTTGTGCATTAACCGGGGTTATCATGAGCACTTTGTCAAATATCACATTACTGCATCGTCAAACGAGGGATATTTAGGAGGCCGAGGATATCCCTCGAATTCCCCGTAGTAATAGGAGAAATATAACGCGAATGGTGATATTTTTCCATTACGTTTCATTTGAAAAGTGAGTTTTATGGTTCTTGAGGAGGTGGGGCCTAGTCGAAATGTTGAACGTCCTTTTGAGCAGGGTCAAAGAGTGAGAGAGCCCTCTCAGGCGTCAAGGGACGACCCCCAAATGCCCTTCTCTGCCTCTCTTCTCACCCCCCCTCCCACCCGCGGTCGCAGGCACCCTTCCCACGGCCATCGTGCCGTGTGGTGCAAGGGATGGCGCAGCCTCGAAGCCCTTTCCCGATCTGAGGTGACCTCGCGTGTGGCCGGTGGAGAGTGAGCCCTCCGTGGTGAGGGGGTTGCGAAATTGGGGGGTGCTCTGGGGGCACGCTCGGTGCATTCCGCGATGCGCCGTGTGTAGATGCAGCGCGGCGGGAGACTTGCGGAACGGTTCCGAACGGGTTCTCGACGGCAATTAATATTTTTGATCTGAATTAATGCACACTTGAGCTATTTTAATCTAAATGCGCATTCTTCATCGAACAGCTGGGCTGGCTGATAGGAGGAGCGCGCGCCAAGGGTTGAAGGAGGCTGTGAATGAGCATTTGGCACACTCGCGCGTGGTTAGTTATTCGACGAGAGCTATTGGAAAAGATCCTCTAACCTGAAAAATAAATGTAATATTCTTTGACGGGAGTGAATTTGAGATGACAACTCAATTGCTCTCATCTCCACCGCTAATTCGAGCAGTTGACGATATCGCTTCTGAATTACTCGTCTCGCTCCCACTTATTAGTCTGAATGCTCCACAAGGAGCATTCCATAGGCATTAAAGAGTCACGGACGAGTTTCGGAGGAGAGAGGGAGTAATTCGTATCAATTTGTCATTGGATTTCATTTTCGTAACGGTCACATGCGCATGTAAATCGGGAAGAGCTACTGAAACATTTCAATTTTTTCCCAGAGAAGCCGTCAAGTTAATCGGCTTAAGCTTACGACGTACGACTGGGAGAGTGGCGGACGGCCCATTCACTCAAAATTTCTCCCCTTTGTTCATTCGTTGCTTTCTCCGTTGTACAGCGAGGGAAACAGTTGTCCCTCTAAACGCTTCAAACTACGAGGATAGGCTGAAGACTAATGCACACATGCTTGTAGACCACAAACAAAATGACCTTCAGAAACACACCTGGTGGCATGTGGAAGCAACATTCCCCCTCAACACGCATGCGCAGGTTTGAGGTCGCTACATTCATCCAGTGTATTTTGAGGAGCGGAAGTATGGAGACGTGTTCTAGTGCTATTATGTCAACGCGAGTTAAACGACGTGCTGCTGTTGTCGAATTTTTAACTGCTGAAAAAGTGACTCCTGGGATTCATCGTCATTTAAAGGCTATTTATGATGATGATGCTGTTGGTACTGTAAGTCGATGGGTAGTAAAATTTCGTGGTTACGAGCCTGGAGAAGCCATAATTGATGATGAAACTTCTTTTGACTGTGTTTTGAGATTCTCACCGAGTTTATGTGACCGATTTTCTGGAACTAGGAGCAACGCTAAATTATTTTCAGTATATACAGACTCTAAAACGCCTCCGACGTAGAGTTCGCCGTGTTAAAGGCAGCCTGGCGCCAATAATCTTGTAACATGACAACGCTCGTCCACACGCCTCGCGGGCAACTGGAGAGGCTCTACGAAACCTGAAATTTGAACCGATTCCACACCCTCCTTATTCCCCCGATCTTGCGCCTTGCGATCTTTATTTTTTTCTCGACACAAGAGACACCTCAAGAGTAATTATTACACGTGGGACGATGAGGTGAAGGCGGCCTCTATTCGAGAAAAGTCGGAAGAGTTTTTCAGTGATGGAATGAAAAAACTTGTTACACGTTGGGAGAAATGTGTTAGCCTTAATGGTGACTTTGTTGAAAAATAAATGTATGATTTTAAAACTTAAGAATTTTACTTTAATGTAACTTTTTTCCCAATCTTGCAATTTGTTTTTGTTTGTGGTCTGCAAGCATGCGTGCATTACTTTTCATCCCACCCTCGTATAAAAGTATTCATGACTGCTGAATTTTTTAACACGAGGGATTTTCTGAAACTTAATATTTTCAATTCGAATAAGATTAATTTTTTCGTGTATAGACAAATTTTAGGAGATGAGAAAAATTACGAGCATTCGGGAGAAGTTTGAATTCCGTCAAGGCCGACGAGGGCTAGAAGGGCAGAGGACACGATGCCCCGGCGCCAGAAGTGTAAGTTACCGATGTCGAGCTTGAGGCCATGCTTGCAAGTGCTTCCGGTGCATCCGAACGCTCTAGCGGTCGGAATATGAGGATGGGAAATCGATATTCCTACCTCTTCTCATCCAGTGAAATGATCTCTCGTCATTTGGAGCACGTTTGTCGCTCCTCTTTTTGAATCACGACGTGAAGGCAAACTTCCGCTGTCGGAGTGCACTTTCCTTAAGTGATGCGTGCGTCCGCTCGTGACACAACTCACAGAAAAGGACACGACTGAGGTTTTAAATTTACGGGGAGTGAAGGGGGATTTTGAAAAATAATTTCATAGCGTTAATTTTATATTCAAAACTGAAAAAGAGCTCGAGTATATTTAATACTAGGTTTTTAGAAAATAGTATTTTCACAAAATTATTCTCAAGATAGAAATGTGTCGATTTCATAAATAATAGAAAGGGTATCTAAAATAATTAACTTACACGGTAAGCATTGGATTTTATCGAAAGATTTCGTAAATTCATTTAATTTCAAATTTTTCATGAATGAGGAATATGCAAACTCATGAGTGCATACGAAAGCGGTTATGCAACGTAAAATGACAGCTGCATCTCATTTAATTTTCAGATTCCATTGCATAATACTTGAACCGTAGGTATATTGAATGGAGAAAAAAGATGAAACGATTAATTTCAGGTTGGTTTTTAGATTTCTAGAGAGACATGAAACGTCAAGTCCGGTTCCCGCACCCACCCCCCGCTCCGCCTTTTGCCGCGCTCCGTCGAGAGGAGAGTTTTGTAACTGATCTCCCGGACTTTAGGAGGAGGAGGACCCAAGGCAGGATCTAATATCCAGGGAAATAAGTCCTCCTCCTCGGTGCAGCAGACAGAACAAGAGCCTCTCCCCAAACCCTGGAGGAAGTCCCTGCACGTGTCCTGGAAACCGCTCCCTGTTTACCGGAAGAAACCATTATGATCCGCTCAGTTGGCCCGAACCATTAATCCCTTATCTCTTAGGGCTGACCGCCCTTCTGAACTTGTCACCCCCCCTCTCTCTGTCATGCGTGTACTCCGTGCATGAGTGCGCGTGCGCGAGCCGTCGTCGATGTTTTTTTTGTCCCACCCCGTGGCGAAGCGCGAGTGTGGCGCAATGTCTCGGTTCGGCGCTCAATCAGAATCGCTTCCAGCGCGCTGCTCACTTGGCTCCCGCTCCCCTTTGCTCCTTCCTCCCTCGTTAGGACGAGGCCCTCGCTACTTTTTACGTCTGGGAGTTATGAAAGGCGACTTCCCGGACGGATCCGGAGGGGGAGGGTCTCTTCCCCCCCCCCTCACACCCCCCTCTCGATTGGCCCCGCCCCACACCCGAACATGTCGCCGTCGCAGCCCCCGTTACCGATTTAGGTAATGCTTCCTTCGCCACGGGGTAGTTCCCAATCCTTCGAAAAATATTCATTGCTGGACCCCGGAATACGTATACGCACGAATTCTAGTCCTTTGAAATGTCAACCAGGCGGTCCATTCTCACAGTCAAAGAATTGCCTCCTTTAAACTTTTGTACCTCTAGTCTTAAACTAATTGAATTAATGGCGGAGGAATGAGACGGTGCTCTGCACACGGTTCGTACAGAGAAGCGACTTCAAAGAGTACTGGATTGAGGTCACCTCTATGCAATTATTTGAACGGTCGTGGTCTTCCATTACTTAAAAATGACTCAACGTTGCCCTTTATTCATTTCAGTATTTCATTTATTTTGAAGAAATTCATAGCGCGACTGCCTTTTAGCCGATGAAGAAAATTATGCGCGACAAACTAGGGTTTTTTTGGCGATGAATCCATGCTATATGTAATGTAATTTGATTGTTTGTGAGTGATTGAATCACTCACTACAATGTGATGTCAGCCCGCAAAGGTTCATTTCGATATCCATTTGAGTGGTCGAATGTGCGTAATTGCACGTCTGGCGACACCCTTCGACCGTGGTACACCTGTGCCATCTTGCAATTGAACTAGGTAATATCACGGCGAGAAAGCGTTTGGAGATCAGTTCTGTTCAACACTGAAAATGGAGAATATTGAAAGTTTTAGATTAAAAAATATAATGCTGACTGAAGATCTCATTTATGAATTCTCGTTTAGATATGTAAGGTAGTACGAGTTTATTCATTAAATAATTACACCTGGCATTAAAAAATTCGATGTTAAGGTTTGCGCTATCAGATCTGGATCCCTAATGATATTCATCCTAACCTTTTAAATTTTGTAAAACAAGTTTGCAAAATTAAAAAATGGGCGGAAATAGCAATTTAAAGTCCCTCGAGCAAGAAAAAACTTTAAAAATTAAAAAAATAGGAGCAAAGGCACTAATTGCAAAGGACATGCGATATAAGATGGTGATGATAAGACTAGATCTGCCAATTAAAATTAGGCGTAAGATATGAATGCTCGTGATTGGGGTGTGTGATCTTACGTATGACAAGGTTCTAAACATTATCTTCCGTATGCTTGCGTTTTTGGAATGGGGATTCATCCAGCTCTAGTGATTTGTGGGGTGGTAGTTTATGGGGCCGTCATGAAAATTGATCAGATTAAAGTTCCGTGACTTTACCTACAATTTATCTTCAGGTAGTATGAAACTCACGTTGAATTATGACTTATACTTGCACTCGTAGTATACTAGATAAAATTTAACGGAGTACGGATAAAGCTGATAGCAAATCCGAATACATCAATTTTATTGCAATGTAAAAGTTCTCTGTCAGTGCTAAACCATACCTTGGAGAGTGAATGGCATTTTGACAAGTCAAGCTGTCACAGCCAACAAAGCCATCCTCACTCACGTTTCTGTCCAAAAAAGTAAAATTCAAGGCATCCCACCGGTGTGACGGACTCTGCATCCAGATGCAGATTGCAATCCATCACAAAAGCAAACTGTCATTGCTGTGGGATGCTTTGACTGTTACTTTTTTGGACAGAGACGCAAATTAGGATGGCTCGGTCTCTTGTTGCCATGCTCAAAAACGCTGGTGAATCTGTGGCTTTAAGATCTCGTATCACCACGGTGGAGAGAAAAAAAGGTTATTGGGATGGTACCAGATGTCCAGCCTGCATCCCTTTCACTTCCAGTGCTCTTTCTGGGGCCGGGGAGAAAATCCCCCGACAGCCTCTTCTTGCTTTCCGCTTGAACAGTAATCTCTTTATCGACATGAGTTACTTTATACAACAGGTCGTTTTGGGGATACCTACACAATGCTCACTTCCCCTTTGAGTTCTTAAGTTAGCTAGGCATACATTAATTTACTCGGTAAATAAGAACATTTAAAATATAGCAATAAATGCATGATACAAAAATGCACAGAGGATGAGATCTTTCAAGAAGATGGAGCACATGTGCGCCATCTTCTTGAAAACAAGTGGCCGGCGCTCTTCTTTCCGCAGTCTTCGTGTCCCTTCTATTCCTTCGTGTTATCTTATTCCTTGAATAACTCTTGATTGACTTTATCAGTGTTGTCTTCATAGAAAAGGTTCTTATGTCTCACTTTGGAATATCTTTTAAAGCCTGCCTTCTTTCGGTTGAACGTACTGCAATTTATTTCTGTTTGACAGAGCTAACCTCTCCGGTTCCTTCCGGATAGTGGAGATCCTGAATGATTCCCATGTGATTATTTGATGCTCGTAGTTTTGGATTCCATACTATGCCAGATATTATATCTTTGTACCTCGAATTTCAGGCAGGTCTGTTTTCCGTGTGTCATTGTGTCTTTCAAGTCGCAAGTTTCACATTTTCCTGAGGGCAATTGGCCAATTTTCTTAAGGTAGGACTGCAAATTCCCATGTCCAGTTAATATCTGGGTTAGTGTTTCATTGTACTTTATCCTGAGTTTGTGCTTTCCATTAAAACTGGAGCCCCAGTCTCTTTGCCAGTTTTTAATGATCTCCCCTCTCCGTTCTTTTTGTACGTCCATTTTGCTTAGGTTTTTGTGTTCTGCGATTACTGTATCGTAGTCTTTAGCCTGAAGCCCTTTACAATAATTAATGATGTCAACTCTTTCCCCTATGATGTTCTGAAGCGGATGTACTGCTGTACTGTGCACAGCGCATCTCTACCTTCTTGTAATAGGGATTAGACAAGCCCTTTGTATTTCCCGTAATTTTCTTAAGATCCTGGCGTGGTCGACCCTATGGCCCCAGATTTCACAGCTGTAGCTTAGCATTGGGATCGAAACTCCGGTGCGCACTTGTTCCATTGATTTTTGTCCATATGTATTGCGGCATATTCTTTTTGTAGCGAAGTATATATTTTTAATTTTATTAATTATAATGTTGGTCAGGGCCAACATATAATAGTTTCTCGTCTAAGTTTATTCTCAGATATTTGAATATTTTTACTCGTTTCAGTTGAGTTCCAACATTTTACATTTCAGGTTATGCTTAATATTCGCCCTGAATATCATGAATTTACTTTTTTCCTTGGAAAGTTTCCATTTATTCACCTCCTCTCAGGCTTCAAGGGATTACATATAGTACATGTCGCTGCTTTCGATTCGAGTTCATTTCGGTTATTTCCTGGGATTATCATGGCAATGTCGTCTGCATCAACTATGAGTTTGCAATTTTCTGGTAATTTTTCATTTTCCACAACGTCGGACCAAGAACGGATCCCTGCGAGCAGCCTTAGTTGTTGTTTTGGTGACCATAACTGCGTTGGAAGAATATGAAACACTTCTGTCTTCAAAGTAGCTCCATAAAAGCTTAATAATATTCCATGGAAATTATTAAGCTTATTAAATATTTCTTTTTCACTTCTTCTATTACACGTGGCCAACAAACTGAATCAAATGCTGTCTGAATATCGATAAAATCTGCAAGTAAATACTACCTTGATCAAAAAGTTCCCGGAATTTATTCAGAAAATTAAAAATACAAGTTTATTCATCTAAATCTATATTGTCCCCTTCAAAGTAATCCCCATCGACTGCAACACACTTATGCCAGCGCTTGATCCAATCCTCGAAACATTTCTTATATTCGGTTTTCGGTATGTCCATCAGTGCTTCCTGCGATTTTTTCCATTACTTCCTCTCGGCTGCTAAAACGCGTTCCCCGTAATGGTTTTTTAACTCGATTGAACAGAAAGAAGTCACAGGGAGCCAAATCAGGTGAATTCGGTGGCTGTTGGATGGTATTTGTTGCATTTTTCGTCAAAAAATTACGAATAATGATAGCACTGTGCGACGGTCTCGACGCACTGTGCGACGATTTCTGGTCTCTTTCGGCGAATTGCTTCACGCAAACGTCTCATAACGCCCAAATAATACTCTTTGTTTACTGTCTGACCTTCTGGCAAAAATTCATGATGCACTACACCGTTGTAATCCATGAAAACCGTCAGCATTGCCTTCTTTTTTGACTGAAAACGACGTGGTTTTTTGGTCTCGGCTCATTTGGTGAACGCCATTCACTTGCCTGATGTCTGGATTGCGTGTCGTACTCATAAACCCACGTCTCGTCTCCAGTAATGATCCTTTTGATGAATGTGGGATCGGATTCAGCCTCGCAAATCATGTCTTTTGCGACGTCAACACGGTCTCTTTTCTGCATGAAATTGTGGTCTTTTGGCACCAACTTTGCTGCTACACGACGGAAACCCAAATCATTAACCACAATGTCTTGGGCGGATCCATAGGCAATGTTCAAGTCCTCCGCTATTTCTCTGATGGTTAATTTGCGGTTATTGACCAACATTTCTTTTACTTTATCAATTTTTTCACCGATTTTCGATGTCGATGGTCTGCCACTGCGTTCATCATCTTCGATTGAATCACGACCACTTCTGAACCGCTCGTGCCACTGGTAAACGACCGTTTTTTTTAGAGAATCGTTGCCGAAACACTTTTCCAACATTTCAAACGTCCGTGCGCCACTAAATCCGTTTTTTACGCAAAATTTAATACAAGTTCGTTGTTGCAAATTCAAATCCATTTCTGCAATTGTAAAAAATCGCCAACACACACAGAGATAGATGTACTCTTGGCTACGTAACTTTTGCAAATGTCAAGTTATGACACTAAGATTTAAAGGGAATATCGACAACAGATGTACCAATTTAACAAAAGAAACAGAACTAAAATCGGAACGATGGGAGCGCCACACGGTGGTTATTCCGGGAACTTTTTGTTCAAGGTAGTATTTTGACACTTTATTATTAACTTCGGTAATACCTCTTCTATTGCATTGGTAGTTTTACTTTTGGGACGAAACCCAAATGATTTCCGTGAAATAGTTCATTAATACCAAGTTTCTGGTATATTTTAGCCCTAATTATCTTCTCAAAACTTTTCCTTAATTCGTTTAATGGGGTGAATGGCCTCAATGATTTGGGGTCCGAGTTATCCTTGTTCCTATCTTTTATTATTGCATGCAGTTTCCCCTATTCCGATATTTTGGGGAAATAGGAGATTGTGAGGCAGTCGTTAAAAATGGCAATTAATTCATTGAGGTATGCGTTCACAGTTTTCTTTAGGAAAATACTGTGGATTCCATCTGGCCCTGGCGCTTTCCAGTCTCTAATTGTAAGGATTCCATCAGATTCATTTGAAAAATGTCCATTATTCTAAGTCATTGGGATGTCCTGGGATTGTCGGGAGTTGAATCTTTTCAGAAAAAAGCTTGTCAACAAAACCCCAAGCGTTGTTGCCAAAGTTTTCCTGGGTATACCTCTCCCAGGATGTTTCTTTGCCACGGGCAATTTCGGCTATGTATATTGGAAACTTTTCCCTGTATTTTCGTCTGCTAATCTCTCGATCGGCGAATTTACTATATTGAAATTTATTTCGAAATTTGGTGGTTGCTCTTTTAAGTTATTGATTAATAAGGATATTTAGGATAGTTCTTTCATAAAAGATTGAATGTGGAAACATGGGGTGTTGGTTTGGAGAAATTGTTCTTGAAGGAATGTGTTCTTGAATTCCGCTGTCCGCCTACATTTCCCGTATTCAGGCTACAGAGGCCGTAGCCTTCCCGTGCAAACGAAGTTCAGCATCGAAGCGCGTGCGACCATTCGGCGGTCAGTATTTGGATAACCGGAACAACTGTATCTTACTTGCGACTGAGCTGCAAAACGATCTTTCGCTAACCTCCCAGGAAAGTTATGTAGATTCAACCATTTACCAGCACGGTTTCAAAACAGGTAACGACGTTGGAGAGATTGGTGTGGGAGCTCCGATCGAAGATTGACGGAGGGGTGGCTTCTCCCAATGGGGGGGAATGGGGTGGGAATCCGAAAGCCCGTCACGCCAATAGGGTTGCACGGGATCGCCCAAAAGCTGGAAGTGGTCGGGCCCCATCTCCCAATGAAGGAGTGTCACTTCTCCGGAGATCCGACACCGGGAAGGTCACTTCTTTGGGTATAGGAAAGGTTACACTGCGGCGGGGATTGAGCCCTTCGGAGTCAGCTCCCATCCACGTCTTCAACGGATGCAACATGATAGCATTATCGCATCAGCAGTTCTTATCCCTTACTCCGAGGCCTTCGGCCGGGGGTGGTGAACCTATGGCCATTTGGCCATGTGGGCATGCCCAAAGTGGTGCGCAGAGCAAATGTTTTCGCACGTAGAGAAGGTGCTACGGGAAATTCAACTCTTGATCGCTTCCCTTTTGTTTACCATGTGACAGAAATTCGCCAATTCAGCGAAATACCTTCTCCTTTATAGCGATATCCATTAGTTGACCAATCAGATTAGTGTGGGACCTTTTGAATTAGAATGAACTCAGCCGACAAGAGGATTTACTTTGTTAAGAATTAAGTTAAATTCCTCCTTTCGCCCGCCGACACCAGTAACTTCTTCCTCTTCCCAAACCGTGCACACTACTATCGCTACTATTGGACTGCTCTCAGACAGCGAAACCTTTAAGCTTTTCAACTGTTGAATGAATTCAGACGACCGAACCATGACATTTGGAATGATGCTCGCATAACAAGGGTTGCAATAGATGGTGTTTGCTCTAATGCAGTAGGAGCGACTTTAGATGTTCCCATGGGAAGTGGAATCAGACATCATTTATTCCTTTTTACATTAACGACAATAACTCCATGATTTTGTGGTCCATGAACTCCATGGTACAGAGAGCGTTTGCCATGGAAGCAGTGGTTTAGAGAGAACTCCGTATTCCAGAGAGTAAATTAACTTAGCACCTGATCTCAACGAAATACGTTATTGCGAGACGTGCAAATCAAATACATACAAAAGTACGTGACGATGAATTTTTGAAAAGAGAGCAATTCCTTCCGTAACGCATACGAATGCGTAGACTCGATTAAATACTTGGGATTTACCTTCACTCTCCTGGTATACGGAGAAGGGGACTAGCTAACAGTAAATTTGGATCTATTAGAAGAGTACTGGATAAATATGATGAAAGGGTCAAAGAGCAATGTTATATTTCACTGATTGGGTCCCATTTAGAATATGCTGATCCATGGGGTCCTTATTTGTTGGATTTGTTGGGGTTGGATTTATTGCCGAATGAGGTCGCTTGCTGCGTAGAGGAGTTAGATTTGTAAAGCGCCATTATAGTAAACTTAGTAGCGTATCCAAAATAATAGAGCATCTAGGCTGGGAATCAATCACGGTGCGAAGTTTAAATTCCGGATTTAAATCTCTTGCATGAATTGGAAGGAGGTCCCTTTAGCAGTCATGTTGAAAATGTATTATTATCCCCATCGTCCTACAACATCATGTCAACAAAATCAGAAAGATTAATGGTAGAACAGATTGATTTAAGAAGTCATTTTGTCCACAAGCGATAAGGGATAACATTGTCCGACCTTAGTGGGGGGGGGGGGAGTATTTTTCTTTTTGATTGTGCACACGTGGCTTAGTGTTAGGTCTTTATTTCATTTAACCTTACTATATTGCGCTCTTCGTTACTAGCGGCTCCTCTCGTATGCGTAGAGAAGTATATCTCACTGAGATACCGTAAGGCATATGTTTTGTCTAAGACTTGTCATGATCTATGTGCATCATTTGATACATTATACAAATATAAATAATACAATCAGGAGAAACTTATTTTTAATGTAATTATTGCTTGGAATTGATTGACTCTGGAATCTGGCACTCTATGGATTAGAAGAATGGACCATCGGAAAAGTAGACCAGAAAAGAAAGGAAGCCTTCGAAACCTGGTGCTGGAGGAGGATGCTTAAGATCAAATGGACGGATGAAATAAGAAATGAAGAAGTTTTCAGAAGAAGAGACCAAGAACGGACCTTGTGGAACAGCATAGAGAAAAGAAGAACCAGATGGATTGGCCACACCCTGAGGCACAATGGATTCGTGAAGAATAAAATTTTCGAGGGAAAAGTCCCAAGAAGAAGGCCAAGGGACAAAGGAAGAAGAATGTGCATTGCAAGAATACCAGGAAGTAAGTCAGTTAGCATCAGATAGGGAAGGATGGAGGGCTGCAGTCAATCAATCTTAGGATTGAACGACCAATGATGATGATTGATTCATTCACTCCCTGCCAAACATCCTGGCGGTGGCTTCTATGTAATCATGTAAAACCGACTTAAATACTCAAGTAAAGCGGTAAAACAAGAAGCTCATGCCCTGATGCCCTTCTCATAATACTTACGCTCCAAGTGTGCGCGTATTGGGGTTGTGCACGGTGTGTCTGAGGCGATGTCACTTCTCAGAAGGCTAACTTGTTAAACGCTACCACGACACTTCCTATTGTTTATCTGGCAATTATTTCTTATTCATACTTTCCTTTCTTTATTGGGCAATCCTCAAAGGAATATGGGTTATATTTTTGCTCCCTTGCGTTCTCGCAAAAAGTAAAAGAATTTCGGCCGTCATTTATCTCTCGGTGAGTACACTTACAGCGTCGCCTTGGCGTCTGCTATTATTTTTCTCGTCGCATCGGTCGTAAAAGGTTTTGAAAAACGAAGAGCACGTGAACTACCTCGCCCTGGCCACGGAGGCACTGGGAGTGATTTATCAACGTCGAGGCATCGCGGGGGACGTGGCAATCAAGGGAGCATTGTGGCCCGGCGAAGGGCGTTGCGTGAATCTACACTACGTCCCTTAGCGCCGCATTCAAACATTCTACCCGTCATCTGGCTGGAAAACAAAAGACCTTGGCTGATCGTTAAGAGAATGAACAGTATAATTATCTTGGCTATTTCTTTCGGTTTACAAAAGATACTAAAAATCGAGTCATAAATGAAGGGGCTGTTTTTCTTCTCGTCTTAGGATCAATGCGTAATTAAATATCAAAAAAAATCTTCATCAGTATCGATATGGTGGTACAGAAGAGGATAAAAGTCAATTTCTTTTACATCGACTCTTATTAAGTCTTCGAAGTCAACTAGGTGCTAGGTGGCGATGGCGATGGTGCTGGACCGGCGGCTGCGGTCCCGCGGCCGAGCGGGCCCGTAGATCCGAAACGATGCCGCGGGCCGTGGATCTGAAGAAATTCTGGATACCTTCAGGGAATTAAACTCGGAAGTGAAGAGGATGGCGTCGAGTGGGTGACGCTCTTAATCTGGCACGCCTTGTCCCGAGGATTGATCGTGGACCTCTGGTTTGGAGGCGAGAGGAAGGCATCAATTAGAGGGTGCATAATTTCTGCAGGGATATCAGGGCGTCCTTCGTCGACCTTCAGCCGGCGATCCAATCGTGTCGGAACTCCCTGGACCGTCTGGTGATCGTATACCGGATCGTCTGAGGCTGCCAGGTTTGTAGCGGGTAGGATTTTCGAGCACTGCAAGGCTTTTTTAGATTAGAATGTGGACCAGTGAGTAGATCAAATAGTGGGTCTCCAGACTGAATTTATTAAATAATATTTCCTTAGGGTTTTTTACACCCTTGCGGAAGTAAAAAAGGAGGGGAAAGTTGAGATTAGTGGTTGACGGGAAAAGTTAATCCCTCGCTTGTGTTCAGACACACATTTCAAAGTAGTAAGACGCTCAAATTTACAAAGGCAGGGGGGGGGGTATTTACCGAATGCGTGAACAAGGAAATTATTGCCAGGGGCCGTTTTCGGGAACTTACAAATACAGACACATTCACTCTGGTTAGCCTGAAGCGGTTTACGGGGAAGCTTTTCCGTCGCCAGGGCTCTCTGCTCTGGGCTACCTACTATAAACCAGTTGCGTGTTAATTAGGAAGCTACCGAATAGGATTGGCAAATCGAAACGAATCGGGAAGTAAATTTTATAAGGGATTCGATAGCAATAAGAAAACGATTTCTGTTAAATTTTCAAGGAACCGTAATGTCTACATCTGCATAATACCCCGCAAGCCGCCGCAAGGGCGTGTGGCGGGGGGTGTTAGGTCACCACCCAAAAAAGGGAAAAAAGAAAGACCGCATTCAATTCAATCAATCGATTCAAAACTAAAACAAAAATGTCAAGGAAACATGAACTACAATTGTAATAAATTGAATTTGTTAAAAAAAACAAAGTCGCAGAATAACATCATCTTGTTCAAAGCACAGGCGCAGATACAATTTTTGGGACAGAAAGCTCGTTATCCACTGATATTGCAGACAGAGTAAATAGAACCGTGGGCGGTGTCTTTATTGCAGTTAACAATTCTGGTGGCAGCAGGACTGAGGTAATGGCAGGTAACGATCTGTAAATAATTCTGTGGTAAGATAAAAGTCCTAAATTCAAAAGTATATAACAAATTGCTAATTTATTAAATGAATTAACCCTGGTTTTGAATTGATTCTTCCTCCAGCATGCATGAAAATTCGCTCAAATTCCGTCACCCCCTGCCACACACTCTACTGGTGGCTGGAAGAATACTAAAGAAAACTAAATCTAAAAAAGCAAGACTTTTAGTTTGGAGTGTATTGAAGGAAAGGCGCGGGCAATTGTGGTCGGCATTAACCTATTTCTATGCAGCGAATAGCGCCAAGGGACACACCCTATAACGTCCCATCCGACGGACGGCGTACTCGAGTTGAAGTGCTCACGACACAGCAGCCCAAACAGGGGTCGGGATACCACCGAAAAATCTTCCGCCTCGGGGATCGGTAGCTTGAGCGCCCGGGGAGGGGGCGGTGAGGACCACCCGGGGCCCCCGGTGTTGGTAGCCTGGGCATTGACCACCGCACCACCCCTATCCCCTCCACTCACGCTCAGCCCTTTCCTCGACAAAAGAACATTTTTTCAAATGGACCATATGGAAATTCGATTCTGCCCTCCGTTCCAGGAATAAGCATTTCGACACAGCAAAGAATAAAAAAAGGTGGCGCTGTAGACAACCTTGGAGATACAGGGAGGAGAGGGGAGGGAGGTGGAGAGAACCCTTTGGTGCCACTCGGTCTGCTGGGAAGAAAGGGACCCACACGACCTTGAAGGAAACCCCCCCCCAACGGGGAGGGGGGTGTTAATCTCAGAGGGGAAGGTGGGGGCGGGGGAGGGGGGGAGTGGAGTGTCAGACATGATCTTCCACCCAACGAGCTCCACCCTCTTCGAGTTGAAAAGTACACGTAGTCTGTTCAATAAATACGCGAACTGGTGCGCTCTGGCGGCCATGACCGCCCACTAGCGGCGCTAGTTGCTTAAGATCTTATGAGCCGTCTGTGCTTGGCTGATGGTCGAGCTGTACGTAGGGTGCAAGTTATGTTAGTTTCTGTTGTCCTTGTTTTTTCTGTTTTTCGAAAATGGAAATTGATGGGATCACGGAGCAACGAATCAAAATCTACTTTTTTGGTGAAGTGCGGTAAAAGTTATCATGTAATCACTGAAATGTTGACAGCTGTTTATGGTGATCGTACAACCAAATTACGGACTATCTTCCCCCTTCGACCCGCGCCCCTCGCGCCAAACCTTCATGCGTGGGCGGGTTGGTGGGTGCGTGATGATGCCAACCCCGTTCGACCAATCAGAGGAAGGGTTAGGCTAAAGGAAGGTAGGGTATTGAGGCTTGGTAAGTGTCGAAATAAAAGCAATGGAATGGGTTTTTGGTGGAACACGGAAATTAACAATCGATTGATTGAAAGTCGTCTTTTTATGACGGTATTGTGTCCTTTGATGAATGAAGTGTGTGGAGAGGGGATTGTTGGGGAAATCAAGACGAAGAGGGAAGGCGGGATGCAGAGCGTTATTGATTGGCAAGGGGACGCAGAAGACTGTGATAAAGGTGAAGACTCTGATATTTAAAGTTTTATCTTTTAATTATCCGGTCCCCCGGGGGATTCTCGACGACCTCTAATTGGAATGTGTCACGGGACTTTTCAAATATTTTTCGCCACCATTGACACTTTTTTCCTATTCACTAACACGACCTGTAATGAGACTATTAAATGACTCACTATTTCAATCACTGCAGTTTTTTCAGAAACCTATTTCTCGAAGAAAGGTTTTTAAGATACTTTTCTTATTAATTATTTCCCCAGCATAACAACTACGCCCTGACCCTAGAACAACAATACGTACTGCTTTCTGTGATTTCTCCTTCGTAAAAATTGACTCCCAAACGATTGAGAGGTGCCCGAGATGTTGCAAGGGCAGGCCGCCGCAGAGTAAATAAAGTTCAATCGAATTCTTCAACAAAACGTTCAAATCTATTATCACTTTCAATTCATTGCAGGAAGAGGATTACGACTTGGTTAATTTCACTTGATGTTACTATCTTACGACCCGGGTTTCAATGCATACACGGTTTCCATAAATAAGTATCGGGACAACTTTTGGAAAAATAGATTTATTTCAGACACATCAACATAATATCCCGCAAGCCACCGCACGGGCGTGTGGCGGGAGGTGTTAGATCACAACCCGTAAAATACGAGGCGTGTTCATAAAGTAAGGCCCGTTTGGTCACAGGAAAAAATATTCTCATATGAAACACATTTTATTGGCACTTTTAGTTAGCTACAAACCTATTTCACTTATCTACATAATCGCCGTTCACTTCTAAGCATTTTTCCGCTGCACCAGCATACCGCTGCACCAGCTTCTTTAACCCCTCTGCATAGAAACTCGCCGCCTGAGGGTTGAACCAATCGACAACGCCATTCTTGAGTTCCTTTTCGGTTTCGAAACGTTGTCCACCGAACCGCTATTTCAAGTGCAAGAAGAGGAAGTAGTCGCTGGGTGTAAGGTCAGGACTGTACGGTGGGTGGTTTAAAGAGTTCCCAACGACCCAAAAACTCTCGTCCACTGGACATTCTTTGCTCTTTGTGGTGGTCGGTGAGCATTTTCGGTACCCACCTTGCACGCAATGTGTGGTATCCGAGGTTTTCCGTAACAATATTGTAGACAGTAGTGCGTCCAAGTTGAGGAAATTGTTCAGCCAGGCCATTAATTGTCAATCGACGATCACATCGCAGTTTTTGTTCCACTTGCGAAACAGTTTCATCGGTCAGAATACTGGGCCTACCACTTCGCTCTTCGTCATGGACATTTGTTCGTCCATTTTTAAAATCACAGCACCATTGGCTAACCTTTCCTGCACTCATAACTGTAGGTTTATAAACTAGGCATAATTACCGATGAATTTCAGCAGCCGACAATCCTTTTGCATACAAGAATCGCATGACAGAACGCACTTCACAGTTGGCGAGATCAACGATTGTCGCGGACATTGTTGTTTGCATGCACGGACAAGCAAACGACTTCTGAAACAAAACAAATGCTGCTATAGCTTCTCAATGAATCAGTAGATGGTGCTGCTGGAGCAAAACTGTGTTCTGAAGCGCCAATATTTAAATATAAGCAAACGGTACTTACTTTAAGAATACCCCTCGTAGAATGAAACCACATGCAAAACCAACAAATGCATGCAAACCTACATCTACATCTACATAATACCCCGCAAGCCGCCGCAAGGGCGTGTGGCGGGGGGTGTTAGGTCACCACCCGAAAAAGGAAAAAGAAATACCGCATTACTGTAAACAGCAATACATTACTTAATGGCATGCGGGAAGGGTTTTGACACAACACACAGGAGGTTAGTGAAAGTGCATGCAATTGAGTTTAACTAATTGTTACCTAGACGCCGAGGGTGGCAAGTTGCATTACCTAACCTAACCTACAAAGGCGTATAGTTTATCCATACAAAATCCTTTTAACTTACACGCATGCAAATACATGTGCTACGAACTAATATGCACACGCACATGCACCTACAAATGTAAAAAGTACAAATCTAACTAATGACGTGGAAAATTAGAATTGAAAAGTGAGAAGGGGAAATTCTACTGTCACATGGCCATGTGACAGTACTAACTACTACTAACTCATGGTCTCGGCCCCCAAAAGACACCGACGGGTAGGGAATGTGACCCACCGCAGCAGGCAGGCAGCGGAAGCTTCCTCCCACAGAGACGAGGGATGGAAGGAGGAAGGGCTTGAAAACAAACAAAGCAGGGCAAGCTATACTGTCACGATGGCATCCTAATACGGGAAGGGTATTGACAAACAACACACAAGAAAAATTGCTACAATGCCTCAAAATTCTTCAAGCGCATCCCTCGAGAATCGACACACTTTTGCCCTCGCGGCTTTCCACGACTCGAAGGCCCCCTGGCAGGTGGATTCTGGAAGGTTCCTAAGTACACACGTGCAAACTTCATTCGCGGCACTTAGGGTCCCATGGTGGTGTTCTTTGAGGGAGGATTTCGCCTGCTTAAATACCTAGAGGAAATAACTAAAATTACAACAAGGCATTTCTAAAGTTGTTAAAGTTCAGATGGTGGGGAATTATGAAATACATGACTTGTATAAAAAGTACCGGGAAAAGTTTCGGAACATATAATGTTCTCATACTATATTGCCACAGTGCCTCTAATATCTACAAAGTACATCCCATGAGCGTCGACACACTTTTGCCAGCGGGTTTTCCGCGACCCGAAGGCTCCCTGGTAGGCAGAAAGTCCTTAAGAGCACTTCTTTGACGGCGCTTGGGGTCCCATGATGGTGGCGTCCTTTGAGGGACTTCGTCCTTTCAATACTTTAGGGAATAGGAAATAGCCTGCTGGTGCCAATTTGGTATTGTAAGGGGGTTGGTTCCCGATGTCATTCCAGAACTTGTCTTCGCAAGTATGCACACCCGACTGTGCCCTTGGTCGTCCGATCAAAGTCCTTCGGGACGAATTTAGCGCAGATTTTTCGCATTGCCAAATTTTCAGTAATTAAGTGGAGTGCTCTGTCATTTTATTAATACCAATACACGATCTGCGATCATGCACACACTTAATAACTGAAGATCTGAATTTCACTTTACGCACACGTTGGGATTAAATTGCTACCAAACATTTTGTACAAACCTTGTAGCACCATCTTCAAGCACATTTTAAAGCTTCACCTTCAAATATATACATTTGGTCATAGAGCAAAAATGTGGAGGCGAAAGGTGGCGTTTTAGGATTGGACAGGATTTGGGGGAGGGAGGTTCAAAGGATACAATTTTTTTCACATCACATAAAATTGGAAAAACAGATTCCATTATCCGCTTGAAGAAGTATTTACATGTCATCGTCATCTTGAAGAGAGTTCACCGCGGCCTCGACTAAATTATAAACCAAATTAGTTGAGAATGTGACGGCAGTGGAACTGAAACAAAAGACGGTTAGAAAGACAGTTTTACCAAACACTAGATGAATTCCAGAACTACTGAATCATGTGGGAAGGGATTTTCCATCAAAACATATGAGATCAGAGAAAATACATGCAGAGTGTAAGTAAAATAACCTTAGTTATGCTATTCATATTATATTCAATAGTAAAATTGACAGCCTAATAATTTTGAGTAATTTCAACACTGATTTGTTTCATACTTTTGCACAGTTTGATGATTTAGTTTCATTCCTTTTGCTTATCAGTAGTCAATAAGGACTCCTACTCATACTCATCTACTGTTATATGTATAGACCTGGGGTGCTTATCTTAGAACTTATCAAAGAATGTGATTGCATGTGAGACTGACTGTGTCTCAACTCTCGGGCCACTTTGCTCTCGACGCAGGACTGAATTTGGATATCTTTGGCTCTAGTCAGCCTACTTCTCTCGGCAATCGATTTTATAACCCTGCAAACATTGAGGGATTCTTGATGTTCCTCACAAAAGAAATGTTTGGGCATTATGACGACACGCTTATTATTGATGCTCAATTTAATCGTTTACTTAACAAGTTTGTAATAATCTATAATCATGCCTTCCCTTCAAAAGCCATTGGTTCCAAACAAGGGCATAGAAATGTCGAATTTCCACCAAAGCTGCAGGACATAGGGTTAGGAATTTACATTTTCAGTGCAAAATTTTAGACACCTCCCTCAATAAAAAATATGTAGAATTTGTTAAACAATGAAAACTTGAGATTGATGCATGTAAGAGAAATTTCATTTCAACCAGTGTGTATCAACACCAAGCAATCTCAGCAAAGCTGCATGGAATGTTTTTAAGCAACAAACAAGCAGTAATGTGAGCCAAAGAAATCCTCCTTTTATAAACTTCACTAATATTCCAGTTTCAAAACCTGCTGAGTTAAAACGACGTGATTGTCTAGTCGTAAGTCAACTTGGGAAAAGTCCACCGATTCACAATATGAAAATCTGTGCAAAGTCAATATTTCTCGCGCCATCAGACTCTAAAGAAGTTGAAAAAAGCATAGCAACTTTTGAAAATGAATGGTCTTCAGGGTATGGTGGAGTACTCATGCCAAACTGGTAGCCGAGATTTTCTCTCTCTCTCTCTGATTTTTTAACCTATTTCTCTCCAAATATCATCTTCCCACTGCACTTAAAACCTCTTTGATAATTCCTATCCATAAAAAAGGATAATACAGTGAATAAGAAAATTATAGACCAATTATAATAATTGCTGTTTTCTCTAAGATTTTTGAAAAGCTATTTTACAATCGAGTTGTTAACTATGTAAGCCACTTGAAACTTCTAAATGTTCCCCAAAGTGGCTTTTAAGAGGGAAATTCAACCGTAACTGCGACCTTTCAACTAGTTTATAAAATCTTCTGGGGATGATCTAATCGAAAAGAAATAATTGGTATTTTATTGACGTATCTAAAAGCATTTGATACCATAAAGACAACATTGGAATTACTTAATCATGGATTAGATCTTCAAATCGTAAACAAATGGTCCAGATAAATCTCAAACATAAGTTTGGTGCCAGAATTTTTAGGTCCAGCCTGGCTGAAACAAATTGTGGAGTGCCTCGGTCCACTTTTATTAATTCTATTCATAAATGACCTTCACACTCATTTTCCCAATGGTGAAATAATAATATTATATGCTGACATGGGAGAGACATACGCCTGCACGACACGAGAGAGAATTTTACAGCCGTCAACACCCTGGCCAATGAACATAAAAAAATAGTTCCAATGTGACCGCCTTTAAAATTGAAGGTAAGGAGTTATTAGGCCACAATTGTTACTGCAGTATTGATGAATTCTTAGTTGACAAATTGTTATTAGAATGATTTTGTTGTGTGATCTAAGGTTCTGTGTAATGTTTTGTGTAATATCACTATTTTATTTCTTTTCCGTACCACACTGACCATGTTCCATGTCATGTACTTGACCAACTGAACAATAAAGTAATTATTATCAAAACTATTCGTTCCCTAGGTGTTGCGGGTAGCGAGTGGCATTCTTGTTAACTCCAACCCTAAAGTTACAATCCCGTTAAGTCCGTGGGAAGAAAGAGTCCTTGAGTTTGCTAGTTTCGACATCTTTTCTTAAATTCTACATTCGTGGCCCAAACGACCAATGTCTTTTTGATTACGATACTTGACGAGTCCTCATCAAGGCAACAACTATGGCCCTGCTGTGGCGAGGGATGTTAGGTCACCAGCAATGCATGCACAAACCGGGCGGAGACCATGAGTTACGCGTCCATATGGTAGTAGAATTTTCCCTTCTTGCTTTTCAAATCTAATTTTCCACGTTATTGGTTAGATTTTACTACATTTGAAGGTGCATGTGTTTGTTTGAATATGTTAGTAGACAGTATATGTATTCGCATGCGTGTAAGTTAAATAGGTTTTCGCATGAATATACAGGTTATTATACATTATACCTGTATACGTCTTTGCGGAGTGCAGGTTTACATGATATTGTTAATTTCGCATGTGGTTACTTATCGGCAGAATGACGGCACTTATGGAGTGTCTACGTCACTGTAATTAATACAAATTGATGGACAATTATCAAAGATGAATTACGATTGAAGAGGAATTCAACACGTAGTCGACTCATAACAATTCCAGCTCTCGACTTTTGATTTGGAAATCGGGACCGCCGTGGAATGAGTGGATGTGCAATCGAGAGCTTCCGGGGTGATCGCTCGGAGGAAGAGGACAGCGCCTGTCCTGCCACCCCTGCTCCTCCACCCCTTTCCCTACCCCCGCTCAACCTCCCCCGGGGCCCAAGGCCGTGCGAGGGCCCCCAGCCCCACGACGGCTCCCTCGATTCCCCCGGACCTTTTGGATCCGGCTACTTTTTGTGCCCTGCGCCGATGGATGGATTGACCCACTTTTTGCCCTCCGCCCAATCTAAGGATCTCTCCTCGGCTCCAATAAAGCGGAGGGTGATCTATGTGCAGTCGCTGCTCCTGAGCGAGACGCAAAAAACAGGCGGTGGTGAACAAGTGGCAGTGGGCCGCCGCCGACATAAAGAACACCCTTAAAGCTTTCGGGCCTCTGGGTCGAAAAGGGTGCTGGGAAGAGGGGCGTGGGAAACGGGTCTCCACCTCACCACCCCCGGAGGAGGAGACGCGCCCGGTAGCCGCCGAAGCAAGGAAGAGGATGGCCCCGGGCCCGGGTGGCAGAGAGGGTGGGTTGGAGGTGCCCGTCTGCGGCTTGGGGGGAGGGTGTTCTCCGCTGCGCACTCGGGGGGGGGGGGGGCTCATCTTCGACGCCTCAACGGACGACTTTAACTTGCCTAAGGTCATTTCAGCCCCCTCTCCTCTTTTTTTACGGATCCGTAAGATATGATCCCCCCTTTCTTTAGAAAGTATCACTGCTATCAACAATATCAATTGAACAGACGTATAAAAGAACATGAAGTTTTGACTCAAACGTTATCCACAGAAATGAAAGATTAGTTCAATTTAATATATTAACATCACCTTTATTTTATCTATTTTTCATTTTAGTAAGTATACAGAGGAAAATAGAATAAACATTACAAATTGTTTTAAATTTTTTAATATATCCCAAATGGAGTGAGTATTATTGAGTACTCGCAAAAGTTGTTCTCTGGCGATCAAAGAAAACTGAGAGTCAATGCAATCATGATAGTTAAAGCAAACGTATACATAGTTTCACTCGAACGGATCTACAAAAAATATTACAATGTCGCAGTATTAAAAATAAAAAAGAGCTGAAGACGAAGGTACATCCCGATGCTGAGGGAGTTTTGGGAACGGCTTACGGAGGATTTTAATGGCGGCGAAGTTTTGGGGATTAGAATATGAAGAGGAGAGCGGGGTAAGAGGAACGAAGGAAGGAATAATCATTGTCGTGGCGTAAAGACACTTAAAAAGCAATGCGATCAAATTACACGACCGTTTTGAGAGAGTTCGGTGCGAAATAGAGAGAGAGAAATAATCGGAAAAACTTAAGCGTTTGCTCATTTTAGAGGCCAACCGATTCCACTTCAGACGATTAGGCAACCTTACCAAGAAAAAAGCCTCAGAACAGCCGCAAGAACGCGAAAAGTGTCCTCCTTCAATAGGCTGGGATAACGAACATTGACACCGCTGCGAGATAGCGCGATTCATCCGATGCAACATTTAATAAACTCACTACATTACACTCAATGCACCAAATAATAGGAACGTCAACCATGGGGAAAACATTCTAGATTTCTGTTTGATAAGGTGCCCTGACATGACCATGCATTTAGATTTGACCGGCCGGAGAAGCGAAAACAAGGGCACTGTTGCGGAATTTCATGCGACGGTAAAAATAGTAAGATCGTAAAACCCATTTGAAACATGCGTTGCCTACCCAATAAATACGCGAACTAAGGCCATAAAAACTTTATTTTGCAAAATTTAATCGACATCGATTTGGTCCCCTTCAAAGTACTCTCCATTCGTTTCTATGCACTCATTCCATCTTCTTTTCCACTGTTTAAAACACCCTTGTGGGAAGTCCTCGGCAGTTGGGCTTCTTAGTTTTCTCATCGTTTCTTGCTTAATTGTGTCCACATCTTCCCAGTGATGTCCCCTCTCATCACATTTTTGCATTTTGGGAATAAGAAAAGGTTGCAGGGAGCGAGATCTGGCGAATAAGGAGGATGATCAAGGATGGTGATTGAATTTTTTGTCAGAAACTAGCGAACAATCAATGCTGATGTGCAGGGGCTTTGTCATGGTGAAGGAACCATCCGCTTTGAGTCAAATTTGGTTAAAATAGTGTACACGTACACTGTTTATTTTTCTAAATTCAGTTCATCGGCTATCATTCTGATAGTTTTTCGACGATCGATAAGGACAAGGGACAGCACACGATCAATGCTGTCCTCAACACAGGTGGTTGAAGGTCGTCTCGGCCTTACATGATTCGTGGCGTATTGTCGGCCATCTTTAAAACACTTAATCCACTTGAAAACGAATGTGTTCTTCAGAGCATTATCACCGTGAACAGCTGTCAACATTTCAGTAACATCTCGATATCTTTTGCCGCATTTCACAAAAAACTTGATGTTGATTCTTTGCTCTGTGATTTCGTCAATTTCCATTTGAGGCAAACAGTAAAAACAAGGACAACAGAAACTGGAATCACTGGCACATACGCACAGCTCGACGATCCGCCAAGCACAGACGGATCATTGGGTCTCAGGCAACTAGCCGCCAGTGGGCGGGGCTATAGTCCGCATCATGGCCACCAGATTGCATCAGTTCGCGCATTTATTGTCCAGACCACTTACATGTATATCTTTAAGAGATGGGGAATTTCAAACGTTTTGCCGACTATCTTAAGGAAAACGTTCAACTACATTTTACGAAGACACCCAAATCTGGAACTGAAACTTCATGGCAGTGTTTCTTAAATTTAAACAGACAAGGTATGGAGACATATTAGTATATCCCTAGCAAATCAGGACCCGAAGCAGCGAACCCCGGTGGTAAAACAGTGAAATTCGAAAAGCTTTAAGCCAAATAACGAAATTGGATTCGAATCCAAAAATGCGTTTAAAACCGGCGTAGGAACCTCTTTCAATGAGGCACATGAAAAATGCTCAACTCATCGACCGCAATTAGAGTAGACGGCACACAAAAAGACCATGTACTCGATAATTTCTTTCAAAGCGTCAATACGGCGACTCTGATACATCAGATATACGCAGCGCAGGTCAATAAGAGCCATTACAAAGATGGTTGGCATTATTATTACACGCAAAGCGATAATACGGCGACTCTATACTAAAACAAAATAATCTGCCGGACCAGAGTGGGCGCTCTTTGTAGAATACATATTTAGCAAAACGAAGTCGGAAGGCGTAGCTCCTTTCTACCAGAAGATAACTAACGTCTCGCCTGTGCATAAAAATGGAAATAAATTTGACCCCAGGAATTACTAAACAAGGCAAAACTAAACCTCTCCTGTATAATCCTACAGCACGTCATTTTTAGCAATGTCAGAACATTGTTTGCACTAAAACCTTTCCATCGAGCAAAGTTGTAAAGCAAACACGGATTCCAAAGCGAGAGATATTATGAAACTCAGTCGCGGCTTTTTAAATACGACTTCCTGGAATCGGTGGAAAGTAACAAGCGAAGAGATTCGATTTTCTTAGATTTTGAAAAGGCCTTGGAGAAAGTAGAACAAGTACACAAGTGGCGAGGGTAAAAAACAAATGATAATGTAATAAACCGGATTCACGAATGTCTGAATAACCGCAAGCAAAAAGTATTAATACGAGAGTTGCTATTTATACTTTTAGCCTGATAATGAAAAGACAGTAAATCATTGTTGAAAATGGCTTCATTGTTTTTCGAAGTATTCTCCATGATAGTCAATACAATTGTTCATGCGTTCGAACCAATTTTCGTAACACTTTTTCCACTCCGATTCAGGTATTGATTCACTGGGATAAAATGTTCGATTCAGTGTAAATATAACAAGTTGTGATCGAACGACAAAATGTTTTAAAGAAATGTTGCGTTAAAAGAATCAAACTTTCATATGGAAACGTCAGATGGTGCCTGAAGCATTTAGTGTTTTCAAGGCTCAAAGTATAAATACCAACCCTCTAATTATGAAAAGTAATATGCGGTGTCCCTCAGGGTGGCGTGATTGGCCCTTTACTCTTTTTCATTTATTTTAATGATATCGCCTAGTTAATAAAAATCACATAAAAAGGCTTCCGACGACAGTGAAAAACGTGTTTAGAGGGGGAATAGGGAAATACAGATCGTAAAATACTTAACATTGACAAAACAGCATCAAAAAATGGTATGCGAAATTAGGTTTGGGTTTAAAATATGAAGGAATGCAACTCTCAAGAAATAAAAACCAGGAGCAGTCTTTACCAACTTACAACCTCGGAGGTGTCCGAATGAACGCAGCAGAGCACGTGCGCGTCGCCATCACAACCGATCTTGCGTGCTTGGGAAGCACAGAACTACGGAGAGGCCGTAAAGGAGATGAGAAGGCGATCGTCAAACGTGCAGTTGGAAAATGCAGAGAGGAGAAAGCGATGGAGACGTGCTTTCTTTCTTTAGTGAGACTTCACATAAAGCATGCGTTGAGCATATGGGATCCATCTGAAAAAACACAGAATACAGAATCGAACAGAGAAGGGCCGCCACATTCATGAAAGAACCGTTCGGAAGAACACAAAGCGTCCAACATTTACCACAAGATATGGGATGGGATCCCTTGGACATGCGAAGACTCGGAGTAAGATAAAATCATAAGATATCAGTATCAATACTGATATTTAATGATTTTATATCAAAAAAGATATCAGTATAAAAATGAAACAAAATGTAAGCATTGCAAAGATGTCAATCGTGTGGTTTTGCATCCGATGTGGAAGAAATAATCAAAGCCCCCAAATGCACAGGCTGGAAAGAAAAATGTCACGAAATAAGTGAGATGGACTGCGAATGGATAGATCCCAGTATCCACTTTTCCCCTCGCAGACTTCGCGACAGCGACAGAAGAGGGAAACACAAAGATGGAAATGAGTTGGCACTGGCGAAAATAGTTGGGAACATGTAGGAACATTCTCCCTCAGTCAATTTCACCACCGGTCTCCTAACGGTCCCAGCCACGCGCCCTCGGGCAGGGTGTCACTGAAATAAAACCGTAGATCCAATCGATTCGTAAATTGTCCATCCTGTATGAAAGGAATGCTGTTTGTAAACTAGCGACTGCGTTGCATGTTCATCCTCCTTCCTTCTTATTTAGTTTGAGAGAGATTCCTCGTTCGTAGTGTTAACAGTCAGTGGAATAGTTACTACATCTACAGAATACATTTACAGAATATCCCGCAAGCCACCGCCAGAGCGTATGGGTGGTAGGCCACATCCCGTTAAAAAAGGATAAAATCACACCCAAAACCGTCAAATTCATGGAAACTACACCCATAGAGCCTTAAAAACTAAAACCCTTCCAACTTACAGCCGCAGGTGCGTCTGGCGGGGGGTTTCAGGTAACCACCCATAAAAGAGAATAAAACCACTTGCAAAACCAACAAATGAATGCAAATCTACACCCACAGAGCCGAATACAATATTCATGCGTAAAACTTTTAACTGACACACATGGAAATACACATGCAATTGCGAATGTAGTGAAAAACTATCAAATGACGTGCAAATTTGTACGCATGCTGTAGGAAGACTAAATTTAAAACAAGGAAGACTAAATTCACCTAAATAATTAGTTAATCGATATATGAACAAAGGGAATAAAAATTAACCACGATCGACAGGTCCCCACCATAAGAAGACAGGTCGTGTAGAATTGAAAAGTAAGAGGGGGAAATTCTACAACTACTACTACCAGTATAACAGATGTAATATGTGAAACAGATGTTGCAAGAATGATGACCGATCCACGGGGATGATTCCTATTCCACGCACCCATTCGGTGGCACGCGTGGTGCCACGTGTGCCCGTGTGTGCGCGTGTGGAATTAGAGGAGTGCGTGCATAGTTAGAATGGTTGGTGACCCCGTGAGGCACGCCAGTGCGACGGGTCGCGGCGTGCTGAATAGATAGATGCATGCATTCTCACCTGGCCTCGTTTGTTTGTTGGCGAATCCCTTCTCGCAAAGTCGAGCACGGCTGAGATATAAGCCAACGCAGTTCATGTTAAACTGGGTTAGACCGGTTTAACTGGGTTCCCATTCCAAAAAAGGAAATGGTAGTCATGTGTGACCAATGTAGAAAAATAATTTTGAATTTGCACGCAGCACAAGTTGGCATTCAGGGTCATAACTAAGAAAATTACAAAAAATTAATACACTAAGTTTGTCAGTATATATCAGCCAATGAACCTTTGTGCTGTTTTTGGCTGATTTGTTAAATAAATAAATAAAATGGAGAAGAGAGGAAATTAAGGGATCCGTGTGGGTTCAGGAAGGGTCACGTGTGGTGCCATATGAGGTCACTTATTGAGAGGAACATAATTCCTAATTTCGAAAAGGCATTGAATAGAGTGAATTTGGCGGAATCAAGGAATTAATTGTAGAAAGCAAGAGTGGATTGAAGGGATATAGACCACGTATCCGCAACTTGTGTATGTCCCAGACTGCAGTGGTGTGAGTGGAGGACGCATAGCCTGAATGGGCAATGTTGGGGAGAGGTAGGAGCGTCCACTGTCCATTTCACCGCATGAGTGTGGAGGAAATGGTTGAAGAGGCTGGAATAGAAACTGGAGAAAGAAATAGAACTACATCGATATCTACATCTATAGGCTTCTCCAAAACCTTTCCTGAACTCCAGACGACCAATAAATGAGGGTATCAATGCATCTCCACACCCATTTGGAGAAGCCTTCAATCAACGCCAACCACCTTGCTTAAATGTCCGCATCTCCCTAGCTATAGAATATTTCCTGAAATACTTCCGACTTCAACCGGAAGGAATCAAATTGTTTTTTCCGATTGGACGGCAGTGGACTTTGTTTGTACCCTGCATTTCTACCGATTTTTAATAATTTTCACAAAGTGACGGCCCAGTGATGTGCGTCCATTTACAATCACCGCACGCACCACCGAAACGAAGAATATTCACCCTCGGGGTGCGCGCCGGGGGCGGATGGGGCTTCGCGCGGTCTTCCCGTGAGACCACCGAATGGAAATCCCTTGTCGATTCCAAGCATGGATCGAGCCCACCTCACGACCCCTCGCTCGGAAAAACTCTCGATCGCCGGAACTCAGGGGGGAGAACAAAGGCCCCCCCCCTTCGGGATCGACAGCCCCCACGTGACGTGATTGGGAAAGCAGCGGGAGGGGACCCGGCCGGTGAGCGACAGCGCCCCGCGGAGGGCAGGCCGCCGAAGGGAGGACACACAATCGGGCCCTCCCCAAACGAGCCCCCCCTCTCCGGGCCCTCCCCCTCCCCCTGCTTCTCATGCTACTGGCGCCTCTTGAGATTTCCTCCTCCTCGTCCGTCGAATGGAATATGAGCACGAGACGGCGCGCGGAGGAGCGGGATATATCGAATATCCCACGCGTTTTAGCGTAAATAATATTACATTCTCCCCGCGCCCGAATCCCATTGGTTCTGCTATGATAATTCCCACTTCATAAATATTCCCGAATCCGGTAGGTGTGACGATGCTTAATTTTTTGGCCGCGTTGTCGATGTCACGTTCACCTTTGCCCACATTCAATTGGCCCCGTGTTCATGAACAGGCACCTCCATTCAATGGCATTAGTTCCTAGAATCCACCAGTAGGGTTGGACAGCCGTCATCAAATGGCTATTTTCCCATAATGTGCTTCGCTCACGTTTGTAAATGGCGACGGATATTTTGATTGCATCCGCCGAGGAATAATCGACGGGTTAAAAGATGGAATGGAAAATTAAGGAGGGGATATTTCCTGGGAACGCCACATTACGTACAAATGGGAGGAGAGAAACTTCACTCCACCCACCAAACGCCTCCCCTTTCACCAAACGCACCACTTCCTCGTTTATCCTCCTTCCAGTCCACTTCACCTCCTCCATCCTTTTCCTCACCCACATTTCAAAAGTCTCCAATCCACGCCTAGCATCCTGCTTCAATGAACATGTTTCCGCTCCGTACATAACTACACTCCATGTCAGTGCCTAAACCTTTTCTTCTTGAAAGTTATTACTCTTTGTCTTACTCACCCTATCAACGTCCCTGTCATCAATTATCCCCTCATTGTAAAAGCTGCATTGCCTCTCGCGACTGTTCTACTGCTTTTACCATATTGGTGTAAAGAAACTTCTACGCGCACGCACACCTATGCACCATCCCGCACGTTGCCGCAAGGATGCGTGGAGGGCGTTACACTCCATCTACGCCAAGAATTGTATGGGATCCTCACGAGGTAGGCTTAATTTTGGAACTAGATCGAGTGCAATGCAGATCATTAGAATGGGAACCACTAGTTGACCGTAGGCTTAAATACAGGTTTGATTGACTGCGTAAATTTGAGACAGGTTACTTATCCGAGGATATTAAAGACGTATTACAGGCCCCGACTTACTACGGCAGATAATATCACAAACGGAAGATTTATTGTAGAACGGATAGTTTTAAAATGTGGTTTCTTCTTCGTACCATTAGATATCAAAATAGATACAACCGCGGGCGCAAAGGAGATAATTAGCAAAAAAAGTGCTCATATTTTGTCGATTACCTGCATCTTATTCTTTTATTTAATAGACCCATATTTTTAACAGTTCTTACAGCATCATTTGAATACACGCATCCTCTTACTGAATATTGTTGCACGAGTGTGATTAGCATTTTTCGATCGCATAATGAAACTAATATTTGTGTAAAGGGTTGGAATGGCTCATGAATGGCTGCTGACCTAACACACGCCCTTGCGGCACCTTGCGGTGGATGTATATACATCCACAAACACACGGCACTCCGCGATCCACTTTAAGGGCACGTGGAAGGGTACGGCTAGGCATCACTCATGAAACAACTATGACCCAAATTACAGCTGTTGCACTGTTACTGACCGCTGACCCACCGACTACTATTGATGGTGGAAGAAGGAATCATTGGGTCTCAATTTCGCCCCAATAAAGACCTCTATCTGTCCATCTATCTACCGAGACGACGAAATTGGAATCTCGTTAAAAAGGACGGGATAACATGCAACACAGACACCGATTCACACCAGGTGGTGTTCTACTCATTCAGGACGGACAACTCACAATCGCATTGCGTCTACAAACGTATGTACACGGCACCCTACCCCCTGCACAAGGGCTAATGGTGGGGGCGTTAACCATTGAATGGGATGAGCGGTAGTGTAACTTGCATGTTCCTAACCACTTTCGTCAGCGCCCGCCCATTTCCATTTTAGTGATTCCCGCCGAGTTGTTTTAGCGAATAGCGCAAGGGGAAATACGAATGCCTGCGAATCCATCCGCTCGGCTGTCCATCTCTGTCTTATTTTCTCAAAACCGTCTGTCCTGCCGATGTATTTCGGGGCTTGGATTATTTCGTCAATTTTCGGGCGCGCCCTTGCGGTCCGTGGCTTGCGGGGCATTACGTAGACAGGAAACCACACAATCGGTATCTTTGCAATGGTATTCCCGTCTTTCTTCTGAGTATTCGCATGTCTAAAGGCTCCCATCTCGGACCTTGTAGTAAATGTCTTCGCGTCCTTTTGTACTTCACGTGTGTACGGAGTGTTTCACGAATCTGACGACCCTTCTCTGTACCTTGTTCAATATAATTTTGCATACTCCATATGGTGTCGTACTACAGAAAAATAGCACGCCTTCCTCACTTTTTTACATTTTCCTACAATAGTAAGTTTAATGAATGTCATCATATAGTCCCCGCAAACGGTGCACGTGCACCCCCTTGCACGGAAGATCCGATGCGATGGTGACAGCCGAGTATTTGAGGTGTTCTCCAACGGCCATCTGAACACCCCCCATAGTGTGGAACCTCCTGAAGTCTACTCGTATTTATTTATGTTTAAAGAAGTGCCCAACCGTATACTATATACTTTATTGCCCGAAATAATTAACCGGTTCTACGTTTGTTACCTTGGTTTCCTGTGCCCTACAAAAAATCGGGTGAAATACCCTTCTTTGAAAACAATGCTCTTCCTCCAAAAAGTGTTCCTCCTCTTCCTAATTAGGGTGTGACCGGTGTCAGCGCACCCGTCTTACCCTCGGATCCTGTGGACATCACCAGTGAGATGAAACCAGTCGTTCCTCAATTAAAATGTATGTATTTTATGTATTCCCGAGAGTTTGTCTGATTCCGCAAGTTCTTTTCTTATTGCCTTTTAAGTACTCGACTTAATACATTTCGCAACCCCAACGTCCATGCAATTTGAAAAATTATTCCAAAGCTTTTGGTTGTCACCAATTGTCTTCATAATTCACCATAAAATTTTCATTGGACATATTTCTGATTAGTAGATGAAATCGCATTCTCTCCACAATGGCATTTTCCTGGTTGCAGAAATATCGCAGCCTTCAGAGAAACTATTTTTATGACATATCCACTTGATGAATAGAATGGTTTGAAGCGTCACTTTGTGGAAGCGATTCATATCGGAAAAGAAAATACTTTGTTCTTCCACACATTTTATTATGCACGACCTAGGTTTCGACTCACAAAGATGACTTACAAAGGGACCTTGTGATGACTTTGTAAGTCATCACAAGGTCCCTTTGTAAGTCGAAACCAAGGTCGTGCATAATAAAATATGTGTGGAAGAACAAAGTATTTTCTTTTCCGACATACAGTATATCCATGCATTTTGCTTTATCGAGAAAACACTCTGAATGGAAAATCATTCATACACTACAGGTAATGTACCCCTATTCTATTTTATTTCGGCATTATTATTATAAGGTAATCTACCGGTTAAGGTAGGTTTTTGGATGGACACAACTACCAAATAAATAAATATTTTGTGACTCCTAACAAAACCCAATCCAGCAACCCACTCTACATCAGGTCCCTCTTCATCTCTGTGTACTACCTTCCTCCCTTCATCCCGTCCAACATCCCTATCCTCTATTCCTGCCCCTTCCTCGTGTTCCCAACATTCTCCTCTCTCTTACAGTCTTCAACATCCCACTGCCGATCAATACGCTCTTCATCCATTTTTCCTGCCTCCATAGGATTTCTCTCAACAAACCCCTCTCCTCGCCCACCATTCCTAGTACTTCCTCATTTTCATTTCGGTATATGCTACCAAATCACTAAAGGTTACCCACCCACATTATCTACACAGCACCGCGCAATCCGCCGCAAGGGCACCCACCCTTTTGGGAGGCGGGGGGAGCTAGGACTCGACCAGAAAAATAAGAGCGCAATTATATTCAATACGAGCAAAAGACATCCAAGTGCACACTCACACAGACGTATGTGCATGTCCTTGCAAAACTTACTTAACATGCACACCTGAAATATATACACAAGGACCTCATAAACTCCTTTGTTCGGGCCCTTTAAAAAGCCTCGCTTGTTCTCTTCCCATCTCAAGTGGCTCCCAGCCTAATTTCACTAAAAGGGCTCTCACACTCTTCTTATTATAGCATTTTGTCACGAATCCGGCGGATTTTCTCTGAAATTCACCTAATTCTAAGAAACTGCGGGAGATGCCGCGACAGCAATTTTTTGACGGATTCATCCGCTAATATGCATTAAAACGCAACAATTTCAGAGCTTAAAAATCATTCTCATTGACTGGGATTCGAACCCGGATCCCTCATTGTCCGGACGAGTGCTTTAGGCTACCGAGGGACCCGGGTTCTCATACTCCGGCATCGAGGGACCCGGGTTCGAATCCCGCTCAAGGCGAATGATTTTTACACTCTGAAATTCGTGCATTGTTCACCTAATTCTTTTATTAATGATTTCCCCCGAGGATCACACTTACTTGTGGCGTATCCCAAGTTGCTTTCTTTAAGGTTGTTCTGCACATTTTGTATGTAAGGTCTTCACATTCTCTGACGACTTGAGAAGGGCCGTCGCCCTTTCCTCTCCTGCTGGATCTTGCCTTCCGAAGGCCGTGGTCGGCGGTCTCGTTTCCATCTGTGGCCCTCCAGCCATCCGTGCTTGCTTCCTTGGGAAGGCATTATGCTGTCTGTGCCTTCTGCGTGTTCACGTATATATCCACCGCCCCTGGCACGGGAACAGACCTTGTTCGCAGCCACTCCTGACGTGAAGGGCCCGCGCTGCGAGATGGCCACCGGCGGCGCTTCCTCCCCAGAGGGCCCTTCCGCAAGGGCCCTTCCGTCCCAATCTGTCGCCCCCCCCCCCTGCAAGAGTCGGGTGATTTCCCGCCGCCCGACATTGCCGTCGGCAGTTTTCCCAGCTGGGCGCCAACCCTCCTCCTTTCTCGTCCTGAAATTGGGGCCTGCCAATCGCGAACTTATGTACTTCAAACATGTTTCTTTTCCGAGTGAAAGAAACTGCGGGGGATGGCCATAGAGTAATTTTTAACGCAGTCATTCGCATTAAAATGCAATAAATTTAAAATTGGAAAAAATAATTTTGCCTTTAGGTCAAGGCGAATGATTTTACACCTTGACTATTGCTGAATTTTCAAGAAACTGCGGGAGATGCCGCAACAGTAACTTTTAACGGAGTCATCCGCTATGTGTGCATTATAATGCAACGATTTCAGAGAGTAAAAATCAGCTTAATTGGTTAAAGTAGCTTATTTGGTTAAAGCACTCGGCCGGATATCGAGGGATTCGAATCCCGGTCAAGGCGAATGATTTTTACTCTCTGAAATGGTTGCATTACATTGCTGAATTGTTTCTTTTCTGCTGTGCCGTATGCGTTAGGGAGGACTAACTCCTAAACATGATCGCCGTCCTGATGCATACACTATCAGTGTCAAATGAAATAGCATTAGACATTAACAGAATGGCGTTATTCATTTTGATCCCTTTTCCCAATCTTTGCATCCAAAACAAATATTGAGAGAGCGGGAGAACGGAGAACTATTCTTACTTGAACTATTCTTAGTCTCGCTTTAAAAAAACATTTAAATATTGAGTATTTTCGGGCGTGATGTGGTGGAAATCGAACATGATGAATAACGGATAGTATCACTTTTCCACTGGATAGAATTTATTTTACGACCTAGTTTCGATGTATTACATTATCACCTGATAAATGTGATGATAAATCGAAACCCGATCGTAAAATAAATTTTATCAAGTGGAAAAGTGCTACGATCAGTTATTCATTATATTTAAACAGAGCGTGAGATGTGGACATGACTTTTATTAAAACTTGGACGAATTTCCGCGAAGCTCCAGCTTATTTAAATAGGAAATAATTTATTTTTCAGCGTAGGACTTTATACCTACGGGTAATCTGTTAAATTTTCTTAAATTTTCCACAATGGACCTTCGCATGTCGAAGGAAAATACATTCGCTATTTGCTTCTGCGGAGTCGCCGAGCGGAGAGGGCGAAGCGCCGCGCCGGGCGGCCGAGACCAGGCCGCCCTCGAAACATCCTCACCGCTGCTCTCCCGAGGAGAGAGTCCCTCCAGCGACGCGCCTGGGCCCAGAAATATGTAAATGCGGAATGGTAGCGATGTTTCTTCGCCCTTATCTCTCTCATCCTCCCTTCGAAATGCACTAAACCCTTTTCAGGCCCTCGCCTTGCTTTCCCCGACAGATTCCGGACGATTTCTCATCTGTCCCAGCCCTCATTTGTATTAACAATACAGCCCTGCGGTGCCACCATCGCCGGAAAAGACCTCAGCGCCCCATTATCCCTCTCGATAAATAGCATAGCTTCTGTAAACACCTCCACTTGATGAGTGGTTGCCTCCAACCTATCTGAGGAAAAGTTATTCGTCGAATATTTTTAGCTTTCATTCCTCCCACATTGTCTTGGATTTTTCTGCCTGGAAATTAATCCTTCGAATAAGCGTATATTTTATTTAAATCCATCTTTCATAAATTCATATATTTCCGCGAATATTCCCATCGCCTTCGTCTTCAGTAAAATATTTCCTGGCTATGTGCGCGAGAAATATCAAATTGAGCATACAACATTAATGAGTAATTAATTTTCAGCATTAATATTACTTCCTTGTGAACCAGCATCAACTAAATATTGCATTTCCCATACCATATCTAGGAACTTAAAGCAGGCAGAAATTAAACAACTACGTGTTGCATAGGATAGTGCTTTCATAATATGATACTCCTTGGGGAAATGTCGCAATTTATATACTTGTTGTCAATTCCAATTGGTTGACACTAGCTAGAAAATATCGTAGGATTTTTGCACCACAATTTTTTACTTGAAATGTACGATGAAACCCCTATTGATACTTCAGAATACGAGTCATTTCAAGGGTCAGCGAATTAATATTTGGAGGCGGGAGGCATAAGGGGAAGCTGTTGAGAAGAGAAGACTTCAAATTTGATTAAAAGCATGCGATTTCGATAGAAAAGCACTCAATTTTACTAATGGAAACGAAAAAAAGAGCTTTTGATGAAATGGTTGTTCTTTGAGGGCGTTGAAATTCAGATGCCTTATTGGTGGTTAAATATTATTCCCGATATCACCTCTTCACCATTTTTCGAGGCGTCTGCGTGGCGCTTCTCGAGGCGTCGAGGATTCTGTTGAGTTTTCTGTCGTTTTATCGCTAGTGTTTATTTCTTTATCTTGGAGATCTGAGAGTCATAGCATTATTTGAAGCAATAAAAAGTACTGTTATAACCATATTTATTAGTATATTTATTATTATTTATAACCATAACTTTATTTTCCCGAATATTTGGCCTTAATAATACAACGAGGCGGGAAACAAATACGTAGGGTGATAGAATCGGAATTCGACGGGGTGGAAAGTTTCCAAAGGAAGGGTGATATTTAATGCACTACATTGAACTGTCCGACAAAAGGAATACGTTGATGAGATCAGTTTTGGTCCGGACATACTTCATGGATCTTGAATACTAAGTGCTGAAGCCTTAACAATTAAATGTTTCATGTGGGTTAACATTATTGTTTGGCAATGACCCTTTGTATTGTTTTCTGATGTGTTTACCACCGTAAAAATTAAAACTATTTAAAAATATCTTATATCAAATGCTGTCGTATACATGCATATTATTATTAGGTAATCTACCGTTTAAGGTAGGTTTTTGGATGGACACAACTATCAAATAAACATTTTGTGACTCCCCACCTAGCAAACTAATCTATATCAGGTCCCTCTTCATCTCGGTGTACTTCTTTCCTCCCTTCATCCCGTCCAACATCCCTATCCTGTTCCTACCTTTACCTCGCTTGCCCAACATTCTCCCCTCTATTACCCTCTTCAACATTCCACTACCGCTCAATACGCCTTTCATCCATTTTTCCTGCCTCCATAGGATTTCTCTCAACAAACCCCTCTCCTCCCCCACCATCTCTAGTACTTCCTCATTTGTTTTCCTTTCGGTCCATTTCACCTTCTCCATTCTTCTCCACAGCCACATTTCAAAAGCCTCCAATCTACGTCTATCCTCCTGCTTCAGCGACCACGTTTCCGCGCCGTACATAGCTACGCTCCATATCAGAGTTTTTACGAGTCTTGTCTTAACATCTCTACTCAGCGTCCCCGTCATCAACTCCCTCCTCCTTGAAAAAGCCTCCTTGCCTAGCGCAATTCTTCTCCTTACGTCCCTACCACTTTGACCGTATTGGTCCAAAACACTTCCGAGATATGTAAACTGTTCTACCTGCTCTATCTTTTCCCCGCCTATTTTAATATTTAGCTTAGCCTTTTATGCATGCATATACATGTTGTATATTCCGTGGTAAATTCTCTGCATAAGCAAAATCCGTGCACCTACCTGATGCCCAGCAAGTCAAGCTAAGATCTGTCGCAGGAGGTGATTCAAAACCATGCTTTCAAAAACGTTTCTTTTTATATTTCGTCACTACAAAAACTCTTGAAATTACTCAAATAATTTACACTCTAATAACTACAAAGCACATAAACTGACGAGTCTAAGCATATGGTATATGCATTTCTCTGCGCATAAGAGACGAATTTTGAAGAGCATGGACAATAAATTACGGGAAGATTGAACTAATGACCAAATACTTGGCTAATTCGGATGGATAAAGAAAAAAATGGCCCTAAAAGCACGATCGCTTTCAGTTATTCTGATCCCTTATCGTTAGTGGAAAAAATGACATCTTAAATCTATCTGTTCTGCACTTGATCTCTTTAATTTTATTGGCATGATGTCTCCCACCGTAGTACGATGGGTTAATAATACATTTTCAACATCATCACTGCTAAAGAGACATCCTTCTAAATCTATGCAAGAGCTCCAATCTGCAATTTAACCCTCGCTCAGTGAGTGATTCCCAGCCTAGCTGCTCTAACATTTTGGATGCGCTAATGAGTTTATCATAAAAACGTTTTACAAATATAGCTCCTCCACGCTGCACGCGATCACATTCGGCAATTAATCCAAATTCGTGAGGATCCCAGGTACCAGGAGCATATTCTAAATTAGGCCTAACCAACGGCAGATAACATAGACAGACTTTTTCATCACATTTACCACGTACTCTTCTAATAAATCCTATTTTTGTGTCAGCATGTCCACATGTTCCCCGCATCTGTTTCACCCAGAAGACATGGTGCGTGCGCGCACTTTCTGTTTCAGTATATCTTAATACCTCAATTTCTTAATTCAATGAATCTTTAATTCGGCCATACTATATATAATTATATTTTTCCATGGCTAGGCTTTCGGAAACGGTGTTGATGTTTCATCAATAAATCTCGACAAATCAAAATGCCTCCATAACAATTAATTGGTTCAACATGTATCATGACATGGGTGCGAGGGAGATACCCTAATTACCAAGTTCCTCCTTGTCGCCGCTTATTAAAGTATATGAATAAAATGAGCTATTTTTCAACAATCGGGTACTTTCACGCAATACTTTTCTAATTAGCTCTTTTTGTTTGCTATCCCCACACCTAATATTCCCGCTATGTATGGGGAGACTCCTATGAATGTAAGCCAAATACACGCATGGAAAAGAAAAGAGCCAACAAAACCATCATTCCTTTCCTTGCCTTTCCAACAGTTACGCAATTTGTCGCACGATGAACAAGTCTCGTGTAATTGGTATTGGTGCAATCTGTGAAACATAAGCAGGCCCCCGTTCTCTCAATTGTGTAGACATTTCCGTTCACGCCATGTTGTTTTTATGGAATGCTTTAAAGATATTAAGAAAAGCGGAAGATCCAGAATTGGGCACTCCTCCTCTTCAATGAAAAATGAAGACCACAGTCTTCTTAACAAGTCGTCTTTGGGTTCGGGGCCTCGGTCTGGCAGAGGGGAGCCACCTCAATTATTATCTCATGGACTCATGACGGGCCGGATTATTAGGATGAGTTCTGACAAATACGGGAGTCGGTCCAGTCGGCCGTGTGTGTGTGTGGCCACGTGGCAATGTTCCAATGAAACTACTTGAACAAAAATTTCTTCCCCATAATTACCACGAACTAGCCAGGTAAACTGTATGTATACACGTTATTTAATCCCTTACTTAGATGAGTGGGGATGATATCAATCTCCGCGATCTGAGTTGATTTTCATTCCCCTTTTCCATTTCTATCTCACAATCAAGTAAGCTTGAATCGAAGCTATCCTCATCAGTATTATATTCCCTTTCTGCCTAATATTGATAGTTTTCTACTTAAACCATATGACTCCGCTCTGTGCTCTTCCCATCAAGAAGCAGAGCATTTAATTTTCGAGTAATTTGAAAATTTCTACCCAGTCTAGTTACTTTAGTAGTCTCCAATATTTTAGTTGAATGGGGGGAGTATTTAAGTTGAGGGAGTCTTCGGGCCGTCAAATCTTCTTTAATTTTTTACTTGCCTTCCGCTGAAATGCGTTAAGAAAATTATTCGATGTCAGCGTCAAACTGACGATACACGCATGTAATTACCCAGTTACACGACTCGTGCACGCAATGATCGACATCTGCGTCATAACCTTACTAGCCACCGTGAGGCCTCGTGGAAGAGGATTTGCCACACATCCAATTTGCATATTTATGATTTCTGATCAGCGGAGATTTCAATTGGTCGCACGCGGTGTTTCTTGGCGGTGTGGCCTAGAATGGTTCAAGGGGGAAACGCTCCTCATGTCGATCGGATCGCCAGACAACATCCCTCCAACTTCTTCGCAATGTTCTCGCCTTTCCTTCTAATTCTCGATTCTATAATTATTCCCTCAAATGTCTGCCCTTTTAGGCAATCTACCGGTCAGGGTAGATTTTCGATGGACACAACTACCGAATGCATATCTTCTTTCTTCCAGTAAACCAAAATCCTCCTCTACATTTATGGGAAAATGTCGAATTCCCTTTGTGCAGATTCCCCCTGTATTTTGCTCCGGTCTGCAATCGTATTCTCGCGGTGCTTCGAGTGTGCTCCGCCGCCCTTGGTGCGCGTCTCACTCGGGAGGGCGACGCTCCATCTCTCCCCGACGGACGCCGACTCGTCCCAGTGGGATCCGCTCCCCCACCCCGACCCCCCTCTCCCGCGGGGAGAGGCTGTGGCGTGCGCCCCCCCCCCCTCCAACCCCCCGATGCGCCCGCGCTCCCTCTTCTTCCACTCCTCGCGCGCTGGCTTCCCTCCATCCCCTCCCTCTCTCTCTCGTCGTAACCATGGAAACCAGCCCGCGACTATCCCCCACCGCCGTGTCCCACCGGGACCCCCTCCCGCCCACCTTCGCTTCCCCCACCTCGCGAACGGGGGTTGGCCGGCCGGTCGAGGGGGATGAGCGGAGGAGGCAGCAAGCCGGGGAGGCGTGCTCATCCCCCGCCGCCCCCGCTCCCCCCTCCGCCTCCGCACCCCCACCCCACCCCAAGCAGCACACTCCGAGCAGTTGGCTGCACGTGTCGTCCACGTGCCCGAAATAACATTTCTCCTCTCGCGTTCCCTCCTCCCCCCGCGCTGACCCCTTTTTACGCCGGGGCCCTTCCCGCCCCCACACTCTCCCATCCCCCGCCCTCGCCTCCCGCACCGCTGCCTCCGCCACTGGCATCACGGCAGCCCCCACCGTGGCATGAGCCGTGGTGCGTGCCGTTTTGATGCCTCTGAACAAGTTCCCGGGACCCGTGTCGCAGTGGAACATTTACTTCAATTACGATTGGCCGCCACTATCCCTGTCCTTTGCGCATGCGTCATCTGCTGATACAAATGCATAAACGGTACGGAGTATTTACTTGAATGCGAGGAAACTTTACTCGACTCGTGCTCTGCAAAAAAATTATTAGAATGCTCTCAATGGCATTTGGCACTGTTTTCAGAGCCTTGCATCCCAAAGGTATCCACGTTCGAAAAACTCCTCCACGAATGCGAGAAGAGCTGCAGTCAAGGAAACCAATCAACTCGATAAGTAATGACAACAATATTCAACGTAAAGAACAAAGTCAACAAAGTAAAGGCAATAAAGGAATCGAACATGAAAGAGTAAATGTGAATGGCGAAGAAATGAACGTGGCGCGATACGACATCGCAGTAGTGATAGCCGAGACGCGAGAGGACCTGCAAGCAAACCTGACCAATTACTTTGGAAATATAAGATGAGCATCAACAAGAAGAAAAGGAAAATTCTTCCGTGTGGAAGAGAGAAGCTGAATGCAGATATCACAATTCGAGGAGTGAAACTAGAGCAAGTGGAATCCTTCATCTACAGGGTTCGTCCGGAAGATAGGTGTACTGATTTTTTCCCGCCGCTCCAGGCGCGCCCAGCACCGCTCTGACGGGCTGCGATTGGAGAGGGTTATGTTGGCAAACGACGCTGAAAAAGGCAGTCGGCTCTGAGCTGTGGTGTAGTGATGAGCTCTCTTAACGCGAACCTCCACGCTCGACCCACGTCACGGAACGCGATGCCGAAGTTTTTGGAGCAGCGTTATTCCATCAAATTTGCGGTAAAGCTTGGGAAATTGTCAACCGAAACTGTCGATATGATTAACCAGGCTTACGGGGAGTCAGCCATGTCCAGAAACATGATCTTTCGGTGGCACAAGATGTTGGTGGAGGGCTGAGAAGAGGTCGACGACGAACCACGGCCTGGACGCCCATCAACGACACTCACCGACGAAAATGTGCAAAAAGTTCGCGATGTACTGAACTCTGATCGTCGTCTTAGTGTTCGGGTGATAGCAGAGCAGTGTAATGTGCCAAAAACAATAGTGCACGAGATTATTAGGGACCAATTACAGATGCGAAAAATTTGTGCAAAGTTGGTGCCGAAAGTGCTCAGTGATGATCAAAGACTCAATCGTTGGGAAATCGCGACACAACTTGCGGATCACTGCAAAAATGATCCACATTTTTTAGAGAACGTTTCTGTTTCCGAAGATAAAGAGGAGTTGGAAAGGAACGCGATACGGGACTTTGGACGCCGTCAAAGAGGCCGTGACGACGTGTCTTCGAGAGGTTCCCGATGATGCCTTCGCGGGAGCGTTCCAGGAATGGGAACGCCGCTGGAACAAGTGTATCGACTCACAAGGGTCCTATTTTGAGGAATATTAGCTTAAGATATGTAAAAGTGTAATAAATTTATTTTCCTGAGCTCAGCACACTTATTTTCCGGACGAACCCTGTAGAATGGGCAGCAGTGGCAATATGGCGTGGAAAAAGTTTGACCGAAATCGAGCGAGGAATAGGCCAAGCTAAGAGCGCATTCATGAAGAAGAGGCAATCACCATGTGTTCAAAGAACCTAAGGCTGGAAACAAGGAAACGATTCGTCAAAACGTTCGTGTGGAGCATGGCACTCCTCGGATCGGAGACATGGAACATTGGAAAAGTGGACCGACGAAGAGTATAAGCATTTGAAGCATGGTGCTGGAGGAGAATGCTCAAGAAAGACAATTAAAAAGTAAGGAACGAGGAAGTATAGAGAAGAGCAGAAGAGGGTAGGACCATAAGGCAAAGAAGAGCTAGATGGACTGGACATACCTTGAGATGCAATGGATTAAATAGAAACATAATAGAAGGAAACATTGGAGGAAATAACACGCGAGGAAGGCCAAGAGACAAGTACATGGCAGGGCAAATTGAGAAGGACGAAAAAAGGGAACCTATCAGAAGGTGAGGGAATGAACACTAAATAGGGAAGAATAAACCGTACTGCAGCCTACGAAATAGGTTGCAGTAATCCAATTTTAGGGTCGGAATACTGATGATGATGAGGATTATGGAAGCCGCTGGATAAAAGGCCACTCCGTATGGGGTGATCGAGTTAGTTTAATTTTGAGGATAATGGGAGTAATAAATTCAATAAACATAATTATTCGTAATCGGAAACAAAATAACACTCAAATATCCTTTTAATTCTGTGGACATCCGACTTTCCCTTAAAGGCTGGTGGCCAAACGCCCTCCAAGCAGACGGCCCGAAGTGACAGGAGGCGTCGCATCGCAAGTCAGAGCCCCTGGACAGGACGGATGTTACGTATATGATTCAAACTTTTGCATATCACTCAACTTCAACAGGGAGAATATTATTTGAGGCGCATTGCAAGCGAAACCACGGCGAGGATCGATCGAGTGGACCGAATTCTCGACCGAACAAATGGCCAAATAGCATAAATGTGACCACAGCAGCATTGGGAGGACGGGCGATTCAAACTGATCGGAAATAAAAGTATGCAGGATATCGACGCACAAGGTCTGTCCCCAAAGTTGAATCACTCTTTATTTTCCCCCGGATGGACGGTCGGACGGGCGGCGGTTTGTTTCCCTGGCTGGGTTCGAGGGAAGGGAGTCTCAGGGAAGGCTGCTGGAGGCCGGTGGTAGTTGGCTCCCAACCTTCGCGGAGTGCGGATCGTTCGTTTGAGAAACCTCTATAACGTGCCCTCGTTACGCTCCGTTATGAACCGGTTATTGGAACAGTACTACGCCATCAAATTTTGCGTGAAACCGGGAAAAACCGGGAAAGAGATTCATGACATGCTCAGACGGCTTATGGTGATTACACCATGAGTGGATCGGGTGTTTTGGAGTGGCACGAGTTGTTTCGGTAGAGCAGAGTGTCTTGAAGACGCCGAACGTTCAGGACTCCCTTCGACCGCAAAAAGTGACGAAAATCTTACAAGGCTTTGTTGGACGGGGATCGCAGATTACGTGTTCGCATGGTTTCTAAAGAACTTGGCATCCCTTAAAGTGACGTGCATCGATCGACCCGTGACCGAATTTCTTCCTCTTCCTCAAATCCGTGCTGAAAGAACGTAATCACGACTCGGTGGAAGGGTTACAACAGGCCGTGACGAGGGAGCTTAGCAACATTCCGGGCGCCGCCTTCCAGAAGGCGTGCGAGGCGTGGAAAACCCTCTGGTGGCAGTGTGCGGGCGTACAAGTGTGCTGCTTTGAAGACTTTTGAGTGATTGTATCCATTCTGGCAATTGAATTTATTTTAATCGACTCAGTCCTACTACTTTTGGGACAGGCCCATTGCTGCTAAGGGGGAATGGCACAGACCTTCGAAGCTGTAGATCGGCGAAGGCCTCTCGAAGAATAGCGATGCAGCAGCACTGATGGAGGAGGATTCGATCCAATTGGTGATTGCACTTGGCGCCATCCAGCGATGGACGGCGCCAAGTGTTCAACAATATAAAAACGGCGCACCGACTGCGGCGAATGCACCACTCTGCTCCTCCACCCGCTCCGCCCCCGGAGTCGAGCGCCACCCCCAAGCGCCCCCGCCGCTCCCTCTGCCTCCCTCCCCTCATCCCCCACCCTCTCCGTCCCATCAACTCCCTCCCCTCCACGTAATGCATCGGTTCCCACCCCCGGCCCCTCCTCCGGTTCCGGCCTCTCCTCCCCCACCCACCCTCTCCTTATTATGTTGTCTTTGCGGTGGTCGTCGGAGACCCTCGCTGGCCATCCATCCTCCGTCGACATCTCGTGGGCCCGCAACGGCGTGTGGCAGGGGTGTCGCGTAAGTGAACGCCAGAGTAATTGGCGACTGGTTATTCATGACACCCAGGGATTCAGCATTGTCATAATTCATGCTTCCCGCCGCTTTAGCCTCACTCTGCGCGTTGAAAAATACATCTCTGTCGAAGTTTTCGGCAGTCCAGATCGCTCCATTCCCCGCTGTTAGGTCTCATTTATAATATGCTGCAAGTATATCACGGGATCCTCACGAAGTTGAATTGATTGCTGAATTTGATCGAGTGAAGCATAGAGGAGCTAGATTTGTAAAACGCTGTTGTGATGAATTCAGTATCATATCCAAAATATTAGAGCAGCTAGGCCGGGAATCACTCGAGGAGTGTTAAATTACAGATTGAAGCTCTTGCGTTAATTTGGAAGGTCTCTTTAGCAGTGATGTTGAAAATGCATTATCACCCCCATCGTAGGAGAGATCATGCCAATAAAATTAGAGAGATCAAGTGCAGAACAGATAGATTTAAGGTGCCAATTGTCCCATGATCGATAAGAGAAGAATCTGTTCGCGGTAAGTTTCGGGTTCAAATTAGTCTGGTGTGTTTTCAACTCCCTGCCACACACCCTAGCGGTGGCTTGCAGGGTACTTAAAAAAACAAAATACAAAAACTTATGATTGTAATGCCTCCTCCGCCACTAAGCCATTGAATCCTCGTTTCCACGATGCAGCTGCTGAGAAGGGGATTGGGGTGGGGAGGAGTCACTTCAGCAGCAATGAAAACGCCGCGACGCCAGGGGCATTTGAATTTGAGCGAAAGAGATTTGAACGCCCGCGTTGAGGTGAGAGGTAACCGGTCGAGGAGACGGCGGGCGGAGAGGGGATGAGGCTGGCGGTCGCCCAGCCGATTACGAGGGGAGGGAGGATCTGGAAAAAACCACGATCACGTGATATTTCGCAGAAAGTAAACGCTGGCTAGCGCGTGGTGCAAGGTTCACTTGGGCATTGTTCGCCTCTCGATCGGTGCAGGTAGACCGCAGGTTACTATTAACGCCAACTACCTAGATGCACTAGATAACTATTACTATTACAGCCAACGGCCTAGATGCAATTCAAAATTGGTGCGATACATGGCAATTGGAATTAAATTTTAAAAATTCGTAGTAATACATTTTTGGGAAAAGAATAATTCCCTCCCTTATCGTTACAAAGTGAAACAAACCAATATCGCGAGGGTAGATTCCTTTAAATACTTGGGTGTAACAATTACTCACGATCTGTCCTGGGGAAAACACATACGAGAAATATGCGGTCGTGCTAATAAAAAATTGGGATTTGTGAAAAGAGTGCTAGGTAAATGCGACGAAAAGGTGAAAGAACGATGTTTCCTTGCCTTGGTCAGGCCCCACCTAGAGTATGCTGCCAGTATATGGGATCCTCATAACATAAATTTGGTTTCGGAATTAGATCGAGTTCAGCAGAGGGGGGCTAGATTTGTCAAACATTGTTATGACCAACTCAGCAGCGTATCCACTTTGCTAGACAATTTAGGTTGGGATTCTCTTACACAGCGGCGTTTCCAATATAGATTAAACTTATTAAAAACATTTAAAGATGGGCCCTTTTCCGATGACATCAAGGATATAATACGAACCCCAACGTATTACGGTCAGAGGGATCACGAATGTAAGATTAGAGAGATAGACTGCAAGACTGACAGGTTTAAAATGTCATTTTTTCCTAGAACGATAAGGGACCAGAATGCTTGTAGCCGAAGTTCCCCAGGACATAGTTCATTACAATAAGTATTTAAGTACAGGTTAGGGACTGCGCGAGGTTATGTGTGTATGTATGTGTGTGTGTATATATATATATATATACACACACACACACACACACACACATATATATATATATATATATATATATATATGTGTGTGTGTGTGTGTGTGTGTGAATATGTAAATATGTATATATTTTTTTCTTACAGGTTCCCCCCACCTTTCCTCACCTAACCCCCAACCCCCTCAACCCTTACCCTTCCCTCATGGTGCTACACCCCCTGCCACACACCTTTTTGGTGGTTCGCAGGGTATTTATGTAGATGTATGAAGCGATTTAGACCAGGCATCGAAATGATAGCAGGGAATGGCAGTTGGAATTGAATATAGGACAATGTGCAGCACTGAAGATTTGTAATAACGAAGCATCTCAGAACTGGTCAAGTACTTGGGTGCTGCGCTGAAATTAAAACATTTCATGGGGCACACGCCTCCAAAGAATACGGCTTAGTCTAAAAGAAGTTTCAATAGACGGGCTGTAGGAAAACGCAATGGAACTGCAAGAGAAAGAGGGGTTCCGAAGCTTTGGTCCGACCATAGTTAGAATAAGGAGCAAATATTTGGGATGCACGGGAGAAAAAGTTAATTAAATACGTATAATGTTGAAGGGAAATCCGCTATATCTGCAAAACGTTGCTTCGCGAAGAGGGGCACGCGTGAAGATGGCACGTTGGAGGAATTGGTTGGGGAGGGCGTTGATTCACGAAGGGAGCAGGCTGCATTTGGAGGTGGAGGACACGCCGAGGGGATTATTATGGCCACAAATATTGCTGCCTTGGGCCTCCGGGATAATAAAACGAGAGAGCTTGGACAGGTGTCGCAGACAGAGTGCAAGCGATTCCGGAACAAGTAGTCGCTCTCCCCATGCACCATACACGCACGCGGTCATGAAAATTCGAACCCAAGCACCTGAATACTTAAAGGCTAAGAGTTAATTATTTTTTTCAAAAGCAAAGGTGTACATTTTTTGATGCACGAGGCATATTTAAAAGGTAAGGGAGATTTGGTTATTTAAAAAATATCTTCGGCGTTCTTGCCTTCCTTCGTTCTTGTCTTGTCTTCGACTCGTTGCCCATCAAGGCCCCTGCATCAAGTGTAAGGAGATGAACGGGTCGGTCGCTAGGTGCAAGGTCGAGAACGGAGGTAGCGATCCAAGAACGCAACTCATCATTCTTAGGCTAACTCCGATTTCAATGTACTTCTGTGCAAATATTTGAGATCGGAAAAAGCAATACTTTGAAAAATATGTTCGCACCCAGATGCCAGCCCATAATTTAACTCAGAATTAAGATTTTAAATCCATTCATTTCATTTAGGAGCGACAATTAAACTTTTGCAACCTTTATCTAGCTATTATATTATTTGCTAATAGAAATGCCAACGGCTGAAAAGACGGACTCTTCGTGCATCGTAAACAGCTGCTGCAAAACTCTAGATAATCTCGGATTATCTCTTTAAAATGCATAATGCGTTCGATAAACTGCTACAGCGGGATTCGATGGCCTTGCATTATATCTTTAAAAGTTAACTTTAAACATGTAGCAATTCAACGAAGGTTATATGAAAGACTGTACTGCTATTATTTTTAAATTATTAATTGATTATTTACATAAAAAATGCATAAAAATAGGGATCAAATGGCATACGCTAATGTTTGTTATCATAGCAATGTATCAAATTTACGTTGCAGTAATTTTACTAAATATAAACTACAGACTCAGGTGTAATGTGGCAGAACTGTTCCATAATAGCAGAGACAAAGACTATTGCAATTTTCCACTTAATAAAGATTTATTCCCGACTAGTTTCGATGCTCTGCATCATTTTTAAGTGAATCTCTTAATGTACCGTGTCCAATACACAAATATGGGTCGCGGTAGTCCAGGGGGTAGATTGTATTGCCGGAGGGTCCGGGTTCAATTCCCGGACAAGCCATTCTGGGTACCCAAGCCATGTGATTTTTCGAGAACCAGATCTTCCTGAAAATCACAAACGTAGGGAGTAGGGTAGGCGCGATGTACAGAATTGTTAAAAATGACGAAGCGTGGGAAGATTCATGGAAAGAGATAGAAAAACCAAACTAAGGGGGAAAACGACCAAAGATTTAAAATTTAAAAAGAAAGCAAAAGAGAAAAAAATACTCTTTTTTTAAACAGAGCTATTGTTGAATGAAACAAGCTGCCTGGAGCCCTTTCCATCCAATTTTAGGAGTTTCAAGAATCAGTGTAGAGCAGCCACTGGGTGATAAACGTCATTGATGAGTGATTATTACGCTATTGTACTTATTAAAATATTGTTTGAATGTGATGTGGATGGCATTACAAGTTGTATTTCAAGAGTGAATGGAGTGTTAACGGGACGCGATTTTGAACGGAATGTGAAATTGAAGAGTACGTGATTATGGACGGAGTGTGGCGAAGGACGGTGCGTAGTATGTTCTCGAATGGTGTAAAACATAGCCCACGGGTGATGGTAAATGTAATAACGTAGTTGGTAATCCTTTAAGTGCCATTGTATACAGGAGTCATCTGTCTATCAGTTCTTCTTGTATTGTATGTACGAGGGTCATCCGGAAAGTAGTACCCGTTCGTGCCGCATGAAGTGCTGACGACGCGAGTAGCCGCTGGACGAGGTCAGATAGCTTCAGTGGCTTGTCTGCCTTCTCTGAGCCAAGTTGCGTGACGCTAGCATTGCCTGTGTTGTTTCTGTGATTGTTTACAATGTTTAAAAAAATTGAGAACGCCGCCAGTTGTGAAGTGAGGGCAGTGATTAAATTCCTCAATGCAAGAAACGTTCGCCCATGTGATATTCATCGCCAATTAAAGGAGGTGTATGGAGACAATGTAATGGACGAGTCGTCTGTTCGGCGGTGGTGTCGCAACTTCAACATGGGGAGGGGGAACACACACGACGATGAGCGTTCGGGGAGACCGTCTGTCATTACAGACCAACTGGTGAGCTCAGTTGACGAATTCGTGAGGAACGATCGGCGCGTCACAATTGATGACATCTGTGAGCATTTTCCCAATGTTTCTCGAACAATTGTTCATGAAATTGTTAAACACCATCTGCATTATGCAAAAAAGATTTGACAGCGATGAAGAACTTAAAGAAGGAGTGACCCTGTATCTCAATGAGCTGGCGGCGAAGGACTATGCAGCAGGAATACAGAAACTTGTCACACGTTATGACAAATGCCTTAATTTGCTTGGAGATTATGTTGAGAAGTAGTTTAAAGTATCCTCTTTCAAATAAAATTTTTTATGTTTGTTAATATTTACTTTTGTGTCTTTATTTCACGAACGGGTACTACTTTCCGGATGACCCTCGTATGTCCATGTAATTTAAGATAAGAAAATTAGGTATTGTAAGATAATGTATTATATTGATGTAGATGTCATGAGTGGCAGCTGACCCGACATGACCGTTGCCACCTGGACAATTGCCTAATTGCAACGACAAATTCTTAAACAAATAAGTAAATAAATAAATATCAGGACGATATGCGGATCCGCTTTAAAGAAACTGGGCTTCATTAAACGGGTGGTGGGGAAATTTAATAAGAAAGTTAAAAAGAGGTGTTATTTTGATCTATTTAGACTTCATTTGGAAGATACAACAAGTATTTGGGATCCTTGGGAGATAATTTGGCAAAAGGAATTAGATAGAGTCTTGAGAAAATCCTCCAGATTCGTGAAAAATTGTTATATTAAGAACACAAAATGTGACAGGTCTCACAAGGGAATTTAGGCTGGGAGCCCTCTGAAATTATAAGAGATTAGGAGAGACTTGGACTTTAAGAAAGACTCAGAACTACCGAGTTTAACGATGACACAAAAGGAATTATAATGGCCCCCACAGCTCACAGACCACAAAGATAAAATAAGAGAGATAGATTCCAATAGAGATAGACACAAATACTCTTCTTTCTCCAGACAAGGAGTCATAACAGTAAGAAACCAAAGTCACTTTAGAAATTTTTTTTCAGAAATATTTATAAATATTAATGTAAAATTTAGGACAAGATTAAACGTTGCATAGACATCAGGTATATTCGTTGGCGCTTGTGTGTGTTAGTTGGTAGTTTGTGTGTTTGCTTGCGAGTGAGTTAAAAAGGTTCTCGCATGAATATCGCATTCACCTCTGTTGGCGTCGGTTGGCATGAATTTGTTTGTTTTGCATGCGACTTTATTCTTTTTACGGGTGCTGACCTAACAGCCCCCGCCACACGCCCTTGCGCCGCTTTCGGGATACTATGCAGATGTGTATTCAACGGAACGAAGGTTAATCTTTCCCATGGTTTGACAATGTAACCGCTCAGGAATGCTCAGGTAACCGTTCAGGAATAGTTGCCTGCGACTACAAGTCCTCTACGGGTGAAAATATGCCAATTATACAATCATTGATTTTTACATATCAAGCCAGCTTTTATTTAGTACTGCCAGAGGACCCAGCTCCGCATTACGCGTTATTTTTGGTCCGTTCACAGCTCACCCGGTTGCCCAGCCCAGCGTCCATCATCTCCCGGGCGCATCAATACAAGTATCGTGCCATTTTTCAGATGGGAGGCCCTCGCTTGCCGCAAGACAGGAGGGAGCGGAGAAGTGTGTAAATCCTCCCATCCCCTACCCGCCCTCTCTCCCCTCCCCCGCACTCTTTCCGCTCCCCACCCAAGGACGTCTTCGGAAGTGGGCCTCCCATTCAATTCCGGAAGCCCACGACGTCGGAGTCTACGAAGTGTTATACATAAATACTACATACGGAATCCACCTCAAAGATCGATGGAATCCAATCGGAAAGGTTGCTCTAGCCCTCCTGCGGAAGAACGCCGGTCGGGTTGGGAATGATCGGCCCCCCGTCCTCCTCCGTTCCACCCTCTTCCCCAATCCGTCCGTCCCCTCGGGGAAGTGCCCTGCAGTCGATTTACGAGGTATGCACAATAAATACGCGAACTGGTGCAATCGGGTGGCCACAACGTGGACTACAGCCCCACCCACTAGCGGCGCCAGTTGGCTGAGACCCAATGGCGGATCGTCGAGCTGTGCGTGTGGTGCCAATTATATTAGTTTCTGTTGTCCTTAGCGATTGTCGAAAAACTGTCCGAATGATAGCTGATAACCGAAGATAGGAAAATCAACAGTGCACACTATTTTAACCGAACATGATGGATGGATCCTTCACCATGGCAATGTACCTGCTCATTCAGCATTGATTTTTCGCCAGTTTCCGGCAAAAATTCTATCACCATCCTTGATCATCTTCCTTATTCGCCACCCCTGCGACATTTTCCTACTCCCAAAATGCAAAAATGTGATGAGGGGACATCACTGGGAAGATGTGGACACAATGAAGCAAGAAACGATGATTAAACTAAAAAGCCTAACTACTGAGGACTCCCAAGGGTGCTTTAAACAGTGGAAAAGAAGATGGAATAAGTGCATAGCAACGAATGGAGAGTACTTTGAAGGGGACAAAATCGATGTAGACTAAATTTTGAAAAATTCATCTTAGCGGGTTGGGTTTATGTGAGCTGGTTTCCTATCGCCAGGCGCTGAACCTCGTTAAATCAAATTATTGAATTTAGTTATTATTAATTAATTTTATATAGTTATAGTCATTTCAAGAGCGTTTGACTACCGAACGGAGGGTCCCGGGTTCAATTCCCGGGCAAGGCACTTTGGGCACCTGCAACTCCACGCAAGCTAGTTGATTTTTCGGGTACCAGATCTTCCTGGGAAACCATAACCGGCACAGGGAAAGGAACGGCCCCCCCTACCCTGATGTGTCAATATTCACACGCCGTAGGGCTGAGTGAGCCCTACCATCTACCACTAAACCGACCTTCGGGTTGATTACTGTGTTTATGGTTTACAGTCATGGCATGTATTAAATTAATTGAATATAGCTATTAGCGATATATTCAGTAAATTCATTCAGTATTCAAGCGGTATCTTCTCATCGGGAGCGGAGGCTTTTATTGTATTTTGGAGTAGTCGATTAATTACATGTGCAATAATATTTTTCTCATTTACGCTTCGGGAGACTGCTGATCGCACAATGATTGCTGTAAATGTCAGTCCTGAATGAAATTCTGTTGAATATTGACCATAACGACGCAGTCGATAACAATTTTGCCATTTTGCGTCGATAGTGGACGTTTGACTAGTTCCTGGATGTTTTTTGCATTACAATTTATTTATGAGTAGACCAATCACAAGAAGAGAAGACACATCTGCCCTTTCTCTCCACGCTCGCATTTGCTCCGGGGGCATCCACCGCAATCATTCTCCAGAAGAGGTCACGCACGCCCTGGTCGACCCAAGGTGACCCACCGTGACGGGGATGGAGCATCGCGAGCCGATGAGGGAGCGAGGTCGCGTCGGAGGCATCTGCGGTCCACCACTCGCCCGCAAAGTCCGCCGCCAAATTATTGCGCAGTCCCGCAAGTTGCCGATGACGCGCCCCGCGCCACTTGGGACACCCGATTCGCGTGTTGTCCCACTTGTTGTTTGTTTTCCTTTCCCGTTATCGTTAAGAACCTCGCTGCCGTTCTTTCCACCCGGAAGATTTCGCACGCCCTTCGTTCCTCTTTTTTTCTCTCCTTTTTCCCCGACGCTTCCTCGCCCTTCGCCCGGGTTCCCTCTTGGGGTGCACTCGCCCCCGCCCGCCCGCTCGATTCGGCGCCCCTCCCCCTTCCGCTGCTGCGTGGTTCGTCGACCCCTCGGCCCCCTCCCTCTCTCCCCCGCCCTCCCTCTCCCAAGATTACAACGAGCGCCCGAACGCGATTACGCGGGCATCCACACTTCCGGGTTAAGGTGAGTACATTGAAGGAAACAATTTAAGGGAAATGCATTGAAGAGGTGAAAATATTTAAACACTCCAATAAATTCCTTTTTAATTCATTTAAGAAGAAAACCATTGCCTCGAATTATTTCATGAAGTACTTTTTCATGGGTTTCATATAAAAATTTCCATCGATTTCTATGGAAGGTGAAACAGCCATTTACTCTTGAGAGATAATGAATGGCAATGAGCTCTGGTCTGCGACACCTTTTTGGGGAATACGAATAAAGGTGTCGATTGGCAATTTTGGTGATCGTAAACGGAGGTAATAAGAACCAAAGGAGGCTACAGAGTGAACTAGATTTAAGTACCAAAGTGTACGACGAGTCCGCGGAACCGTGAAATACGGAGACTACCAAACATTTCACACAACGACATGTGGTGGACGAGTGGTCAACTAAATATTTTGATTGCGAAACCTCGAGAAAGGAATGAATTCAGAGGATATGGAATACTGAGGGCAATTCAATAAAATTTTAAAATTTAGTTCACGCATAAATTACAGATCAAGCTAACGAAACAGCGTATAATTAAATATTTGCACAATAAAATTCACAGACTTCATCAAAGCCTTTACTATCGAGCAGGCACACCGCTCTGTCGCCGGTCACTTCCGCAAAAGGACACATTCTGTCGGCAGAAGGAGCTTCCAGGGATCGATCATATATATTCTTGCGTGGTAACCAGCAAGCCACCGCAAGAGCGTGTAGTAGGGGGTGATTACGCACCAGGCTTTTTTGACACAAAATACTTTTCCCAGCTATCGCAGTCGGACAACACCTATTCTGATCCCTTATGGCCCGTCGGAAAAATGACTTCTTAACTCTATCTGTTCTGCACTTAATATCTCCAATTTATTGACATGATATCGCCTAGTGGCATGTAGACATCATGTACGGTGGGGCTATATAATGCAATTTCAAGATAATTTATCCAAGAGATTTACTCTGTAATTTAACCTTCGCTCCGTAAGTAATTCTCAACCTAGTTCGCATAATAGTAATGCTATGATGAGTCAGTTTGTCATAACAACGTTTTAGAAGTCCAGCTCTTCTACGCTGCACGCGATCCAATTCGGCATTTAATACACTTCGTGAGGATCCCATATTCTTGCAGCATCTTCTAAATGAGGCCTAACCAACGACAGAGAACATTTCTCTTTGACCCTTTCATCACATGTACTGCTATAATAAATCCTAATTTTTGTGTTAGATTGTCCACATATTCCCCGAATGTGTTTCACCCAGGAGAGATCGTGAGTGAGGGTAACGCCCAAGTATTTAATCGAGTTTACATATTCCATTTCTTAGTACCGATGCAGTGAGTGTTCGGGAGGGAATTGCTCTTTTTCCATAAATTCATTATTACCCACTTTTTTAAGATTTTTCACTAGATAAGTTTGTGCGGTAAATTACACGGTACGTGATCATAATTCATCGCATGACGTGCACGCCCGGAGTGCTGCCCCCGTTCATGTACGCGACTTCACACTGTTTTGAAGGCTACACATACATCAATATATCCAACATTAGTATAATGGGGAGAAAAATATATTAATTTAAAAAATATAATCGCCTTCATAATCTACGATATTTATTTAGCAAGCATCCACTTCTTCGATCAGAATGTGATTTCCAATCTATTTGTTCCTCTATCAACCTGGTCACGTTCACATTTTTCGTAACATTTCATGTGCACACGTACGCCTACGCTGCGCTGATTTTTTAATCAAACTAGTTTATGAAGGAAGGAAGTCCTCCCTTGATTTATCAACTTCGTGTGCGAGTCCTAAAAAAATAAAAAATGGCGACGTCTTCCTAATTATTAATTAATAAAATTAGTTAATCTCTCCAAAATTATTAATTCATGAATCTCACTTGGCCACAAATGTTTCTAATTGGCTTACTCTAGAGATTTTGTTGACTTAGGTATGTGTGTGTTAGATAAACGTGCCAAGCCATATGGAATTTGCCAATTTAGGATATTTTGCCAGCAAGAGCCAGTCTGGTAAATATGGGATAAGAATAAATGTAAATAAAACGGAGATTTTGCGGTTTTCGGTGAGAGAAAGGCTAAGCTAAACACTGAAATGGGAGTGCAAAAACAAGAACAGGTTTACGTATCCCGGAAGTGTTTTGGACCAAATTGATCAAATGAGCAGGGGTATGGGGAAAAGAATTAAACTTGGCAAAGAGGAGGATGTTGTGAGAAGATGTTAGGAAAAAACTCGTTACAGCTTTCATACGGAGCGTAGTTAGCCGTATGTACGGCGCGGAAACGTGGTCACTGAAGCAGAATAATAGAAGCAGATTGGAAGCTTTTGAGCGATGTTGGTGTGGAGAAGAATGGATAAGGTGAAATGGACCGAAAGGAAAACAAATGAGGAAGTGCTGGGTATGGTGGGAGAGGGGAGGGGTTTGTTGGGAGAAATCCTAAGGAGAGAGGAAAAATGGATGAAGGACGTATTGAGCGGTAGTGGAATGTTAAAGAAGGTAATAGAGGGGAGAATCTGAGGCAAACGAGGAAAGGGGATGTAGGATGACGGGAGAACGAGGAATAGGATAGGGATGTAGGATGACGGGAGGAAAGAAGTACACAGAGATGAAGAGGGGCTTGTTGTAGAGTAGGATATTGGGTTTTGTTTTTGTCAGAACAGACAAGAGAAATATTTGGTAGTTGTGTCCAAGCAAAAGCCTACCTTAACCGGTAGATTACCTACAATAGAATTTCCAGCGCAGGGGGGGGAGAATAATAACCTTTTACGAGGCTTCATTACAACAAACCTGAATTAAAACTTTTAGCATTCGACCAGACTTGGATTGCATGCATATTGAATCGTATCCCCCATTGTCAAATTTGTGATTCAATTCTTCTCCAGGTTTTCTGAGGAAACACACTGTCCGCGCACACTCTCCCTTGAGTGCGTCTTCCCGTCTGCACGGCGCTCGACGAGTAAGCCCCTCCGCGCGTTCGAGCGCGCTCTCACCCCTCTCAACACCCTCCCCTTTCAAATCCAACCCCATGCTCTCTCTTAAGGATGGTCGGGGGAGAGATAGCATCGGTCTGCCGACTTCGTGGGCTGTAATGCGGGGGTTGCTCGCTCTTTGGGTCGAGTCGTCGAAGGGGGCGGGGCGAAGGGGGCTGGTGGGGGCGGGAGGGGGGCGAAATTAGAGCGAAACAAGAGGACCGGTTGTGCTGCTTCCCCCTCCCTTCGGCTCCTTCCATACCCCCCGCCCCCTGGACCCCCACCGCCCCAACCCCGTGTCTCTCCCCGCCCACCTCTCTTCTCCTATCTCTCAGCTCCGTGTCTTCAATCTGTGTCATCCTCCCTCCTGCTCGCCCCCCACCCCTCGCCCTCCACCCCTCGCCCTCCACCCCTTGCCCTCCTGCGCAAAGGCGAGTGCTCCCTCGAAATGAACGCTCTCGGGAAGACCGGCTGAGTACTTTTCAATCGGATTTGCGAGTGATTATATTTTTCCAATCTCTTGCCCGATCTCGGTCAATACGTATCTTCTCCACTCGGTATGATCTACCTTCTCCGCAGAGGCCTTTGGCCCCGGGGTGGCCGGCCGCCCGGCAACCCTCTGGCGCCCGGCAGTTGGTCCGGAAGAGAAGGGCAGAGAAAACAATGTCCCTCCAAGATTTACCCTGGCAGTTAGCCCCGTTAAAACAATCTGCATACCATTTCTCACATATGTTTTTTCTAGGCGATTCAGAACACTTGGCAGTGTGTTAAAGTGTATCTAAATACAGAGTGATTGGATAAAAATAGTTCACGTCGAAGTCCCTCAAAAGTTTTATAAAATAAATGAATAAGAAGTGCCCAACTGGGAAGCGGCAGCAGCGGGCGAATCCCTAATTCAGATTCTGACTCTTGGGCTCGCTTCAATACGGTCGAATGATTTTCTGTGTCCCAGACAATCCTCGGAAACAAGAGACGGCCCAAGGAAAGGAGTCCAGGGTCCGTCCATCCTGAATGTGTTAACTTCGTTAAGTTACAATTAGTGTTTACGAGATCAGCTCTCATTCTTAGACGAGATCAGCTCAGCTATCATCAACACCAACTCACGGCCGCATTTCTATTGTGGCGAATGTTATTTTAATTTGTTTCAATTTATCTTTCGTGAATACGTAACGAAAGCGATAAGTATCTGATTACATGGCTAAATCAGAAAATATTTGAACATCCTTGAATCTTGATAATTGTGTTGCATATGAGCCATATCTGCATCTACTTAGTACACCACAATCCGCCGGAATGGCATGTGGTTGTTGTGGTTGTTAGGGCACCACCCGTAATTAAGAAAAAAAGCATGCAAAAGCCACAAATTTGTAAAAGCCACATGGTAGCCAAAACATGGTATACATTCATGCAAAAACCGTTACACCCCACACACATGCAAACACTACCAACTAACGTATACCATAAACACAGTAATCAACCCGAAGGTCGGTTTAGTAGGCGATGGTATAGCTCACCCATGTACTAAGCCCGACGGCGTGTGAATATTCACATATCAGGGCAGGGGGGGCAGTTCCTTTCCCTGTGCCGGTTATGGTTTCCCAGGAAGATCTGGTACCCGAAAAATCACATAGCTTGGGTGGAGCTGCAGGTGCCCGGAGTGCCTCGCCCGGGAATCGACCCCGGGCTTCGGGTAGTCTAATGCTCTACCCACTGGACCACCGCGACCCACCTAACATATACATGTACCTATAAATATACCTGATGACTGTGCAATGTTTAATTTGGTTCCGACTTGTAACTTAAATGTTTTTAAAATTTCTAAAATGACTTCGGTTTCTTACTATTCCGACTCCTAATTGTTCGAGGAAAGAATGAGTATTTGTACCTATCTGTACTAGAATCTATCTCTTTTATTTTTTATCTTTGTGGTCTGATCTACCTAAGCAGCCTTATATTATTTATATATATATATATTACATATAGAATATAACATAAGCATTATACATCCTTTAGTGTCGTCGTTAAACTCGTTGCTTCTGAACCTTTCCAAGAGTCCAAGTCTCGCTTCTCAAGTGGCTGCCAGTCTAATTCTTCCCCATAAAGGCCTGTCACACTCGTTTTATTACACAAAACAGTTTTGCAAGGAACTGGCGGATTTTCTTTGGACTCTATTTGGATCCCAGATACTTGCGGAATATTCCAAATTAGGTCTAAATAGATCAAAATAACACCTCTCTTCAACTTTCTCATTACACTTCCCCACCACCCGTTTAATGAAGCCCAGTTTCTTTAAAGCGAATCCGCATATTGTCCTGATATGTGCTCCCCATGAAAGGCGCCGTGTTAGAACTACCCCCAAATAATTAAGTTGATCGGCCGTAGTACTGAACCCTCCATTCCATAGTTTGTGTCCTGTTCGCCAATTTCTTTGTTCCAAAATTTCAAAACTGCGCATTTGTCTTTACAAGACTACGGTCCTTGTAAGTCGGTCGACTCTATTTCGTAATTCGTGGATCGCCGACTCCGGGTCACTGAGTGCGCGCTCAGTCATGCTAATGCTCACCTCTGATTGGCCCAGGACCATTCCCCCCCTTTAAGGGAATTATGGGTGCCAGATATGACGGCAAATATTTATGGTCAGTGTGACCTTTGATCGGAATTCGCAGGTGTTTAAATTCTTCAGTCTTATATTCTTGGGCAAAATCCTTTAACGAGTTCTAGGCCCACGCCTAGCCATGTTAGTCTCTCCTTCCCTCAACTATCGCTCAACAACAAAACAACCTCTCCGCGCAACGCCTCTTCAGCTACTCGTCAGGCTGTGAGGATCATCTGGTTCGTGGGGCAGCATGAGTCACCGTCGACCACAGGCAAAATGATGAATTAAAATACCAGCACTCGACTTGTAATTAAGCTGTGCCTTTCATTCCGTTATTAACAGTTTCCGTGATCCCAAGGAAAAGGTTGATTCCGCCCAATGTTTAACCGGTTAATGTTAACTGTTTTGGTACAAACCCTAAGCACAATATCTGATATTTACTTTCCATTCATCATTTAGTTTCCATTCGTGTAGCTCTTATTTAAATTAATTAAATACATTATCTACACAAAAATGAAAATTAAAATCTGAAAATAAAATAGTCACATTCGTCAAAAATTGTCTAATGATTTAAATAGAAAAGAATTGGATGAAGTCCAGAGAAAATCCGCAAGTTCTTTGCAAAATTTGTATGATAAGAAGACGAGTGTGACAGGCCTTTAAGGGGAAGAAATAGACTGGCAGGCATTTGAGATGCGAAGAGAATAAGCGAGACTTAAGACTTTTGGAAAGATTTAAAACCAACGAGTTTAACGATAGCACAAAAGGAATTATAATGGCCCCACACTACTTACGTAGATCAGACCACAAATTTAATAAGATAAGGGAGATATTTTCCAGTGCAAATAGATACAAGTACTCATTTTTTCCCCGAAAGATCAGGAATCATAATAGTGAGAAACCGAAGTCCCTTTAGAGATATTAAAAACATTTTATTTATAAGTCGGAACGAAATTAAACATTGCGTACGCATAAGGAACTTTCGTAGGTGCATGTGTATGTTTGTATATGTATACCTGTATGCGTGTAAGTTGTAAAGGTTTTTGCATGAATATATGCGCCTTCGTGGTTGTAGATTGTCATGAATTTGTTGGTATTGCATGTGGTTGCATTCTATTTTACGGATGGTTACCTAACATCCCCCACCACACGCCCTTACTGCAGCTTGCGGGGTATTGCGTAGATTTAAGTAGATAAAATTAGGAAAGTTGATCATTAAATCAGCACCTAACTACGACAGAGAAACTCTAAAATAGTTGAGATTAATAGTTGTATTTATGGCATTATAAAGGCATTCTGAATAAATCTCTACAGTAATCTTCAGTAAAGGAGATTAAAATGATAATTATCGATGGCCATTACTGCGGTTCACAGTTTTTTTTATTTTGAATGATGATAGTAAAGGACAATATTACGTGTACATTCTAAGACATAAACGTAAATTTCTCGAAATCTTATGCAAGTTCAAATCTGGGAGCAGTCAGTGTGAATGCGACATATTAAAAGGAAAGGGCGGAGAAAAGGCAGTGAAGGCGTCGGGACACATGACGAGGGCCCGCGTGGGAATGGACCCTTTGGACACACCTCCGTCGCCCAGGATTCCAGAGAAAAGAAAGTGATCCAATCGAGCACAGCTTATACGGTCAATAGAGTTGAATTAATTAATTTAGGTTAATATTCCTTCCTTTTTTCAACCTATGCAACAGAAAACACTTTAATAAAAAGAGACGTTTCAGGCATGACATGGTGGAATATCATGGTTAATTAAAATTGGCAATTTTCCACAAAATAACATTTTTTATATTAATACGACCGGTTTCGATGCTTCTGGAGAAGATTGTGCAGTTGCATCGAAACCAGAAGATGATGTAGTTGCATGGAAACCGGTCGTATTAATATAAAAAATGTTATTTTGTGGAAAATATCCAATTTTAATGAAAGAAAACACTTTGCCACGATTCCTTTGTTAATCCTCCATTCAAATTTACTCCTTACTACCCATTCACTAAATGAGTACAACAGCCTCTTATCCTTCTGTCAATCAGCATCGTCTAATTATGAAAGAATAAATAGCCGCGAAAAACACTTGATTCAACTCTTGAGAAATTAAAAATTTGGATAAATACGGATTTTCGAGGGTAGGCTGAAAACTAATGCACACGTGCTTGTAGACCGCAAACAAAATGACCTTCGGAAGCACTCCCGGTGGCATGTGGAAGTAACATTCTCCTCAACAGCAGGCTTGAGGTCGTTGCATTCATCCAGTGTATTTTGAGAAACGGAAGTGTGGAGACGTTTTCTAGTGCCATGTCAACGAGAGTTAAACAGCGTGTAAAGGGGGAATGTTACTTCCACATGCCACCAGGAGTGTTTCTGGAGATAATTTTGTTTGTGGTCTACAAGCTTGTGTGCATTATTTTTCAGCCTACCCTCGTACGATCAAGTTTGTACTATAAATAGTTGATAGGAAAGGTGAGAGATAGGTAGGCTATAACTGGAATCTGCACTTTGCACATGTCGAAAAATATACCCCGTAGAAATTGATTTAACAGCGTAATTATTATCCGACGCGAACAACGCAGAAAGAACAATAAACCCCGCAGTCATGATTCGCTCACGTCTGGGCTTCTTGTCGGCAATTTCTGGTCCCGTGGGTTCCTCGCAGGAATTTCAATTTCAATAACGTTTGCATTGAAATTAAATTCCCTTCCCCGTGTAACACTGAGGACGGAGCACTCAGTGTTTCCGGAAAGAGCAAGCTTTATTCGGAAAGTTTTCGTCATCTACGGGAAACAGAGATCCAACAGATTATGTGGAGAAGTATTCATCTGCACAATAACCCACAAGCCTCTACAAGGGTATGTGGCGGGGCCGTTATATTGGACTATCACCGCCGTGGCCCCTCTCTGTTCATTGCATTTTCCTACACGCCGTCCGGTGAGAACAAATTTCTCTAGGGATATATCGCTTTAATGTGTGTGGGCACCCCATAAAAAGTTTGATTTCCGTGTAACACCCAAGTCTCTGACCCTTTTCCGGAAATGCCTCATTCCATCCAATCTATACAACAATTTAAGTCTTCTTCGTTTTTTTATTCGAATTATTCATTACATTCTGACATTTAATTCTAACCCACTTTCCTCGCACCATTCCGATATCTAGTATAAATCAATAGAGAAAGATGGTCTGGTCATCTGGTGATGTCGTCATTACTGTGTAAATACTTGACGAATGCAAGTAATAAAAGAAACTTCTAATGTGAGAACTTAGGTCATTAAAATATATCATATGAAATATGGGTTGCAATAAATAATAACTCTTCCCTGCGAATTTACTTCTGCCCCCTGAGCTAAGCAATTGACGAATACTGTTTGCTTATGGTTAGATAAGAATTCACTATTCCATCTGGATACTGCCATAATTGATATCATAATATCTTAGTTTGATTATAAATGCCTCGAGAGGGACCTTACCGAAGGCTTTCCTGCAATCTAATATGTACAGCATCCTTTTCGGTATTTCCTTCCCACGATTTCGGGAGATCATAAATAAAATACCCCATTTGTGTTTCGTCTGTCTTTCCTAAACTTGTACTGGTTATGACAAAGTACAGGGTGTGTTTCAAAAGTAATGCAATTATTATTTTTGTTTCGAGTAATTTATTGAACAGATTTTCTTAAATACTTAAAATTCTTCAAAGTACTGTCTTTGGGTCCCTACAAATTTTTTCCAGCTACTCTGCCATGACCGGTACGCCCCCTGAAAGGCGCCTTCGTCAAATAATCAGAGGTCCCCCTCGAAAGGTCTTCGTCACGGCGAATTGGATCTCTTCTATGGACGAAAAACGGGTTCCTTTTAGGGCTGCCTTAATCTGGGGGAACAAGAAGAAGTGCGCTGGGGAGACGTCGGAACAATAGTGGGTGTGGGGCAGCGTTGGCGCTCGCGGACTCGTAGCACGTTGTCGTGATGGAGTTTCCAGGTAGGGGAGATGTCTTTTCTCGTCCCGATGACCCTTTTTCGAAGTCTTTCCAGCACATCCACTTAGCAGACAGCGTTAACTGTCTTCCCTTGAGGAACAAACTCCTTATGGGCCACTCCTTTACTCTCGAAAAAGACAATTTTCACTTTGAATATTCTCATTTTTGCATTTTGGGCTCGGGGGACTGGTCGGTGTGCCACTCAGAGCTTTGGTGTTTAGTTTCTGGGTCGTATTCAAAAGCCCAGGTTTCATCCCCAAAGCTGACGTTGTACAAGTAATCAGGTTCATTTGCAATACGTTGCAAAAGTTCACTTGAAATTTCTGCTCGGTTTGTCTTTCGTGACATGGTCGGCGCGCAGAGGTTTGCATTAACTGTGCAACTTTCACAGCATGGAGAGCACTGAGGCTAATTTTGAGGCAAAGTTTAGCGTCCCGCCCACCGAGTCCAAGTGATTTCATTTCACTCCGAGCCGCGCGGGAAATTTAATTGCATTTATTATGCAACGTGTCCTGCATGCTCAAAAAGTCGGCAAAAAGAGCTAACAATGATATCTTTTAAGATTTTTCAGGATGTCAACGTTAAAGAAATCGGTCTCTTATTCCTGGGGTCTTCTCCCTCGCCGTCATTTCAGAAGGCAAGATAAGTTTGCATAAAATAAATAGCATTATTCGTTTGGTAGGTCGCGAGAGAGACGGCCTAATGATACAGAATTTCTTTTTAATTTTATTCCTTTAGTTTTTTTCTGTTATCTAGTCAAGAGTACATACATGACCTGACACTTATCCGTCCCTTACCGTCCGACCCATCCGTTTCCTTACGGCGACGAACTCTTCTTCATAAATGAAGCAATTGATTCCTCACTATTTGAGTACTTGACAGAGGTCTAGTGGTAAAAAAAAACAGTTGACCACGCTTGTACCTACGGCACGCAATCCTTTGCATGCTTGGAGTGGAAGCACCCCCTGCCACGCACCTTTCGGGTCGTTCTTTCGGCCACCACGTAGATGTGGACGTGGCTGACTACCGTCGCCCGATGGTGCACGTGACGATGACTCTGGAAGTGCACGCCGTGAGTCAGTCGCACCCAAACATCGCGCCCTCGGGTCGCTTTCCCTCCATGGCCCTCTCGCCTTCGGGCGGGCGGGGCCCCGTTCCCGCGAGAGGTGCACGCGAGCTCCCATTAGCGCAGTCGTGGATTATATAGTAGCGTCCATGTCCCCGCTAATACGTGCTACCGCCATCAATCCTTCCTCCCGAGTGTTTAAAGTTCGTCCTGCCTGTTTTTACGACCTTTTCATTGAAGGGTTATAAACGCCGTACGTACGGTCTGGTGCTCGCTTGGATACATCAATCCTGGCATGATGATGTCAGCGGCGCGATGTTCGTTTTCGAAGGGAAAACTGTAAAAAAAATTACTGGTTATTTGTCGAGAGGCGTCTATCGTGATATCATGGGCAGTAAAAAAACGCGCTCTATCGTAAAGAAATGAGCGAAATGCCACGATATGTGGAACGTGCAGTCATTACTGATGGCTCCGTTTATCGCCATCGCCTCGGCTCAATGCGCACTTGGCGGAGGAAGAATGGCGCTAAATTGCTGAGCAATGCACATACGCCGCACGTAGGCAGGGCACTGATTGCCTCGTACGTGGATGCTATTCTCTGCCGCGTTTATGTTTCGGAGTCGAGTTAACGTTGCGCTTAGCCACCCGCGATGCCTACTCCGCATTGGCGAAGGTGGGCGATAGCGCCTTCCGCGGTCGTCGGATGATATGAAAGCCCTTATGACTGCAACGATTACGGGCTTCGCAGGCAGCTTTGGCCTCATCCGGACCACACCATGTTAAGAAAATACTCTCTCCAAATGAGTGATGCTTCGGCAAGATTGAGTGGTCACAAATATGACTGTACTGTGCGTTCACTACCATGATATTTGGTAGAAGAGGTGATATTTTGTCGTAAAAGGTTTTTAACGCAAATCGGAAAATGTGAGGGAAAATTTTGAGGAGAAAAGCATGGGAAAATAAATGCCCGTATATCGGCTAGCGAGATGAAAACCTGTTTTCCACAACCCGACAGGTATGGGCAAATCCTTCTAAGAGGCCCGAATTCTCCTGCTACGTACCCATTAGGTCCTCCGATTAATACGAATAATGCTTAAGTCCTCCAATGTCAACGCTCCGTTAAGTTGAACCGATGCATTCGTTGGCCGGAGTTGGCCGGAGATCGTTTTCATTTCATGAGAGACGCATTCCCTTTGCTGTCCAGGCACAGCTTACATCAATGTTTGATCGCCACCGGTTCAATTCAAGTCCGAATCCACTCGTCCATTTCGTGGTTGGTTGTTGTTTGCTACTTCAACGTCAATTTTTCTCCGTCTTTGAGTAACATTGAATTGAATGGTTTGAGACGTCACTTTGTGGAAGCAATTCATATCGGAAAAGGAAATACTTTGTTCTCCCGCATTTATTATGCACGCCCTAGGTTTCGACTTACAAACTCATCCTAGGTTTCGATTCACCTGATGGCGACTTTGTAAGTCGAAATCTAGGTGGTGAATAATAAAATGTATGCGGAAATGCGGTGGAAAACGCAATGCGAGGATATGGAAAGTTTACAGAGGAAGGGTGAAATTGGTGCGCTATACAGCAAGGTTAAGTCATTATCGGAAAGTAAGAAGGCAAGATCAGTGGATCAAAGTAACCCAGTTAAAGATAAATGGTTAAAGATAATAGTTGGCACAGAAAAAATCCAAGAGAGATGGAAGGAATATATAGAAACTCTGTGTGGTAAAGAACTTAGGCTAGCAAGGTAAGAGATAGAAAGAGAATATGACGTAAGTGAGGATTGCTTAGTTCAAGCTTACTCGATGGTGAGATCTAAAGGGCATTGAGAGAGATGAAGCCAGGCTAAACCTCAGTGGTAAACAAAATTCTCGCAAAATATTTAAAGGTTTAGGATATTATGGGAGTAAGAGTGTTTATGGACTAATTTGCCGTTTTAAATAAAAACCATAAACAGAGTATTCAACCCTAAGATCGGTTCGGTAGGTGATGGTAGAGTTCACCCAGTGCTAAACCCTATGCGGCGTGTGAAATCCTCACATCAGGGTAGGAAGGCCAGTTCCTTTCCCTGTGCCGGTTATGGGTATGTATGAAGGAGAAATTTGGCTGGAAATTTTCAACCTATAGGCTTTTGTTCCTATTTCACAAAAGGGAAAGGCTCAAAAGGTTCAAAAGTAATGTCTATTATCACTTGTGTTGACAAACCTATGTGAGGAGGAAATGGCTAGAGAGACAAAAGGGCAACTTGAGATAGGAATAAAAGATGGTGGGGAATTCATTAAGTCACGTAACTTAACAAATGATCTGGCTCCCTTTTGCCGGTCAGACAAGGGTTGCAAACATTGCTGATCAATAATGGGAATCAGTAGGGAATGGGATGGGAATCAGATGGATATGGGATGAGAATACCCGTAAATATAACAAAGAGCATTCGATAGAGAAAGACTAAGTTTATCGCTAAAATATTATGGCAAAAACTAGAGCATGTCGAGCAGTTTACGTATATCGAAAGTGTTTTGGACCAAAATGGTTAAAGTAGCAGGGACATAAGAAGAAGAATTGCGTTTTGGCGAAGAAGCTTTCACAAGGAGGAGGGAATTGATGATATGGATGTCGAGTGAGGATTCTAAGAAAAGGCTCGTTAAAACTTTGATGTGGAGTATGGTTTTGTACTGCGCGGAAACATGATAAGTTAAGCAGGAAGGAGGAAGCTTTTGAAATTTGAATTTGGAGATGGGCGGAAATGGTGTAATGGACAGAAAGGAAAACAGACGAGTAAGTGCTGGTTATGGTTATGGAGGAGATGGGATTGTTGGGAGAAATCATAAGGAGACCGGCAGAGTTTTTCGATTGGCAGTGGGATGTTGAAGACTGTGATAGAGGGGAGAGCATCAGGCAAGGAATGGGATAGGCATGTCGATCGGAATGAAGGGAAGAAGAAAGTAGGCGGAGTTGAAGAGGGACTTCCCCTTCCCGTAGTGTGTCGCAGATTCGGATGTCTGGCTTTTAGGAGAGGCAAGTAAATGTATCCCTGTGAAGTTGTATGGGCTGAACTCGTTCAAAATCTATCTTGATCGGAAGAAAAACAATTAATGGACTGGAGAGATGTAAAACAACGAAATATAAGTACATTTTAGGGGATGAAGAGTATAGTGGGTAATATGAGACAATTTGATGGTTTTAAATCCGAGAATTATGCCGAAAATATTAAATGTAGTAACCTTAGCCTTGAAGCAATCTTTTGTTTATGTTTCCAGTAAGTTCCTGCAACCATCGAAAACATACAAGGACCGGTAATACTGTTAACAATTTGGAAAATCATATAGGGTTCCGGGTCCCTCCGCGCGTACACCAACCCCAGGATGGCACCGTTCGCCGGAGGGCGGTTGGAGGGGGTGAAGTAACGGACACGCGGAGGGGCGAACCTCTCCAAATGCGAAACCATGGCATGGGCTAATGGCATGACGTCTGTCGTTATTCAAATAATAATCGATGATCCGAAGAGTTTTTGCAAGGCGTCTCCTTCCATTTCCATCGCCATACCCAAAGCGCCCTTGGCCATGCACTCACTGGATCAACCATCATCTCCGCCTCTTTCAATTCAAATGGCCATCCATGTCCGCGGTCTCTCGTTTCCCGGGCGTGATTTAGGGTCCGCCGTTCACGGACACTTTCTTTGAACTTTTATTCTGGTTTCGGAATTTCTACGTCACTGTGACTCACTCGTGCACCGCTGCAGGATGACCTTCGCTACACTTCGGATCTTTTCGTTGAGTCGTCGCACACATGACAAAGGGAGATCCAAGTCGTTCACCTGATCCTTAAGGCGGAGAAATGCGCGTCGCTCACATTGTCATAAATAGTTAAACTCGGCGTTCTGTATTTCATAAATGAGGACGTGAAAGTTAAAACTACATTCTTACATTCTGTTAGTCAACGGTCATATTTCGCTTGATTGGAATTGAGTTAGTTCGGATGTAAACTTTTTGCACTTCTTGGGGACCATAGAAGCTCCCGAAACATAGTTTTTATAAAGAAGCATCCCGCCACTCACGGCTTTGTCATCGACCGGCCGTCCTCGGGCAACGAACGAATCCTACTTCCCGCGCTCCCCATTCGGCTCAGAGTTCGTTCCTTCCCCCGCACTCTCCGGTCCACTCCCGGGCGTGGAGCGAACCAATCTGCTCGCTCCCGTGGTGCATGCGTGCACCGGGACCCGGCGGCGCGCAGGCCCCCGACTGCGACCCCGCCCTTCCTCCTACGCTTACCGCGGGGGGCGGGCATGCGCCTCGTCGCCTTCCCGTGTGGTGTGGGGGTGGCGGCGTCGATGCCGACGCCACGCGATGCTCAAGGATTCCGACTTCAATTCAATGCCCGTCTCTCGTTTGCTCCCGAAACATAGTTTTTTTAAGGAATGCCAAATGGTTGAAATGGTTTTAATATGTTTGTGTCGGGGATGAGAGTAAGAGAAAGAGAGGGAGAGAAATGAGAGATGTGGTCGGGGAAAGCTTTTGTGAGAAATGGATTCCAGAGGCGACGTGAGGAAGAGAGAGAAGGGAAGCGAGGAGGCAAAGGGGGGAAGGGGGAGGAATGGCCGACGGCATTACGAACGGCATGAAGGGAACCATAGGCATTTGAATACCTGGAGGACGACTAGGTGCAGGAGCCAATATCCGAGGGTAGGCTGAAAACTAATGCACGCGTGCTCGTAGACCACAAAAAAATGACCTTCAGGAGCACTCCTGGTGGCACGTGGAAGCAACATTCTCCCTCAACACGCATGCGCAGGTTTGAGTTCGTTTCATTCATCCAGTGTATTTTGAGAAGCGGAAGTGTGGAGACGTGTGACATGTGCTATTATGTCAACGCGAGTTAAAGCGCGTGCTGCCATCATCCGAGGCGTAATGATTACCCTTGAGGTGTCTCCTGAGTTGAGGATAAAAATCAAAATCGCTAGACGCAAGATCGGAGGAAGAAGGAGGCTGTGGAATCGGTTCAAATTTCAGGTTTCGCAGAGCCTCTCCAGTTGCCCATGAGGTGTGTGGACGAGCGTCGTCATGTTGCAAAAATTATTGGCGCCAGGCTGCCTTTAATACAACCAACTCGACGCCGGAGGCGTTTTAGTCTGTATATACCGAGAAGAATTTAGCGTTGCCCCTCGTTCTAGAATATCGGTCACATGAACTCAGTGAGCACCTCAAAACACAGTCAAAAGAAGTTTCACCAACAATTATGCTTTTTCCAGGCTCACGGCCACGAAATTATATTACTCATCGATTTACAGTAGACCTATCAACAGCATTGTCGCCTTTAAACGACGATGAATTTCGGTAGGAGTCATGTATTCTGCAGTTAAACATTCGACAACAGCAGCACGTCGTTTAACTCTCGTTGACATAATAGCACTAGAACTCGTCTCCATACTTCCGCTTCTCAAAATACACTGGATGAATGCAACGATCTGAATGTATAACGACCTCAAACCTGCGCATGCGTGTTGAGGGGGAATGTTACTTCCACATGCCACCAGGCATGGAGGTCATTTTGTTTGTGGTCTGCAAGCATGCGTGCATTACTTTTCAGCCTCCCTCGTACATTCTGGTGTTGCATGACTCTTACTTGTGGATATCATTGTTTTCTCAACGATTATTTCTTCCTCCAACAGTACACGTGTGCGACGCCACCATACCGTTCTCTTTAGCACTCCATGTTTTTGCTACTCCTGGATGATATTCTCCATTGGGCCAACGATTACGTCCACTTTGACCCCACGGGCACACTTAGGTGGAACACATTCGTGGAATATATGGACGAGCTAACAGAAAATTAGGATTTATCAGAAGAGTACTGGGTGGATGTGATTAAAAGATTAAGGAGCGATGGATTCGCTGTTTACGCCTCATTTGGAGCATACCGCTAGTGCATGGGATCCTCATGATGTTGGATTGATTTGCGGAGTTGGATCGCGTGCAGCGCAGAGGAGCTGTATTTTTGAAACGCTGCTACGAAAAACTGAGTGGGGTGTCCAAATTCTCAGAGGAACTAGTTTGGGAATAAAGGTTATATATTTAATAAATGTGCTATATCGTTCAAGTCGCAATGTCGAATTCTTGGACCGTGACGTCATACTACCTTGATCAAAACGTTCCCGGATTTTATTCAGAAAATTAAAAATACAAGTTTATTCATCTAAATCTTTATTGTCCCCTTCAAAGTAATCCCCATCGACTGCAACACACTTATGCCAGCGCTTGATCCAATCCTCAAAACATTTTTTATATTCGGTTTTCGGTATGTCCATCAGTGCTTCCTGCGATTTTTCCATTACTTCCTCTAGGCTGCTAAAACGCGTTCCCCGTAATGGTTTTTTAACTCGATTGAACAGAAAGAAGTCACAGGGAGCCAAATCAGGTGAATTCGGTGGCTGTTGGATGGTATTTGTTGCATTTTTCGTCAAAAAATTACGAATAATGATAGCTGTGCGACGATTTCTGGTCTCTTTCGGCGAATTGCTTCACGCAAACGTCTCATTACGCCCAAATAATACTCTTTGTTTACTGTCTGGCCTTCTGGCAAAAATTCATGATGCACTACACCGTTGTAATCCATGAAAACCGTCAGCATTGCCTTCTTTTTTGACTGAAAACGACGTGTTTTTTTTGGTCTCGGCTCATTTGGTGAACGCCATTCACTTGCCTGATGTCTGGATTGCGTGTCGTACTCATAAACCCACGTCTCGTCTCCAGTAATGATCCTTTTGATGAATGTGGGATCGGATTCAGCCTCGCAAATCATGTCTTTTGCGACGTCAAGACGGTCTCTTTTCTGCATGAAATTGTGGTCTTTTGGCACCAACTTTGCTGCTACACGACGGAAACCCAAATCATTAACCACAATGTCTTGGGCGGATCCATAGGCAATGTTCAAGTCCTCCGCTATTTCTCTGATGGTTAATTTGCGGTTATTGACCAACATTTCTTTTACTTTATCAATTTTTTCACCGACTTTCGATGTCGATGGTCTGCCACTGCGTTCATCATCTTCGATTGACTCACGACCACTTCTGAACCGCTCGTGCCACTGGTAAACGACCGTTTTTTTAGAGAATCGTTGCCGAAACACTTTTCCAACATTTCCAACGTCCGTGCGCCACTAAATCCGTTTTTTACGCAGAATTTAATACAAGTTCGTTGTTGCAAATTTAAATCCATTTCTGCAATTGTAAAAAATCGCCAACACACACAGAGATAGATGTACTCTTGGCTACGTAACTTTTGCAAATGTCAAGTTATGACACTAAGATTTAAAGGGAATATCAACAACAGATGTACCAATTTAACAAAAAAAAACAGAACTCAAATCGGAACGATGGGAGCGCCACACGGTGGTTATTCCGGGAACTTTTTGATCAAGGTAGTATAAACGATAATGATCGGCTCAAGAAATATCTATGCCTCCATTTTATTACCACCAACCTAATCAAAATGGAAACGAATCGACATGACGTCAACATATCGGGATGTCGTACACAATCGTATGCGTCCGTATTTCAGATCCAAATGGCTGCCGGGCAGAAAGTCACGTCACCCGTCCGCGTTCCTTAGGCTACGTACAAGTGCTCGTAATCTGCACACTTTACCGAGTCTGCTGACTGTGCAGTAAATGGTGCGACAATTGGTAGTTTCCGACGTCACGGAGTGCATTCGAATCTCAAAACCTCCACACCATGCAAACAGATTAAAGCTGCTGCCGTGGGACTCGTAATTAGACTCGCAGTTTCGCCCTCGCGGGCCCTCATGGTGCGCCCGGGTGCGTCCTCTCCTCTCCGCCGCGGGAGAGGAATGGTGCTGATACCAGGATCATCGTGGGGACGAGTGCGGGAGAGTTGGCAGCCGTGGAACGGGTGAGGTAGGCCAAAGGGCGTGGTCCTCGCGAGAGCGTACGCTTTGGTAACGACCGCACACAATTGAGAGTCGGGCGAGGGATCGAGTTGCCCTCTTTGAATTGAATACCACGCACTCGTCATTACTTATTCCACCCCTATTCCTCTCCTCCTTGCCCACCCCTATGAGCAACCCCATTTTGTGCTAATTTCCCAAAGGTCAAGTGAAATGTCTTTTCTTTTATTATTCCGATCCCGGGGCCGGAAAAGTGAGCATGCGGTTTCCGAGCAAGGCCCACCGAGTGTGTGCGTCCCCGTTGCTTACACCGCCGATGCATTTGAGGAATGTACCGTCGGCGTAGGCGAGTGCATATTAATGCATTGGAGGGCGTATATTATCGCGATATTCCCTGCGCACAAGGTGTTCCACTCCCGAGTTTTGAGATTTCGTGGAGAGGCGCAGATCATGGGGAACGCCTTGTTTATGTGCTTGCTTAGATTATTAACGAGTTCCACGCATCTGCAGTCATGCCCTGAATAGTCGCATAATCACGGGAGAGTCCTTGTCTTCCCCCTCCCTCTATCCCTCCCCGCCCCCCAACCTCTAAAGTCTGACTCCAACTGTGTGTACCGCCGAGAAGCGCTCACATTAATTTCGACGAGAGTGCACATTCATTCGCCCAATCCGAGGATGATCACCTCAAGGGTCAATGTGGTCCGTTGGGAATCTTTTTGATTATTGCCTCTTACATCAAGTTCGCGGAATTTTTCCCGATAATAGAAAAGATGATTTATTATGCTTTAATTCTTTGGTAGGTCGATAAAATTCTGCTTCCCAATGATTGGCCCAATTTCTTCTTCATTTGGAACTTTTTCATTTTTACACTAGATGTATTTTTCTGGACTGACTATATTAAATAATATATCCTCAAGCCGTAACTGGTTTTTACATCACTGTAAAAGGGAAAAAAAGAGATAATGCCAGTGATGAGACACACATTTCAAAATCGTTAGGAGCTCACATTTACAAGGGGGGGGGGGTATTTCCCGAATATCTTTACGAGGAAATAATAGCCAGTGACCGTATTCGAGAACTTACAACTTACACGCAGTCGCACTGGTTGGCCCCAAGTGGTTTCAGGGGAAGTTTTTCCTTTGCCAAGGGCCGGCCCTGGTCTAACTCTATTACCTTTCCCCGTAAATCACCGCACCAATCTCTATTTTCCCCGCCTTTTTTACTTTTACAGTGGTGTAAAAAGCCCTTCACGGTTTAAGACCTATATTATTTCAGTCTTGAAATATAAAATATCTTCAGTCAGTCTTAAAAGAGGTCGCAAGGAGCCTTATTCGCCTTTTCCATGTAACTTTCTACATGTCCTACCTAAATTTCCTTTCCTATCTTCTTTCTATCTCTGTATCCTTCCCTAATTATTGCTTCACGTTTCTTCTGTCGTTCTCTCTCGAAATATTTAGAGTTTTTCCGTTTTTTTCTGAATTATCCATATTTCTGAGGAAACCTTTTCCTTCTTTCTCCAATATTTCTTCCTCGTAATAAGTTTTACTTAATTGTCATGGATGCGGAAATCATTTGTCACCACCAGTCTAGCTGATATCTTTCTTTCCTCTCCGGCATTCTGATTAGGTGTCGCTGTGACAACTTAGTCACCGGGGCACCTAAACAAACCACGAAAACCAATGCTTGCTTTCCTATTTCAGAGGCCAAACGTCGTCATTATGGCATACATCCTTCCTCCCATAATTATCCTGTTCCAATATCATTATGAGGTTTTCTCGCCAATTCACTGTAATTAAGGACTAAGTATTCTTGTCTCTGCCCGTGTGTAATATATGATTTCCACTTCTTTCTCTGAGCATCTTGAGGTGGAATTGCTAACTTATATCACCGCAGTGGCCCTCATCGGTCACTCTTGAATTTTATCTACATCTACATAATACCCCGCAAGCCGCCGCAAGGGCGTGTGGCGGGGGGTGTTAGGTCACCACCCAAAAAAGGAAAAAAGAAATACCGCATTCAAAACCAACACACACATGCAAACCCCAATCCACAGCAGTGCACACATTCATCGTAACATCCCATCATTCGACGCGCATGCAAACACACGTCTACCTCCCTTCACTCCACAAGCATGCAGGTACATACGCTTAACTACAACAAATAATTTTACCCCAGGATGCAGCAAGAAATTAATCACGAACGTGCAAGCTAGTTTCTAGCAAGTAGCCAGGCGAATTACCACCACCACAAGAACGTTCCGCATAAAAATCTCTCCTACTCAAGACGAGGAATTTGGCCCAACGCTGCAGGTGGGAGGAGGGCACATCCACGGAGAGGGACAAGGGATGGAAGTGGAAATTTAGGGTAGCAAAAGAAGAGAAAACAATACTGTAAACAGCAATACATTACTTAATGGCATGCGGGAAGAGTTTTGACACAACACACAGGAGGTTAGTGAAAGTGCATGCAATTGAGTTTAACTAATTGTTACCTAGACGCCGAGGGTGGCAAGTGGCATTTTTGTTATCTCCGAGTGTGACCCTACAGTTGTTATCCCGTATTGTCCGTGGGAAGAAGGAGTCCTTGAGTCTGCTAGTCCTGGCATCTATTTCCCGAATTTTGTACACATGATCCAAGCGACCAATGTATGTTGGAGCTTATCATGATAATCTGTGCACTGTACTGCCATCTACCTATTATACTATATTCAAAACTATTATTTCCTCCTTTGGCACAAACCTAATATATTCTTCTCCAAAATGAGAGCGGAGTACAAGGTGTGATCACAAAAAGACCGGACTGATTTTCTTCTGCGCGAAGCGTTCAACGGATCAAAACGAGATGCAGTGCGCCATCTAGCGACACATCTGACGACTAAAAGGAGAAGATGTTGCATTTGTTTACGTCGAGTCGTTACGCAGCAGAAGCGGTTCGTGTCTTAACCCGTTCGTCGCCGCGTGCAACGGCAGCAATGAAGGAGCTTTCGGAACAGCGAGCGTGTGTGCGTGAAATTTTGTTTCAAACTTGGCAAAAGTGCTACGGAGACATTTGGAATGATTCAGCAAGCCTTTGCTGATGAAGCTATGAGTCGTTGTCGAGTGTTTTGAGTGGTGCAGTCGTTTTAAATCGGGCAGAATCTCGACAAATGAAGATTCACGAACGGGGCGGCCTTCCACTTCGACATACCCCAACCATGTCAAATTGATGAAAGATTTGGGGCAGGCAAATCGCCGATTAACCGTTAGGTAGATAGTCGAGGAAGTGAGTTTTGGATCCTGCCTGATAATTTTGACAGACACATTGGGCATGACGCGCGTCGCATCAACCTTCGTCCCGCGGGTGCTGGCTAATGAACATGAGTTTTTCGCCAGAACCGGAACTTCGGTGGTCCCGCAGCCACCCTACTCTCCAGACGTGGCTCCATCGGACTTTTTTTTGTTTCCAAAGTTAAAATTAACGTTGAAAGGGTGCCGATATTCGACTCTACTGCGGACATTAAAACTAATTGTACGACGGACCTGAAGAGGATCCCTAAGGCGGCTTACCAGGCAGGGTTCGAGAGCTGGGTGAAACGTTGGAAAAGATGTGTCGTCAGCCAAGGCATGTACTTTGAGGGCGACAAGTTCGATTAAGCTGTATCCGTCGAAATAAACAAGTTATAAAACCAGTCCTGTCTTTTTTTGACCACCCCTTGTACTTACTTTTTAATTCACCATTCCTAAACTTCCGCTTTAGCCAGCTTGAATATGTAATCGCTCACATAACTACAGGTGCATGTATATCTATTATTACTTAACATTCGTAATATTTTAAACAAAGGTGCTTCATAGCCTTGCGTATTTTTTAAATTATGTAACAATAGTTGTGAATACGTCATCGTATCCCACTTACAATGTTTTCCTATCGTAGTTTTCATGCATGCATTATTTATAGAGAAAAAAGCTAGTAACATCAAATTTGAGTTTTACTATAGCATTCAAAATTGATTCGATTTTATAAATTGGGTGCTTGACTCTTTTTACATTGAAATATTACTCTAACAGAATCCAATTGGCGTTTACACCGAAGTATTAAACAAGAAATGAACACTTCTAGAATGAAAAGTTTCAAAGGAGGAATTTTGAGCAATCACTACCAAAGTTTTATCGAGTATCAAAGGTATAAAACGCATAATAAAACACCTGAGCACACAAGGAAACAAAACCCGATCCGCAGTCGGTGGAGTCGAGAGGTGGTGGGATTCAAGTGCGCAGTCTTTGCGGGCAGGGACGCCATTCACCCGACGCCAACCAGAGCGTTTTGCTGACGGGAGGGGAGGGGGAGGGAATGTAAACAAATGTCCACATCGCTCCGTGTTTAAATGAACTTCACGGAAGAATTTAATTAAAGGTAGATGTAACGATGTCCTTGAAAACTTGGGAGTCTCCTTAAGTTTTGAGTTCTTAATCTTCATTGTGCCCATCCAAAGCCTACCTTAACCGGGAGATTACTTACTTAACTTGATTATTCAATGAACCAGGTGAAAAATTCGTCAAACTCCTTCATCGATGGAGAATCCATCATTCCGTAGCCGATTGCTTAATTTTATCCAATCGCAAAAAAGTTTCAATAATGCAAAAGTCATCCTGGATAAACTTCGATAAATGACTGCGCAGCTCTTTTTAATATAGTTAGGAATTCCTTTTATATCAGAAACCAGGGAAAAATTAAAAACTACTACTATTATTTTACCTGTGAAATCTCCGTCCGTTCTAAATTAGTTGAACTTCAAGTAATGGTATTTTTACGTAAAAGGCCATTTTAACTGATTCGTTGGACAACTAATATCTATAAATGTCCGTTAAAATATTTAGATTTTTCAAATTATCAGAGAGTATTGACTTTTTTACTTTTTAAATGAAGTTAGTCTTCATTCTCCACGATAAATATTTGGACCCATTTCCATTGGACTCCAATCGTCGGATTACTTTTCTGATTGAACGGTTCCAATCCAATTGAACGAGCAGAGCACGGGTCGAGGAAGAGGTTTTCAGGCACCCAAGCGCGGCTCGACAGCCGTCGAATCGAGCAGGGCCCCTCGCCCCCCGAGAGACTCGCGTGGAAGCGAGATCAGAAGGTCCAACACAGAGGCCGGCCATCAAAGTCAACGTTGGTCGGCGTGGATTAATAACCCATAATGAATAGGGGTTTCATCGCGTCGAGCGGACGCAATCTCGACCAGTGGCCGCGGACAAATAAACTGATTCAAGGATGGCTGTACCACGTGAGATTGAGAATTCGCGCGCCGAGACGGCAGACACGTTCGGAAAACGGTGGTGAGGCCGAGCGTCAAAGGGCGCGTCTGTGGGATGCGTGCGACGGCAGGAGAGGGCCAAGTCTCGTGGGAAGATCCATCGAGACTCTCTAGTTCGCCAGCCAGCATAGACGGTTCACTCACTTCTTCCAAAAAAGAAGCGATTGAAAAAGGTGCAAGGAGTAAAAAAAACAGCACACTTAGTCTGGGATTGCAGAAGTGGAAGCACATGTTTCATACGAATTTCTTTTTCCCCAGGCGGAGGTTCGAGATCAATGAATTGGCTCATTCATTCGGCATTCTTCGATCGGAATGCTGCACTGCGCATCTCCCCACTCTTCCGATGGTTCATCTCTCGTTGATCGCATCGCCCCTCGACAATATAGTCCGGCCCTGGCAATCGATAAATGCACCCTTCACTCCGATCCGATCCCTGTCGGGGTCGGTGTCGTGGTGCGGCATTCAGTCGAGGAAACCTCCTTTCAAATAATCGTCGGCAACCCCATTTCAGGCACCCACTCACACATGGCGCCATTCCACGTGGGGGCGCCTGTCCCTCGGGGGATCTGCAGATGCTCAGACGACGGCGGAAATCCCAGCGACCCAAACTCACTCCTTTGCTCATCGCCTACAGGACTCTCAAGTACTAGTTTTTCACGCATCGCATCTGATTCCTGCACGGCTATTCCTTGCGCATGTATTTGCGTGCTGTTTCCAGGTCCGCGAGATTAACCCCGTTTTAGGGCTCTAGTTGTCACTTTGTCACGGCGTCTTCATCAATCGAGATAATCTGTACTTCCTCTCTGCGATCCACGTCTCGCGATGCCACCTCCACGGTATGCCATGATTTCCACCCGTCACTCGTCTCTTCTCTCGCAGAGAGAAGAGACCACCAATGGACTGGCGCGACCTGCTTAACGTACCTAACTCTACCGCGCCGCATTAACACAAATGCTGTTAAACTAATTAAACATCTCGAATAAATAATCTGGAAAATGTTGCACGCGTCGAGGAAAATATTCAGAGACGATGAAATTTCACGAAGGCTCGCGAATTACGGTGCACAACCTTTAGAAACAAACGAAGGAGAATGATACAAGTAAGTCTATTTTCACAAGAAGTTAGAAATAATATCAAAGAATTATTCAAAGAAGAAAAGTGGACAAAAATGTTAGGGAGACACTCGGTGCCATGCAAGAGGAGTAAAGGGCGAAACGTGGTTGAAAATGGAACAATTAAAAAAAATCGCGAACTAAATCATGAATTGTTAAATACATACTAAATGCGCAATGCAAAAGTTGTTGAAAGCTCGAAAGAATACAAAGAAGGAAAAAATGCAAAGTGGGCAAAGGAGAAGGAAGAGGGAATCGGTGCGAAAGAAGAGCTTAGGAGTGAAGACTTTGCAGGCCGTCTTCAAATGAACAAGGGCAGGAAGGCGTGACACCGGAAGAACTCAACAATAAGTCAGTGGGGGAAGCGAAAGAACCGCACTTTAATACCATTAGAAAATAAATAGTGGCAGGCTACCCGAGGGTTTTACAACTAGCTTTTCTACATCTACTACCCCGCAAGCCGCCGCAAGGGCGTGTGGCGGGGGTGTGAAGAGCTTAGGAGTGAAGACTCACCCTTAATTTAGAAGGAAAAAAACCACATGCAGAAGCCACAAAATTGTGGTCCACCAACCAAACATGGTAAACATTGATGCAAGAACCCTTTCACACAAATGCAAACCCACAAACTACCAACAAACATACACATGCACAATCTTTGAATTTTTGATTTTGTTCCGACTTGTAACCTAAATGTTTTTAATATTTCTAAATGGACTTCGGATTCTTACTATTATGATTTCTGATTGTTCTGGGGAAGAATGAGTATTTGAATCTCTCTGTATTGGAATCTATCTCCCTTATTTTATCTTTGTGGTCTGCTCTACCTAAGTAGTGTGGGGCCATTATAATTCCTTATGTGTCACCGTTAAACTCGCTGGTTCTGAATCTTTCTAAAAGTCTAAGTCTCGCTTGTTCTCTTCGTATTTCAAAGGGGCTCCCAGCCTAAATCCCCTAGGAGACCTGTTACACTTTTATTCTTGTCATATATATTTTTCACGAATCTGGCGGATTTTCTCTGGACTTTATGTAATTTTCGTTGCCAGATTTTCTCTCAAGGATCCCAAATACTTGTTGTATCTTCAAAATTAGGTCTAAATAGATCAAAATAACACCTTTTTTCTAACTTTCTCATTACATTTTCCCACCACCCGTTTAATGAAGCCCAGTTTCTTTAAAGCGGATCCGCATATTGTCCTGATTCCTCATGAAAGACGTGGTGTTAGAACTACCCCCAAATATTTTACTTGTTTGGCCGTAGTTAGTACTGAACCCTCTATTTCGTAGTTTATGTACTGTTCGCCACTTCCTTTGTTCCAAAATTTCAAAACTGCGCATTTGTCTATGTTCTGGAACCTTAGCTAAGGAAATTTGATTTTTTGTGCCTATTTTGACTTGTTAGTGCAATAACTAAAGAACGATATTTCTTTGTATTACACTCCAAAATGATGGTGTGGTCACAGTGACAAAAAGTCTATAAAAATCGATTGACATGCTGGGGAGGATCAGTTTGGTTTCAGAAGTGCAAAAAGCTTTAGGCAGCCAATATCATCTCTCATTGTGAGGAAAGAAAGATTCTTGGAAATGAGACTGGACCACTGTTTCTGATCTTGATAGGTTTAGAAAATATGTTTTCTACAGGTGAATGGAAGTATTTGAGTCCATCAAAAGAATAGGACTTGATACTAGGAGATGCGAGAGGACGAGAGGACGATGAACTAGGTTGATGCTGAGGATAATGAAAACCAAATGAGGAAAATTAACACAAATAATGGAGAGGAAAGTAGCAAGGCGTGGGTGCTCACTTAATCTTTCTCATTCAAAATGTTTATCGAGGAAATTATAAAGAGATTGAAGAGAAGACTTGGTTGGAATCGCAACATAGTCACCGGTGTGGCGTGATTGAAATACGAAAAAACATGAGCTAAAATAAATGAAAGGTTAACAAGATACGTTTCCCATCCACTAATTATAATATCATTTCTTTACAGTAAGGTTGATGACCAGTGACCAAGGCAAGGCAGGTGTACGAATGTTTGATTGAAAAGATTGGAAAGTCTTTACTTATGATCCGACTGGTTAATTATTTATTATTAGGTAATCTACCGGTTAAGGTAGGTTTTTGGATGGACACAACTATCAAATAAACATTTTGTGACTCCCTACCTATCAAACTAATCTATATCAGGTCCCTCTTCATCTCGGTGTACTTCTTTCCTCCCTTCATCCCGTCCAACATCCCTATCCTGTTCCTACCCTTACCTCGCTTGCCCATCATTCTCCCGTCTATTACCCTCTTCAACATTCCACTACCGCTCAATACGCCTTTCATCCATTTTTCCTGCCTCCATACGATTTCTCTCAACAAACCCCTCTCCTCACCCACCATCTCTAGTACTTCCTCATTTGTTTTCCTTTCGGTCCATTTCACCTTCTCCATTCCACACCCACATTTCAAAAGCCTCCAATCTACGTCTATTCTCCTGCTTCAGTGGCCACGTTTCCGCGCCGTACATAGCTACGCTCCATATCAGAGTTTTTACGAGTCTTGTCTTAACATCCCTACTCAACGTCCCCGTCATCAACTCCCTCCTCCTTGAGAAAGCCTCCTTGCCTAGCGCAATTCTTCTCCTTACGTCCCTACCACTTTGACCGTATTGGTCCAAAACACTTCCGAGATATGTAAACTGCTCTACCTGCTCTATTTTTTCCTGCCTATTTTAATATTTAGCTTAGTCTTTTTCTTTCTGGAAAATCGCATAACCTTTGTTTTATTAATATTGATTCTCATCCCATATTTATCCTACTGAACCTCCAATTCACTCAGCAATGCTTGCAACCCCTTGGCTGACTGAGCAACTAATGCTTGGTCATCAGCAAACCTAACCCATTTTACAAATTCCCCTCCGACTTTCATTCCTACCTCCAGTTCTTGCCATGCCTCTTTAATCATTTCCTCCACATATACGTTGAACAGCACCGGTGACAATGGGCAGCCCTGCCTTACACCTCTTCCTAACACTGCCCATCCGGACTCTCCGTTCCCCACTCGCACCTGAGCAGTCTGAGACATGTACAGGTTGCGGATCAGTCTCCTGTCCCTCCAATTGTTGCAGAGAATAGGAATGGTCCAATTCTCTGCAACACACGCATTAATTTTTCCCAATTCACTCTATCAAACGCTTTTTCGAAATATACAAAACAAGCAAAAACGTCCTGGTTGTATTCTATATTCCTCTCAATTAGTGATCTCATTACTGCAATGGCATCACGCGTACCTCTTCCCTTCCTAAACCCAAACTGGTCATCCCCTAAGTAATCATTTGCCTTACTCTCTATCCTTTTGTTGATGATCCTGAGAATAACTTTAGCTGCGTGGGATATCAAACTTATTGTTCTGTAATCCTCACATGATATAGACTTTACCTTTTTTGGAATAGGAACTAACACCGATCTCACAAAATCTTCCGGCCGGATTCCTTCTTCATAGATACTACGAATCAGTCCATATAGGGCCTTCTTCCCGCATTTTCCTAAACATTTCAACAGTTCTACAGGTATGTTGTCCACCCCCCACGGTCTTATTTTCTTTCATCTCCTTTAATGTCCTTTCTATTTCATCTTCGAGTATGCCTGGACCTAAGCTATCTTCTTCTACGTCATGTTCCTTTTCTATGTCTAACCTTGTTGGCCTAAGTTCTTTGCCATACAGTGTTTCTATATATTCCTTCCATCTCTCTTGGATTTTTCCTGGTTCAACTATTATCTTACCCCACTTATCTTTAACTGTTAGCACAGATCTTGCCTTCTTACTTCCCGATAATAACTTAACCTTGCTGTATAGAGCACCAATTTCACCCTTCTTCTGTAAACTTTCCATATCCTCGCATTGCGTTTTCCACCATTCTTCTTTTGCTTTATTTGTGGCCCTTCTCAATTTATTGTTTGACTGGTTAATATTGAATGCAAAAATACTCATCTTTTGAATGGCTTGGTCTTGCATCGATCCACTCAAATCCCTCGGTATTGCACTAATCTAGTGGTTTAAATCATTCAGAAGCGGGCATTTTGAAGCCAGAAGCCCTTGTCTGTGGGCGTTTGAGTTTCACTTTTTTAACAGTCTGAGCAGCGCCGCTGTTTGTTGGGACGTCAACCCTCGGACTCCCTGGGTAAAGAATTCTCAGAAGCACCATCCATCACCACCAGGAGATCAATTTCACGCCCTCGAGAGGGCGCAAGGGCTTCTCCGGAGCGCTCGTTTGGCATTCCCGGGGCGTTTTTGGCTTCCCAGCGAGAAGGAATCGCGTGCCATTACAAATCAGTGCTCGGGGATAGCAAGTGCCCAAGTAACGCACCGGTGTCGTCCCGCACCCTTATGGTGCCATTGAGCCTTCATGCATCGAAACCCTTCGAATTCGCCACCCTGGAAGTCAACTCGAGAAACACCTCACACGAGCATCAACAGAACGACATCCTGTCTTCTCAAAGTCACGAATGGCATTGCACCGATTCCGCAAATCGATCGTCATTCGTGATGCCACAGTGATCGCAAATGATTATTTATTTGAACACATCGTGAAATTCTTATGCTCTTCGGCAAAATTAATTCGCATTTCTATTTTATTTATTTAGCAGTAGTCTACCAGGTTAGGCTATGGTTTTAATGAGCCCTCGCCTGAACCCTACTCAACAGTACTCGTAAACCCCATTTACCATGACGCAAAATTTCCTTAGACATCGTGTCACAAATTAAATTAGCTTATCGTTGACCTCTGCATACTCCCTACCTCCTTCAACTCCATTCTCGTCTTCTCCTCTCCACCTCGCAGAATCCCGTGCACCACCTTCATCATCCCCGCCGCTCGTCCCGCCTTATTCGATTTGCCCCCAAAAGCTATCTCCCACCCCTGCCTACGCTCGAGACTCCCGCCTCGCCCATTTCATTCTCTCCACGTCTCATGTTCTCTTCTTCCGCGCCCTTCCTCTTGCCTCGACGACCAAGTTACCGAGCCACACAAAACGTTTGCAGCGCTGCTTTCTCTGGGTGAGAAACTTGGACGTTGGGGAAAGAAGGAGAAAAGAAACAGAAATTACTGCATGCAGAGACGTATGCACATACTGAAATTCAAGTGGAACGATGAGATTTCGAATGAGTAAGTGATTGGAAGAACGAGCGAGCAGAGAAGTTTGCGGAAATCTGTTGTGAATGGAAAAGGCCAGCCTGTGAATTGATTGAGACATCGAGGAAGGAAGGAGTCGTAAAAGCAACGGAGGCAAGAGACTAAATGGAGGCGAGAGAGGCCAGGAGTCGTAAATGCAAGAGGGGCGTGGGAATGGGGGCGAGGGGAACTAAAATTTAAAGAGCAGAGATGCAGGAAAAGTGGAGAGACGAAAAGGAAGGCTGAGAGGGGTGAAGAACGTCTATGGACCAAATTGCGGCCGACCAATCTTTGGATTGACCGCCGAAGAGAGAGAGGGATCCTCTATCCCAAGTCGAGGAGGAGTGAGGATTTAGGGGAAGGGATGAGGGAAACTCGGCGTCGGCATTGGCCCACTCTTAACGACAGACGCCAATGGGTCCGCAGTTGAACGTCCCATCCAACGGACGTCGCACTCACTCAAAGTGCTCTCCACAAAGAACCTCGAGTAAGGATGGGGACACCACTGAAAAATAGCTCGGGAAGAGCGAGGGAGGAAGCCGGTCGTTTCCTTCCTCGCTTTCCTCCGTTCAGATTCTTGACGCTTAATTTAGTTGTAAACTTTCCATTCTGCTGCCACACTCCATTTTTTTTTAATTCTGGGCCCTTATGGTTTAATACAGGTTCAAACCATGTGTGTCCGCATTAGATTTGCTAACTTCCGATCTTCGTGGACACCATTGCTGGTCATATTCATTATCTATTACTCATGCTTATTAAAAACAAATGTTCTAAAGCAAAAGCGAGAGAAGCAAAATGCAGGTACAAACGAGTCCACAATCGGGAGTGTTACTATTAAAGTGAAAGCGTCAATAAAATACTGATTCCCTTAAAAATCAATCAATACAAATATTAATGCATTAATTACTTTTCTATTCTTTAATCAGTTATTTTTTATGATATATGGTCCAACCACATTCTTAAAAACATTTTCCATCCAAATCAAATAATGTACGACGGAAGAAACTCAGCAGAAACGAGAGAATTATTTTTATAATTCTTATACAAGGAAATTGGACTATTCCAAAATGTAAATTGAGACGATAAAGTTTTAAACAATGATAACAATAATATCCCGAATTCAAGCCAAATATTGAATTATGTCTCTAATTCAAATGGCCAACTATTTGCGTAGCTGTGGAATCTGTGAAGGGAGCATCCATAAAGCATGAGATGTTTTGGAAAATCAATAAACAACCACGGGAATAAACAGTGTGAAAAATAACAAGTAATGGTGTACAAAATCTGAAAAAGTAACTTTAAACGACTCGGACCATCAGTAATGCCGGTGAGTGAATGAAATTCTCAAAACAGCCAGTCAATCCACCGCAAATGGGTTCCTTATTTTGGTGAAATCACTGAATTTAGTATGTTTAACTAATTGAGATAAAGACAAATAATTCCGCTACAGCCTGCCCAACCCTATAACTCGAGGAGTCTTTCCCGACCATATCCATTGCATTCTGCGTCGAGTTCAATTTGTGAGCGACCAATCACCCACGGTTGGAAGCGAAGCCCCTGGCGGCGTGGAGACACAGGAACCATTCCAGCAACTAGTAGAACCGCGTGGACGGAAGGAAAATCGGGCCACATTCGGCGTTTCCCTATGATATATACGGCTAAAGGATTTCCGTCGAGTCCTCTCGAGGGCACGTGGCATGGAGTGCCAGAACATGGACCATTGAACTACTCTTGACCCAATCCGCTATGGGGAGTTTTAAACAAGCATCCCAGTCAGAATTCAATCCTACCGTTCCGATGCACTTTCGAGTCTTCCTCACATTGCATGTGCATCGGTCTCCCAGCCAATTTCATGAATGCTGTCGGAAGGGAAATTGGTCCTCGCACTTATCAGTTCGATAGTTTGCCTTCCTAAATTATTAAGCATATTAGAAAGATAGAAAAGGTTCAAAGAAAGGCAGCAAGATTCATCAGGAGGTACATCCACTAGGAAGGTACAAAAGAACAGAGAGTGGCACGGAAATGTTGGATATACTGAAATGGGAGAGATTGAAAATTAGAAAAAAAGAGGAGGTTAGGTGCGATGTGTAGAGCTGTTAAAATTGAGGAAGCGTGGGAAGGTTTACGAAATGAGATGGCCAAAAAAAAATATTAGGAAAAAACGACCGCAGTTTTAAAATAAAAATAAGAACGCAAAAATAACTAAGAAAAAATACTCTTTCTTAAACAGAACTATTGTTGAATGGAACAAGCTGCCTGGAGGTTTGTTTGAGCTCTTTCTATCCAAATTTAGGAGGTTTAAGAATATGCGTAAAGCAGCCACTGCGTGATGAACTTCATTGATCAGTGATTATTCTACAAATTTAAAATATTATTCCGTATGCAATGTGGACGGCTTGAAACGTTGTATTGCAAAAGTGAATGACGTGTAAATGGTGCGTTATTTTGAACGGTGTATGAAATTGAAGAGTGCGTGATTATGGACTGAGTGTGGCGATGTATGCCCATGATCGCAGACCGTATGTTGGCATCGATAAGACAGAGACAGTGCACGCAGCATTAACACTGAAAATTTGGCGATTGCGAAAGTCTTTGCGCTAAACTCGTCGTCCCGAAGGTCTTGACTGGCGACCAAAAGACCAGAGTCGAGTGTCTTCTTGCGAAGAACTTCCGCAAGTGCATCGCGACGATTCCCTAACCCCATTACAGACCCAAATTGGCACCAGGAGACTATTTCCTTTTCCCAAAAGTGAAATCCTCCCTCAAAGGACACCACCGTGGCACCCTAAGTGCTGTCAAACAAGCTCACACGCGTACCTTTAAGAGTATCCTCATCCGGAATCAGCCTTCCAGAGAGCCTTCGAGTCGTGCAAAAGCCGCTGGCAAAGATGCGTCGTCGATCAAGAGAAGTACATTGAGACATTGTAGCTATATCTGAAATACATCTATTTCTTTGAGAAATTTTCCCCGTCCCACGGATGGCAGCGGGGGGCCCTTCCGGCCCTCGTCGAGTAGCAGCGGAGAAAACGTGGAGTCGGGCGAGAGATACGTGGTGGCCCTCAATCCGAGGGCAAACGAAGGGGCAAAGGTGCAACCTCCCTCGGCAATGGGGGAGCGACGCTTATGGGCGAGCGATACGGGCGAGGGGGCGGCGGCCCTGCCCGGTGTGACGATTGGCACACCCATTGACATCCATGATAGCAGCGTCCAGGGGGGGAGGGGCAGTTTTCCTCGCCATTCTCTCCGTCACATCTCTCTCTTCCATTTCCAGCCACCGTCTCGCGAAAGTGCAACTCGGCCTTCGCCGCAGCAATTCGCGGGGTGAGCAGAGCCCACGACAAAGCTCTCCCATTCAATTTCCATGCACTCGTCAAAGCATCGTTCGTTTAAGTATTTTTCCTTCGTTTTGGAAATGGTGAAATTGCGACCAAATCTGCAACTCGGAGTGGACAAGCGGTCAAGGTAGGCTTTGATGTTTTCATTAAACACGCGCTGCCAGCTTCTAAGCTCCAACTGACTCTACACTAAATCGATGCTTAAATAAACCCTACATTCAAGTACATAATTCAACAAATTTTCTTTGCTCCTGCCTCCGTTCAATTCATCGTACATGCGTGCCCCACGACCATTCCCCCTCTTCACTCTCCCACCAGTATCCTCTCATCCACTCCCATGAATACAATTCTTCATTTGTTTTCCTTTCCATCCAGTTAATCTCTTCCATTCATCTCGCTACCCGTATATCAGAAACCTTACATTTATGATTGTCTCATTACCTCTTCGACCAAGTTTCCGAGACGCATAAGACCACGCTTCATATTATAGTTTACTGCAGTCATCTCTTCACATCTTTGCCAATGTTCTCGCGACGTGAGTCAGCTGGGGGATTGAATGTATTCCCACACCTCGCGATAGCAAAGATTCACCTACCAAATTTAAGCATAAACGGTCGGTTGGACCATTCGCGAAACTTCAGTCATTATTCTTTGAAAACATTTAATTTTTAACTTTACTGAGCATATTATTTCGGAGTTAAACAGTTTTCGTATGGATCACAGGTTCAAGAACAGATATAATGAAGCGAAAAAGTTGTAAGACTATATTAACGTAGTCATGTTTAAATTATTTCTTTATTTCATTTAGGTTATTCCTAGGATTATATATTAATACCTGAGTCCTCTATTTGTGACGCTGATTATCCATGTTGGTGACTTTCCTATCGGATTAGACAAATTTTTACCGTCCATTTCAGCGAGGGGAAGAGTGGAGGAACCTTGAAATCGATCTTAGGAAAGGGAAATTATTGGAAAAATATTCGCCGAGTGTGGAATAACTTCATCGAAAGTAGCACGAGAGATATTATTGGAAATCAAACTGCTCAGCATCCTCTGTAAGGAGAGAGGGAAGACCCATGTAGCCGGTGGGTTTCTGGGCTGGCGGTTGCAGTAGGCAGACACTATGGCCGTGGTGTCCCAACTGCCATCTATCTTGTCACATGTCATAGGATAAACTTCAGCTGCATGCCAGTTTAAAAAACTACTCACTTTCCAAGGTATAAGTCATATTTGAGAGCATTAATGACAAATAGTACATTTATTGAGTTTCATGATTTAGTCGTTTGAGTTTCCTTGGAAATCCCCAGAGTCATATATCTGTATTGGATATAAATGAGACAGATAAGTCTCGATGAAGTTTGAAGTTAGATGAATCGGAGCGAAGTTTATGTAGCGTCTTCGGTGACCTTCATTTATGTCTGACATCGTCACTGCAGTCCACAGTGCATCAAAACTTTACCAGAGGTGACAATTCAAGCATTCAATTCACGGGGTCAAACATCAACATCAGACGTCAAATCTCTCGTCACGGAAGGACTCCTCCAATGGTGTAATTTTCTTTTTAAAAAACTCCTATTTTTTGTAGAACGGGAGGTTTTATGAGTAACTAAAAGGTACTGGCAAGGCATCCTCCCTTTCAGCAGTCATCGCCAATCTGTTTTTGGAGAGATTCAAAGAAAAGGCACTATGATCGTATCAGAAGAAATCGAAGGTATTTCTGAGATACGTCGACGACACCTTTTGTCGTCTCGCTCCGCGGAAAAGATGAATTAATGAACTTTCTACGTCACCTGAACGAGCAGAAAGAATACGAACCCCCCAATGCTTAGGCGTAGTGGTCAAAAAGAAAGAGGACGGAACTCTGGGTCACTCGGTATTCCGGAAAAAGACGCACACTGACCGGAACGCGTCCTCTCACCACTGCTCTCGGCAGAAGACAACTACGTCTTCGGCCCTCTTGCTCTGACAACTACGTCAGAGTGGTACCCTCTTCCACCGAACCTTCTCGTGTCCGACGGCGATTCCATCGACAGCGAGAAGCAACAACTTTTCAGGACCCTGAAAGACGATAGCTTCCACCGAGATGCGATCCGGAAAGCTGCAGGAAAAGAAGAGCGGGAATAAACCGTGGCCCCTAAAAGGACCCTTGAGGAGCCAGCAGAGACCAGGAGAAAAGATCCGCCTTCGCCATAATCCCTTACATGGAATGGACAACGGAACGAATCGGCAGAATCCTCGACTACATGACGTAGTGTCCAGGTTTACGTGTGCCTCGAAGTCAGCCGACCTTCTCCGCAAACCTTAATACAGGATTCCAATGGGTATACGGAGTGGTGACTACGAAATTAAATGCAGCTGCGGGAAATCCTATATCGGGCAAACATCGAGAGGACTAAGAAGTCGCATTCAAGAACATACCACAGCTACGAAGATAATTCAAATGTATACGCCTCTCGGCTGCGCAGATCACATTGGGATAGGCCCCAAACAGGTGCCAAATTAATCGCTAAAGATAGTCATTATTCCCCACGATTCAGTCTTGAAGCCGTGGGATTAGCTAAAGGGCCAAACAATATCAACAGGGAAGGCAGCTAGACGCTTTCCAGCTCCTGGACACGGGTCATAACGAAAAAATATGTCGACCTTCCGACAGCTTACCTTCTCAGACGGGTGTTCTATATAAGACGGGCGAAAACAAGCACTTCTGAAGAGAAAATACCAACTGCAGTGCCGGCGAAACTGTCATCCTAGAAAATAGATCCAAGCAGAAGAAATCCCGGAGGATCTGAATCTTCATTGGCCGAACTCCGCGGTAGCCTTCATAGGGAGGTCGAGACACGTTGATTGCCTTCGTACAACAGTCAGTCGCTATTTCTTTGCCTCAAATTCCTGATTTGTTTTAAAGTTGAATAATATCTGATAGAGTATAACTACCGATTATTGATTACAGATTAATTAAATTATTTTATTATAACAAAAATCTGTGGAAGGCAACGGGAAACCACCACATTAGCCTCCCTAGAAGACACAGCCTTGCAGTCAAATGTGATATGATGACTTTCCTCCCGGTAAAATATTCCGGAGGTAAAATAGTCCCCCAATCGGAAATGAGCCACGTAAATAAGCCAGTATTCGTGGACTGGAGGAGGCCTTCGAACACGTCGAATGAAACAAGATTTTCAAGATACTAGAATCGCTTGGGCTACAACGATGAAAGAATTATCCAAAACCTATACAAGAATCAGGTTACAAGAATGCAAACGAAAAATGGGAGAAAAATAGAAGCCAAAATAAAGAAAGGAGTAAGACAAGGATGCAACCTCTTGCTAGCAAAATTCAACGTATAACTGGAAGAGGCGATAAAAGAAACAAAAGAATTGGATATCAAGGGAGTCAAGGTAAATGGAGAAGAAATCAACATGCTCCGCTTTGAAGATGGCATCGCAGTAGTGGCGGAAACGTTAGAGGACCTGCAAGCAACTCTTAAGTGCTATGGACCAAGTACTGGGGGAATATACTATGAACATCAAAGAGAAGAAAACTAAAATCCTTGTGTGCGGAAGAGAGAAGCTGAATGCAGGTATCACAATTCGAGGGGGTGAAACTAGAGCAAGTGGAATCCTTCATCTACCTGGGCAGCAGCATAACCTGGGATCGACCGGCATCAAGCGAAGAATAGACCAAGCTAAGAACGCATTCATGACGAATAGGTAATTGCTGTGTTCCAAAAATCTAAGGCTGGTAACAAGGAAACAATTCGGGTAGACTTTCGTGTAGAGCATGGCGCTCTATGGTTCCGAGACTTGGAACATTGGAAAAGTGGACCAGCGAAGAATAGAAGCCTTTGAAACATGGTGCTGGAGGAGAATGCTGAAGATAAAATGGACAGACAAAGAAAGGAATGAGGAAGTATATAGAAGAGCAGAAGAATCATATGGATGAACAACTATTTTGGAGAACTCTACGGAAAAGAAGAAATAGATGGATTAGACACACATTGAGGCACAATGGATTGGTTAGGAATATAATAGAAGGAAAAATGGAAGGGAATATTCCACGAGGAAGACCAAGAGACATGTACATAGGACAAATTAAGAAAGACGTAAAACAGAAAAGGTATCAGATAGTGAGGGAATTGACATTAAATAGAGTAGAATGGAGGACTGCAGTAAACTAATCCTATGGTTGAAATACTGACGATCAACAATAACCTGAAAGCCAGTAATAGCTGATCGGGAAATCGTTCTGTTGATACAAGACACTCAGTGAATTTCAAACATAATTATAAGTTACAGACGATTTCACAATCTCAAAAATCAAAAGAACTATTATGAACGATCAAAACAGTAATGATGCGATCGAGAAATAGATTATAGATGAGCTCATAATTGATGACTCCTGAAAAGAAATGAGCTTCCTCGTTGGAAACCGCCGGAATACAGGTTGCGGAGGAATGAATTCCCCAGATAACCCCGACCGCAGAGAACAATGGACTCTGGAGGAAGCCCGAAGGATGAACATGGGGAGAAATACACTTGTGTGAAAGGAAGGGAAAAGAGGAAGCGAGGGGGAGGGGTAAGCGAAAGATATGATGACTCTTGCGGAGCAACAAGTTGAAATGTGGCGAGAGGGGGTTGACGATTTTAAGGGGAGGGGAAGAAAACGGGAGAAATAGCTATTTAGAAGCGTAGGGTGCAGGAGCATGCCGAGCGAGCGAAGGAGAACGCTAAAAGGAAATAGAGGAAGACGTGCGAAGAATAGAATATTCGTCGGAAGAAGAGAGGACTTGGAATACTGCCTTGAGGAACTCTCCTTTGCATTGCTGCAGGGCGGTGGCTGTGGTGGATGGAGGAGGAGGTTGAGTGGGTGTGTAGGAGTGCATCGAAGGGTGGAAGAAGAGAGTTGTATTCGGTTCAGCGACCAATCCAAGGCCAAGTGTGTAAGGCAGGCTGGGCGAGGGGGAGGAGGGCGGGAAGGGGTGGTGTGAGGGTTGCCGGGGGGACGGTGAAACAGCGAGCGAAAGCGGATTAAAACGGAGAGTAGTGACTGGTGGGTGCACGAGCGACGCTTGTTTCCCCTCGAAATTAATAAGCTCTCGCCGTGCGCCCTCGTGCACGAATGCAAATGAGCGAACAGTTGTCGAAGTCTTTGCGATCACAGAGCATCCTTGGCTGGCTTCAGACACCTTCGGAACAACTCAGGAAGCACATTGACGTCATGCAGGAAAAATTATTGAAATAGGTGCCTGAGATATCCGATTGCCACCGTAGTGTTCCCATGAAAACGAACTAACACTGCCTTAAATGTGAAGTGACGCTCAGAAAGAACCTATGACATTTCTCCCAATTAATACATCATTCATTCGCTGATTGTGATTCCTCTACTACTATAGGTATCCATCCATTTGCTGCAGAAAATGTTATAGCCTTTCAATTTCCCCACAAATGCGAATGTGATATTATCACTGGAATTAATTTTTACCGAAAAACACACCATGAACAGGACGAAAGACATTATGTCAGGGTGTACTTAGTGAACTTTATACATTTCTAAGAACGATAAAAAAGCCCTCGAGTCAGTTTCACCGAGAGCTTTAATTTCCACTTCCACGACTCAACTTTCGACGCCATTAAATACTATATACCATTTCGACGAAACACAATGTCTCGAAACGTAGATCTGGGAAATGTAAATAAAATCCCTTCCCAGAGCAAATTACTTTGAATTATTTTTGCTTCCAAGATGTTTAATGACAAGATTAAATATTACTTCCAACAGTCCATTGAGGGTTCGGATTAGCTTACCAAATGGAGCAAGACCTCTGCATTCAGCAGTGATGTGAGATAATATGAGAAATTTAGAGTTCTTCTTTCCCCTAATTCATCTCCGACCATCCCATTATGACATTCATCGCCAAATGAGAATCTCAAGGGTCCGATGAAATTGTGTGCCCTTTCTAGTTTCTCCGCACCTACAGCGTCTTCAGCTGTTTGGGAGACTTTTAAATATATATATATATATATATATATATATATATATATATATATATAACTAGGGTCGCGGTGGTCTCGTGGGTAGAGCGTTGGACTACTGACCGGAGGGTCCCGAGTTCGATTCCCGGGCAAGGCACTCTGGGCACCTGCAGCTCCACCCAAGCTAGTTGATTTTTCGGGTACCAGATATTCCTGGGAAACCATAACCGGTACAGGGAAAGGAACTGGCCCCCCTACCCTGATGTGTGGATATTCACACGCCGTCGGGCTTGGTACATGGGTGAGTTCTACCATCACCTACTAAACCGACCTTATTAGGGTTGATTACTGTGTTTATGGTTTTTTATATATAACTAATGTTTTCCTTCTCTTCCACGGAACAACTGAAATTTCCACCGCAGCCCGAGTATTCTCGTTTTCAATGCCGTTGCTGCTTTTTTTACTAATGTTTTTCCTAAGTCATAACGATATTCGGAATCTTCTTCCTAGATAATACTCTTTAAAACTGAGTTTGCGTTTCCCAAGCAAGGAAACAAGTCTCGACATTTAAAGAATTAAATCACATAATTAGTTCTGAATTGTTTGCCATTAATGCTCTCGAGAAAAAATTTCAATCGGACCCCCAAGATGGGCATGCGCATAATCACATATTAAAGCCTGTCACACCAGACACTTATTTTACAATATTTAGTGGATTACTCGTGCTTTAAAACGCTTGTACATTCAACCATCAAGACTCGGACCTATGGTCGGACGTGTTCTGTCACTGGCCACCACGCGGAGTTAAAATTTAGCCATGAAATTAAAAATGCACATAGGTGTTAGTTAATTGTCCAAGAATAGGTATTCGTAATGAGCTCAGCGGGTAAGCTATTTTTAGGAGGAGAAAGGCCTCTCATCGGCTGGTTATAGGGTATTTCCTTAAATTCACATTGAACTCTCGCCTGCCCACTTAATATAGGGTTAAGACCATTTCCATTGGCATCAACGATTGATTAAGCGATTTGTATTTTTTCGGTCAGTAATCATTATGTGCATGTGAACAAACATTCATTGTGCACTGAATGGCTACCACCATGGATTTGCATTTCTCCAATTGGCGCGTTTAGTCCATTCGCATCGATTCTAACGTATCTCATCACCTTTCGCTTGTTACTTTAGTACCCGGCAAGTCACCGCTGGGGTGTGTGGCAGGAGGTGAATATACACCAGGCTAATTTTGATCCGAATATGACCCGGCCACGGTCGGACAGTGCTACCCTGATCCCTTATCGATCGTGGAAAAAATGACATCTTAAATCTATCTGTTCTACACTTGATCTCTCTAATTTTATTGCCATGATCTTGCCTACCATAATACAATACATTTTCAGCATAACTGCCAAAGAGAAGGCATCCTTCCAATTCATGCGTGAGATGTAATCTGCAATTCAACCTTCGCTCCGTGAGTGATTCCCAGCCTAGCTGCTCTATTATTTTGGATACGCTACTATGTTTATCGTGACCGCGTTTTACAAATCTAGCTCCTCTACGCTACGCACGATCCGATTCGGCAATCAAATGACGATCCCGTACGAGTAGTATACTCTAGACTATACTATCTAGTGTACTCTACTATAGTAGCATAGAGAGACAAATGCGGGTAGTATATTCTAAATTAGGACTAACGAGTGATAGATAACATTTCTCTTTGACCTTTTCATCACATTTATCCAGTACTCGTCTAATAAATCCTAATTTTTTGTTATCTTGTCCACATATTCCTCGCATGTGTGTTTCCCCCAGGAGAGATCGTGAGTGAGGGTAATGCCCAAGTGTTTAATCGAGTCTATACTTTTCTATTTCGATGTTTCCAATGCAGTATTGGTAGTTATTTAAATCATAGAGCTAAAAAAATGTTCTTAGTCCCTATTTCCGCTGGAGGATTCAAGGTGAGGTGATGTGACTGAAAAACTCTCCTGCACTATTACGGATGTGGTAGTTCCACGGGTAGGGCATTCGGCTGCTGACCGGAGGTACCGGATTCGATTCCAGGTGAAATCTCTGGGCGTCCTCAGCTTCACTCAAGCTGTGTAATTTCTCGGGTACCAGATCTCGCTGGGAAACCAAGGGGAAAGGAAATTAATCCCACCACTGAATCTGTCAATTTTCGAATTTCTTGCGCCATTCAGAACTTGCCTTGTAGCATTAGGTGAACTCTCTTCGCCCGAACACCGAAACAACCTGTGAGTGGACTGTTTCAGTAGAAATCATTTGCTGATCGCCAAACTTGGATGTATGGTCGGACGATCTCCAGATGGTACGCTACCGTGGTTCATGGTATAATAAGCCAGGTTCGTTGTGAACCATTGGTGTCAATTAAGTTTGCAATGTGGAAGTTAAACCTGGATTTACTCGTGGAATTATTTAGCTTCATTCCTTTAAGACATTAACCGCTATTATTTTTCAACTGGAAACTACAAGCGCCATTAGCGAGTGCATCCACTGCGCCTCGGTCCACCCCAAGACGTCAAAAAATAAGAAATATAAGAGTCCGCGTTCTGACCGAATGAGCAGCCGTCGACAGTCGGCGCGGCGAGTGGGTGGCCGTGGCTTGCGTGAGACAGGCCCAGCAAACGACGCGCCATTGTCTAGAGAGAAGCGACAATCAAACCGGGACATTCTTTTCTTCGAGAATGACAACTCTAACATCTTTGTATATTTTAATCGAAATACTAGATGGAACTCTTTCAAGACAAATTTAAATAATTGCTGCATTTGACTACCCCTCCCGCAAGGAGTGCTTCGGTCAGGGGTAACAAAATTACCATTTAAACATGGAATGTCAGATTGCACGACCTGTGGTAGACTGGATAACATGATAGTGGAAAAGGGAAGCATGATCTAAAATTTGTTGGAATTGAATTGCTTGAAATAGGTCGAATATGATGATGCGGTACTCATATCACAGCATGGGGAACTAAAAGCAGCGATTCAGGGCATGAAACTTGACTTAAATAATATCAGTAAATGGGTACATGATAATAATCTCGTTATCAAAGAGAGAAAATCCAAAGTCGTGTTTGTGAAACAGAAAACCTCCGACATCATAGCTATTCAATTATAATTGCATTCACATTACTGCCTTCATTACCCCACCGATAACTGTAATAGCTCCATGCTGGAATAAGGAAATAAATATAATTACTTGAGCTGGATCATTGATCAAAATATTAACTTTGGTGAACATAATTTAAAAGTCAAAAATAAATTAAATTAAATCCACTGTCAAGTCCACTACGTTACTAGTTTTGTAAGTTTGAATGTCATCAAGATAATGTATTTTGCACTGGTTGAGAGTATTTCAAGATATGGTTTAACCGTCTGGGCATGCACTGGTTCTTTAAGAAATAACATACTAAAAAATAAAGAAAAATAACAAGGCACTCTATTAAGTGGTTTGACATGGAAAGAAAGAAAATATGTATTATTAACACGTGCATGCGAGGATATGCATTAGTTTAATTTAATCATCATGGATAGGATCGGAAATATAGGATGTATGCGGATTCGCGAGTTCTCACCTCTATGTTGGTGGCTGAATCGGGTAGGGATTCTAGAATTGTTAGGGAAAAGCATTCGTCAAATGATAGGTTGTGTGAACTTGCGTGTAAAGGGATAGGAAGAGAAGAGAGTGAAGCAGAATTACATGAGTAGCGGTGATTGTTCATTCGAATGGATAAGGGGGTAATGCATTCGCCTATGTAGAATGAGGTGCATTGTTTGCACGACAAAAGATAGATAATATTTTTCGAGTGGCAGTAAGCGTGGGTACGGGATGAAGGGACAATGAGGGGATGTGGGGAGAGGGGAGCAGATCTGATTAGGAGACATGCTTTACATCGGGGGCGATTGCAGGTAGGGGAAATATGTGGAAATTTGTCAGGGCGGGGTGTCAAGGGGTTGGTGGATCTCAGAAGGTTTCTGAGATTGGCTGGTCGTCTGTCAGCGACAGAGGGGCATTGGGGCAGTAAGGATGTGGTCGCGTCATTGTCATGTAATATAGGATAAAGTTCTTTGAGAATGGTTTTCAGTCTGTGCGATCCGGGGAAATAGGTTGTGCAAAGGTTGAGTCCAGCGTCAGATGTGGGGTTGTTATTCTGTGGTGTGTGTGGTCGGGTGGAGCGGAAGATTTTATCCTGTAGGAGCTTTTCTGGGTAACCGCGTTTGTGGAGTGCATAGTGTAGATTGTGGAGGTATTTGTTGAAGGTAGCTGTGGTGTTGCAAATCCGATGTCCGCGGATAGAGAACCTTTTACGTGTTATCTGTTTTATTCTGTGTCCTATTGTGCCGTCCAAATGTTATATATATATATTTGTGTTTCTATTCTATTTGTGTTATATATATATATATATGTGTTTTGTGATTATGATATATTTGATTTCTGTGTTTATGGTTTTTATATATATATATATATATATATATATATATATATATATATATATATATATATATATATATATATATAAACCATAAACACAGAAATCAACCCGAAGGTCGGTTTAGTAGGTGATGGTAGAGCTCACCCATGTACCAAGCCCGACGGCGTGTGAATATTCACACATCAGGGTAGGGAGGCCAGTTCCTTTCCCTGTGCCGGTTGTGGTTTCCCAGGAAGATCTGGTACCCGAAAAATCAACTAGCTTGGGTGGAGCTGCAGGTGCCCAGAGTGCCTTGCCCGGGAATCGAACTCGGGACCCTCCGGTCAGTAGTCCAACGCTCTGCCCACTACACCACCGCAACCCTATATATAAAAATATATGCATAAAACTATATATACACATAAATATATATATATATACATATATATAAATATAAATATATATATATATATATATATACATATATATATATATATATATATATATATGTGGGTCGCGGTGGTCTAGCGGGTAGAGCGTTGGACTGCTGACCAGAGGGTCCCGGGTTCAATTCCCGGGCAAAGCACTTTGGGCACCTGCAGCTCCACCCAAGCTAGTTGATTTTTCGGGTACCAAATCTTCCTGGGAAACCATAACCGGCACAGGGAAAGGAACTGGCCCCCCTACCCTGATGTGTGAATATTCACACGCCGTCGGGCTTGGTACATGGGTGAGCTCTACCATCACCTACTAAACCCACCTTCGGGTTGATTACTGTGTTTATGGTTTTTATATATATACATATATATTATACACACATATACAAACACCCACCCACACACACACACACACACACACACACACACATATATATATATATATATATATATATGTGTGTGTGTGTGTGATGATAGTCATAACAAACACAGAAACCAAAACACAAAAGAGGAAAAACTCACTGGTTCTCGAATTTTCGGTGGTCCAACCACCTTTCTCAACAGAAGAACAGGAACAGTTCTGTTCCTAATTCCTCTTGAGAAAGGTGGTTTGACCACCGAAAATTCGAGAACCAGTGAGTTTTTCCTCTTTTGTGTTTTGGTTTCTGTGTTTGTTATGACTATCAGTGAATTTACATTACACGTTTGTGGGTTTTCCATAAAAGTGTGTATATATATATATATATATATATATATGTATGTATATGCATATAGAGCCTTGTGACATCGGCTCCGGTTCCGATCAGATCGTCGAAGTAAAGCAATGTTAGTCTCGGGCGGACCTCCGCGCCTCTTCCGCTGCTCTGCTGTCCCCTCTCCTCAAGTGTCAACTATGGATTGCCTCAGTGGTCCAAGCATCACAGACCACACAATCAATACACTTTTCATAAATATTTCTTAACACCAGATGGTTTTAAACTATCCTATTAATTACTTCATCGTAGAATTAAAATATTTCTAAATCGTTTTACATAAAATTATTCGAGCAGAAATATAATGACATGTGTTTTTGCAAAACATGTCATTTTTTAAAACGTCAGAAAATAGTTGAGTAAGCTTTCAAAGATAAAAACACTTATGACGAGTGCATAGATGAATTAAATGTATTTATTAATCTACGGATTTGTTCATGTCGGATTGCGGGCCGGGGGCGATGGGGCCGAGGAAGTGGAATGGGAGGACGGGGGAGGGGGGCGGACGTTGCAGCGGGACGTGCGCTGCATCCGGAAGTGACGAGGGTTCGCTAAACCTTAAAGGGAGCGGGTGAGGGGCGAGCCCTCCTGTCCCCCCTCCCGCACTTCCTCCATAGCGATTCAGAGCGCTTCCAGTGTCTTCCCCCCAACCGCCCGTTCCTCGACACACCACGCCACCTGCCGCCTCGCCTTTGCCTTTACGTTCCCAGCAGTAAATAAATAGGAAAGAGACAAACTCTGTGCTTTTGACCTAAACTTTGAGAATCTTCATGCCATTGGATGGAAAACAACTCCTCAAAGGATTGAGCCTTTTAAACTTACATTCGTACGGAAGCTACCACTCACTATAGTCCGTTCTTAGAGCATGAAAATACGTCGCAGAGCAATCGCCGGAGGCTGAAGTATGGACCTTGTAAATGACAGAGTGTCACTACGAATGATTGCGTCGTCCCTTTAGTATGTACATATAATAAAACCATAAACACAGTAATCAACCCTGAGGTCGGTTTAGTAGAGCTCACCCATGTATCAAGCCCGACGGCGTGTGAATATTCACACATCAGGGTAGGGGGGCCAGTTCCTTTCCCTGTGCCGGTTATGGTTTCCCAGGAAGATCTGGTACCCTATAAATCAACTAGCTTGGGTGAAGCTGCAGATGCCCAGAGTGCCTTGCCCGGGAATCGAACCCGGGACCCTCCGGTCAGTAGTCCAACTCTACCCACTGGACCACCGCGACCTGAATATGTACATGTATATTGTTGTAAACAATTCATGTAATGATTTGATTGATGTGTTGTGTGAAATTGTATGAAACACCTTAATTTTTATTTCATCTCGTGCTCTTTTACAAATACTTCATCGATTCAGATCTGTCCGTTCGTACCTCATCCGAGGGGCACCACTCGTCTCCCAATTACGCCTTGTTACTTTGTGGTGCGAAACCTTTGTCTCTTCAGTGAAAGGAAGACAAATGCAGCAGGAAAAATTTGAAATCAAAAAGAAATTACTCGGTAAATTTGGATTTTTAGAGTAGGAACATTTACATAAAATAAAACAGTTTCTGGCGTGACTTGGTGGAAAATCTTCATATTGAAATTGAAAAATAAACAACTCGGCTGTTCCACATAGAATTCTATGTGGAAAAGCCAAGGTATATGTACATTAAGAAACTAAGAAAGCGGTATTTTTAATTTTGTTTAGTAGCAAAATCGTTGTCATATTCGGAAAATCATGAAATTATAATTAAAAATGTCTATTATCGTTTCATTGAAAAACCAGAATAAGCTGTACGTAAAGGCTTTCTTTACCCGCTCACAGTATTCCTCTTCGCCTGGTGCCACTCTGCTAAGAATTCCCTTCTCTCTCTCTCACTCTCAAAAGAAAGTCTCTCCCACCGTTGCTGATTCTGCCAGGTCATAATATTCATACATTCTCCCAAACACGAAAACACTTTCGCTCATCTAAGCTTTCAATTATCCACTATTATATACTGTATGTGCTGCCATCTGCCGAAGGTCGTTGTCGTAATCGTCTCTTCGATTTTGTTCCCATCCATTTTGTGCCCACGTATGTAGACAAGGCGTTGTGCATTACGTGTTTTAAGTGCACAATCGTCCGCGTTAAGTGACTTTCTCATGCCAACTTTCGTCTCGTCGGCCAAACGCAACGTACTGACTATAATACTCCATGGGCATTCATGCAGCATTTAAATTCATTCATTACTTTCTAGTTTTGAATGTCCAAGACGTTCACACCCTTACCTTGCTCCTTTCGTCATTCCTACTTCTTCTCTCCTGGATCAAGACTTTATTATTAATCCGCACGTTCTGTACGGATCACTCGCTTCTATCTCGGCAAAGATCAAATTTTATCTGAATCAGAAGAATTCCGTTCGACGACACCCAATTCTTTTTCCGGTTTCAGAAATTTAATGGATGACAATATTGTCCTTTTCTATTCTCCTGCCTATTTTACAACTGAAGGACCTAAGTACGAGCTTAACTTACCCAGCAACTTAGCGCACCTGTCGTTAGGTGTAACGTTAGGTGGTTTTCAAATTCACCTTCCGTACAAACCGGCCGGGACAAATGTGTGCGCTCATCTAGAGCGACATCTAGCTTCAGATTAGAAAAAAATTAATGGATTTACGCAACGAGGCAAATACACATTAACAGAAAAAATACACAATAATGGTATTTCGGAACGAGACAGTGGTGGCGCAGACCGAGTGGGCATCAGCTGCCACGGCTGCGGGCGAGAGTGAAGTGCGTGGCCGCAGTACTGCAATGTGGAAGGCGATTGGGAAACCACCACATTATCCTCCCTAGAATATGCAGCCTTGCATTCAAATATAGTAGAATGCAGAAAACCAATCCTAGGATTGAAATACTGTTGGTAAATGTTAAAAGGTGAATGTGTCCAACTTGGTCAAAGTATTCTTTCCACTAATATTGGTCAAAAGTTAGAAGTTACATTTTCTGGGGCCTTTTATTTTTGCTCCCATTTGCCGTTTTTGCATAGAATTCCGTCTCTCCTCAGCATGGCTGCTTTTGGCAGCGTCATTAATTTCCATACGCCTGGTCTAAACTATCTTGCACCATGAAAATACCCCAAAAATTCTTTCCATCTTTTCACTTCAAAGTAATTTTCATAGTTCTTATCGTGGCGAAAATGATAATCTTAGGTTTGTTTACGTGAAATTTCTCCATTTTGAAAGAAATGTTACAAAATTCTTCAATTCCATTTCAAGACTATTAGCATCGCTAGCTAGGTTTCAACACTTGGTTAGCTTCAAGTCCAAAAGATGACATTGAGCTGAATTATAGTCTCTAAGAATAAAAATCTTAAAGTGGTACTTGGGAGGTCTGCCCCATTTCTTCCCATTCCCGTGCTGCGACCGCTGAGTTGAATCCTGAAGTATGGCCCACTGAAGTTACGTCTCATGGTCACACAGACGAGTGAAACCTTTAATTTTAACTTAAAATGCATAATGGATAGATGATTATGTAATCAACCCGAAGGTCGGTTTAGTAGGTGATGGTAGAGCTCACCCGTGTACCAAGCCCGACGGCGTGAATATTCACACGTCAGGGTAGGGGGGCCAGTTCCTTTCCCTGTGCCGGTTATGGTTTCCCAGGAAGATCTGGTACCCGAAAAATCAACTAGCTTGGGTGCCCAAAGTGCCTTGCCCGGGAATCGAACCCGGGACCCTCTGGTCAGCAGTCCAACGCTCTACCCGCTAGACCACCGCGACCCGAATAAATAAATAAATATAAATATAAATAAATATATATATATATATATATATATATATATTATCGATGATGCGGAAGTACTCACGAGAGCAATATAACTTTTGGACGGCACAATAGAACACAGAATAAAACAGATAACACGTAAAAGGACACTCACACTGTAGATGATTTAAGCTTTCGGCCTACTCCGAGGCCTTCTTCAGGTCAGTCTGACCTGAAGATATATATATATATATATATATATATATATATATATATATATATATATATATATATATATATAGAAAAGAATAGATTAGGTGTAGTTTATTCGTGCTCGCAGAATTTAATAGTTCCAATTGCTAATGTTATCTGCTTTTGACATGATTCTCTATTTATTTTGCCCAGAATGCTGCGAGAGTGCCGTACGCTCGCTGCTCCCCACCCCCCGCCACGGCCATAAGGAATCCTTTATCTCACTCATTCTCCGACTTGGGCCTATTAGAAGACGTCAACGGGACCCACTTTATCAAAGAAACAAATTTAGATTTTGTAGCCGTTCTGGATTTCGGATTAAAAATCGAGACATAAGGATTTGGATGACATCGCTCATAAACCGAACGGATTGGTGTCCGCGTGCGGCTTCCGAGGGCGTCGCCCCCCGGTGAGGGTCCGTCTCCATGTCTGCAGCGCCCTCTTGCGTTGAACACCCCTGAGGAGGACCGGAGACAAGCCTGTCACATCGCCCGCGGTCACAAAGAAGGAATCGTGGCATGTGAAGGGCAAACAGGTCTTGAGCGTTGAGGGCCGCGGATTTCTCTTCCGTTGAGAGCTTCTCTTCTCTTAGTCTCCGGATTGTTGAATCGGTTTAATCCCGAACCTTTTAAGTATTGACATTAATACAGCGCTTTGCAGATTAAATTTGTAGGCCCGAAAATGCCAGCTTTTCCAGAGATCTATGAAATCGTTGAGATAGACAGAGATGATGCTTAGTGAGTCAACCGG
>CM073775.1:5998236-6040831 GCA_037158775.1 Hetaerina titia | reverse complement strand
TATTTATTTTTTTAATTACTTAGTGCCATTCAAGATTACGGTCCCGGTATTTTTTGTTTGCATGGCCAATTATGCCTGTGGTTTTAGTGTAGTTAGGTAAGTGTCCTGTATGAGTGCTTTCTTACTATCCATCCATCAGAAACTTAACTCAATATAATACTGCGGATAGTCATGATTGTCCTACATTGGTACAAATTGGAATTGCTCTTTGGCCTGTGATTGTTAGCGTAATTGTCACAAAGATATTAAAGTCTCGATCGCTGCATAGGATTCTTTGCTTTGGTTTCCGATTGGCATTTATCACAAGCAATAATTCCGGTTTAGATGAAGAGCACGCAAGAAAACGATGCAGCATTGAAGGCCCCCCCCTTGCCACGCACCCCGTGGACCCTAGACACACTTGACATAGGGTCTCATGGTGGTGTCGTTTGAGGAAGAGGATTTAACTTTTATAGGGAATAGGAAATAGCAATTACGCAATTGCAATAACGGGGTTGGGGAGTCGTCGCGATGCCGTTGCAGAAGGTCTTCGCGAGTAGACGCTTGGTTCAGCTCTCTTGGTCGTCCGTCCAATGACCTTCGGCACGAATTTACCACATCTTTCGAATCGCCAAATTTTCAGTAATTGGGCTGTGCACTGTCATCTTATGAATGCCAATACGAACTGCGGTCATGCGCGAGCTTATCCGACGGTTTGAATTCAGTTATTTACGCACACGTTGGACGTTGTCGTCGGTTCTTGACGTCGACGGCCATCCAGTGTGGTGCTCGTCCTCTCTCGGGCACCTTTGAAGAGCTTGTGCTGCAAAAACTGCTGCCTGTGACATATCTTAATCTTTAAACACTTGGCGAATCATGCTCAACGTCTCCGTACCCGTTTTCGTCAGTCCAGTAAAAAATTTGATGGTTAACCGCTGTTCAATCGTTCGCTGCATTTTGAGCTTGCATCGAGTCGCTCGACAGGGTGGGAATGGCGGGAAAGGTGGGAGGACAGGGCGAACAATAAAAAGATCTAGCCCGGACGAACGCTCTCAGGCGATTGGCTCGTACAGTCACGTCAGGAAGAAAATTGTTCCCGATACTTTTTATACCTTGCATACTTCGAGTAAGGTTTTTCAGAAGTAGAAGGAATTATGAAGGGGTTATTGGGGCGTTAAGGCTGGAAGAAAGAAGCAATTAGGCGTGAATGCGAGACGTTTTATGGAAACATCGTCGTCCATTGAGTAGCCACGATGTGATGGATGGGTTAAACTCTATGTGAAGATGTTCCAATCATCTGGCGTAAATAAAAATTAATACAGAACTATCAGACACCAATTTTAAAGTTTTTTACCATGTGAATATTTTTCCGTTCGTCTGATTTATTATTGAGAGAAATCACTAGTCCGTCACTCGGTAGTCCCACGGAATTCTCATAAAAGCAAACATGGAATATTTTGGTCGACATTTCAATAAAAAAAACTCAATGAATTTTGACATAATTTCACACAAATGGGATTCGCATACTTGTTATTTTACTACTCGTAACACAATGGAACTGGTTAATAAAAATTCACCGGAACGGGGCCAAGAGTAATGCTTTTGGATGATGAGAATATAAGTGATCGTATGAAAAAATATATTGAAGACTTAGGTCATGAAGAGGCAGCAAAGATGCAGGAACAGGACATTGGATATGAAAAATAGATTCCGCAATTGAAAAGCGGAATTTTAGAGTGATTCAGCCAAAGCTAAGAACAATTAGGTGACGAGTGTGGGTCAAATGATAGCAGAGCTCTAAAAAAATAGTAATGACACAATGAAAAGATATAATATACAACGGACGAGCGGTGAAGAAGGCTCGCAAGTTAAAAGTAAATCTTTGACAGTGTAATTGCAAAAATATCAGACTTGTCGAGAAATGAACAAAATTTAGGAACAAATTGCCGAACCTTGTTAACAATGTGGTTTAAAATAAATTAAAAATAATTATCATTTCAATACGAAAACAAAAGATGTTTTAAGAGTAAACATAAGAGAAAGAAAAATGAGATTAGAACACAACCCAGCATCATACTCTACATCAGATCTATCTTCATCTCCGTATACTTCCTCCCTTCGTCCCGTCCAGCATCCCTATCCTATCCCTATAACAACGCCCCTTCCCTACCTTATCCTTCAACACCCCTATCCCTACCCTTTACCTACCCCTTCCTCGTTTGCCCAACATTATCCCCTCTATTACAGTCTTCAGCATCCCACTGCCGATCAATATTCTCTGCATCCATCCTTCCTTCCTTCTTAGGATTTTCCCAACAAACCTCTCTCCTCGTCCACGATACTTCATTCGTTTTTGCCCACTTCTTCATTTGTTTTCCTTCCGGACCATTTCTCCCACTCCATCCTTCTCTACAACAACACTTCAAAAGCCTCTAATCTTCGTTTGTTCCCCTGCTTCAATGACCATCTTTCCGCGTCGTACATAACAATATCAAAGTTTTGACGAGCCTTTTCTTAACATCCTTACTCAGCGTCTTACTATTCCTCCTTGTAGAGTCTGCGTTGCCTACCGCAATTCTCTCTTGTGTCCCTACTAATTTGACCATTTTGGTCGGGAACACTACCGAGACAGGTAATCTGTTCCATCTACTCTAATTAATAAACCCTATTTAATATTTGGCTTAGCATCTTTTTAAAACACTGCATACATTTTGTTTTGTTCACATTTATTCTCATCCTATATTTGTCGCATTGACTTTCGATCCAATTCGCCCAGCAATGCTGGCCGAATTGGATGGCTGACTGACAAACTAGAGCTTGGTCATCAGTAAGCTTAATTGATTTTATATATTCCCCACTCTCTTCATACCTATCTCCAGTTCTTCCCATGCCTCTTAAATCATTTCCTCCACATATACGTTGAACAGCACCAGAGACCATGGACAATCCTGTCTCACCCCTCTTCCTAACACTGCCCATCCGGACTCTCCGTTCCCCACTCGCACCTGAGCAGTCTGAGACATGTACAGGTTGCGGATCAGTCTCCTGTCCCTCCAATCCATTCCTATTTTCTGATGCAAAAGGCAAATAATTTCTGAAACTTTTCTCGGAAACCAATAAATATTGTTTCACACTTTGGTTCGCAAATCAATATTCGTGTCATTTGTAAATGCATGATTTAATGGATGAATGAATGGATTTATAGCACTCTCGATTTTCCCGCGCATTATTCGCGATACTAACAAAAGAGGGAGACGCTAAGAAGGCATTGGGTAAGCACTGGCGAAAATAGTTGGGGACAATGAAAGTTACGCTCAGACTCAACTCGCTTAACGGCTGGCTGGCACCTCCGAAGCGGCAATTGGGTGAAATATAAGTGTGTCATATTTCCATTTCATTTGTGAATAGTCCATCCTGCTTAAAGGGAATGCAGAGAGTGGGCCCACTCATTTAACTGGTTTTCCTATTTGTCTATTTTCTGTAGTCAGTGGTGTAGTTAGGTGTGTGGAAGAAGTGAATGTGGAGAAGTGGGAATGGCTGGTGACCGAATACCCCCTGCCACACGTCTTTGCGACAGTTTCCGAGATAGTGCATAGATGTGCCGATGGATAGGGGGCTCTCGCGCGAAACGTCGCGGGGAAAATCCGTCAGGAGCGAGTGTCGGGGAAGGACGACCCAAATGCGCGTGGTGTGTGGCAGTGGTTGCCGGGGGTCGGTACTCTCGGACGATCCCTATCGAAAGCCACGCCCCCTTTTTCCCACGGGACAATCAATGGAGGAGCTTCAACCTGCTCGATGGCACCCCCCTCCACCCACCCACCAACCATCGGATATCCGGTGCGTTACCCTCGAAGGAAACACGCACACCCGAAGCGGCGTGCGGTCCTGCCATTGTCTCGGGAATCGGCGCTAAAGAGCGCGGGGAATTGGTATTTTTTTTGCTCCGGACTGTCGGAAACAGAGGAAATGCCTCTCTCTCTCCTACCCCCCCTCGTCCCGCGGTTCCCCAGCAACCGGATTCGCGATCGAGCAGGAGCGGCGACCACCTTTCCTTCCTCCCCCTCCCCCCCCCTAAGGGCGTGCGCGGCGTCCCCAAGGGCATGGAGAGCGCCAAGTCTGCTAATTAAAACCCCGGCGCTCCCCCGAGGACATCCGATCATTAGATGCTCGAATGCATTCTAAGCGCTCTCCTTCCATTCCGCCGAGGGAACCACTTCCAGCCCAGGGCAGATGGACGGAGATGGCCAGTGTCATCGAAAGGCATTTTATGCTTCATGGTTGCAATCGGGCTTCATTTCTGATAACATTCGTGGAAGAGCGAAGAAAATATAGTGAATCTCGTGAATATGAACCTAACTGTACGGAAAAATCCATATTTAAATTTACTGTTACTTCCGCCACCCATTAATTAATAAAAAAATGTTCTTTTCATGTCGTGTAATCATACATAATCAATATTATTGCTGCTACCACAGCCTCAAAACTTAATTTGCTCGAACGTTCTCCGCCTTTAGAGTCTAAGAGCAGGCGAACTCGAGCTTAGGGTTTCTGTCCGCCTCACGCCCAACCTCCACCTAAGTAGCCACCTATCCCTAATGGCGCCAATCACGTAGTTTATCGTTCGCCTCCCACTAAATGCCACTACTGCTAGTCTAGTAATGGAGAGAATTTTCGGGAACCCGCCGCTCAAGAGTTTCCTCAAAGACTGTGAAAAGCACTGTGAATTTCGAATTGCCTAATATAAAGTGGTTTGCATGAATTGAAGAGAGGTTTCCCTAGAAGAGAGAGAGAGAGGTGCTCTCGATGGACGCCTAGTCAGGTCTACAGTCGCGCAAGCGCCGAAGGGAGAAGGGGGGGGGGGTCCACACACCTAAAGCAATGGCTAAATGGTCATTATGACGACTTTGCTATCCCGGACCCCTCGTTAAATGCTTTGCCTCTCGTCAGTTCTCCGATGCCATCCGATAAGTTTGAATGATCAGAACTGCGCCCGAATTCTCTTCTGAAGCGGTGTTTCAGCGCAAGACGTGTAAAAGATTCTTTCGCATTGCATCATTTCGTTCACATCAGCGGAGATAGTTGGGGGCAATTTGGTTGATTTGGGACGTTCAGGGAATTAGGGAATAAAATAGAGAGAATCTTTCGCCGGTGTTGGCCTGCACTTGACGAGAGGGGGAGGACCCTTTGACCCGATGTGGCACACGCCACTTCGCCAGCAGTGAGAGCTCCTGAAGAATCCATTCAGCTCCAGAAAGTTCTCGGAAGATAAGTCTGGGTGCTATCCGTACGATGTCGACAAGCGGTGGGTTTCAACCAGTGTCTGCCAGCAGTTGGTGCCCCTCCACTATGGCAGTGAAGGTGTACGTATGTTTTGGAAGGCGTAACTGCTTGGAAACCATTTGGCGTTCACTTAAAAATCCTGAATCCAAAAGAATCTATGCATGGGAGCGTTACAGGCCGCCGGTCGACAAAAATAATTTAATATTAGAACGAGACTAGCGAAATCCTAGTTTCTCATCCCAAAACAACCATTCTAGCATTATAATCGATAATAGATTTCAATGTCCCACCGATTGATTGGACTCACATGAGTTTACAAATTCATTCCGTTTATGGTAATAGTGTGTGATGATTTCGCTTCCTCTAGCACCCGTGGCGAATGCTCGATCGAAGCGAAATGGCTTTAAAATGTACTCTCGACCGCCTTTATTACGAAACCGCCTGTTTCGTAGTTTCCGCAGTAGATTTTAGCTTATTTGATTTGGTAATTGGCCCCTGTACTCATTTTTATGTTATGTTTAACTTCGTATTTAATAGTTATATGAACTTTTACAATTCACCATAAATAAGGCTTAGGAATTTGGGGATTTCTTTTTTAGTATCAATAAATATTTATGTATTAGCCTACAGGGTTCGTCCGGAAAATAAGTTTATGATGCTCATTGTCTTTTTTGACAAAAGAGGAGTCGTCCACTACGAATTTGTACCTGAACGACAAACTGTTAATGCTGCATTTTACGTCCAAGTGCTCGACAGGCTTCGAAAACGAGTCGCCCGCGTCCGGCCAGCGATCAAAAACATCTGGCGGCTACTTCACGACAATGCGCTTGTCGTGTCGGACTTCTTGGCCAAGCACGGCGTGGCAACGCTGCCGCACCCGCCCTACAGCCCGGACTTGGCACCACCGGACTTCTTTCTGTTCCCGAAGATAAAGAGGAGTTTGAAAGGAACGCGATACGGGACTTTGGACGCCGTCAAAGAGGCCGTGACGATGTGTCTTCGAGAGGTTCCCGATGATGCCTTCGCGGGAGCGTTCCAGGAATGGGAACGCCGCTGGAACAAGTGTATCGACTCACAAGGGTCCTATTTTGAGGAATATTAGCTTAAGATATGTAAAAGTGTAATACTTTTTTTTCCTGAGCTCAGTACACTTATTTTCCGGACGAACCCTGTATAATTAGGTTGAGAGTCTGTCATTTTCGTTTTTGTTCGACTATCGCAAAAAGGGATTTCTGTTCTGCGAATACGGATATACTGTGGCCAAAGTGGTACATAATCCAGGTGTCAGTCATTGGTAACCATTTTCTCTTCTAAAACCATGGTGTTCTCTGCACGGGTGTTCCTCTCACTCCACTCGCTCCCTTTGCACACCACCGTATTCCAATCCTCCATCACCATCAAGTGATGGAAGATTGGAATCCAGACACATTCACTACCATTCTTCCTAGCTGATACGATGCCATCCCTACTTCTTCCTCCTTATGGTTGACTGCGGTCTGGTGCATCTGGATTTACACTTGATTGACTGCTCTTATGCCTACTTATAACATTCTGCGATTCACCTGTTACACGCTAATAACTCTTATTTTAAGTATAGCCTTAAAATAGATCATAGACTAGAGGAGGTGACAAAGATAACTTGGAAATGTTTTGGAGCAAAATGGTCAAAGCAATAGGGAGATAAGAAGAAGAATCGCGTCAGCCAAAGAAGCTCCCGCGAGGAGGAGAGAATTGATGACGGGAACGCTCCTTAAGGCCGTAACGAAAACACTCGTGAAGACATTGATATGGGTTGTGGTTTTCTATGGCGCGGAAAAACTATACGGCCGTTTGATGGCAATTAGCTTAGTGTAAGATGATAGGCGTTGGCCTTTGAGAAATGTAGGTGGGGAGGACGGAGGAGGTGGAGTGGACAGAAAGGAAAAGAAAGTGCTAGTCATGTTAAAAGGGGAGGAGAGGGGATTGTCGGGAGAAGTCATAAGGAGAAGGGAATAATGGATGCAAAGCATATTGGTCGGATTTGGGATGTTGAAGACTGTAATAGAGGGGAGTGTATTGGGCGAGCGAGGAAGGGGCGGGAATAGAGGATCGGGATATTGGACAAAATGAAGGGAGGAAGGAAGTACAGTGAGATGAAGAGGGGCTTGTTGTGGAGTTGGATGTCAGGTTGCATTTTGTACATCTCTTGTTATTCGACCTGTGTTTATTCAAAGCATACTTTAAACGGTAGACTACTGAAATTAGCTAACCCCAGTACAGATGAGAATAATTCACGAAGCAAAATATCCTTCTAAAATATTTCAAAAATAAAAGAATATTTTTTGGACTGCTTAAGATTTGGCATTTTGCTCCACCGTAGAAGCTATCAATAACTCCAATAAGCATCCCATTGCCATGAAGTCAGTCACTGACGTCAGAGAAAAAAGAGCAAAGGCATTGTTCCATTAAATTATTTACATACTCGTACATATTTAAATTAAACACATTTCACAGAAATGTTATTTTAATATTTCCCAATATTTTCGACGATATTTATGAACCTAAGCAAACGAAAACAAAACACAGAATTTAATCGAGCGGTTAGTGAAAAAAACGTATTTATGTGACTAAAAAATGTAAACGCGCTCCACAACATATGAATGAATAGATATAATTTTTAATTTTCAGAAAACTCTACTCCAGATATTTATTCAATTTCACTTCAAATAGTTATTTTCTATATTCCCGTACTAAAGTTTTCTTAGCTTCCAAATGTAATATTATTATTATGAAGGAAAATACCCTTCACATTATTCCTCCAATAAATATTTTTTTGGGAAATTGAGGATTTAAGTTTTTTAAGAATTCCCCAGAATATATAATTCGTTGTCTCGGGCGTGACTTCATGGAATCGACTTAACATAATGAAAAGAGAAACTTTATAAAGTTTCTTTTATAAAGTTTCTCTTTTCATTATCCCCAGAATATATTTTGGGAAATATTTGGAGGACATTTATTTTCATATTTGTTTCCACCAACACACTCTCGGGAATAATAATTGAGGTGGTTTCCCTCAATAGTGTTTTTGACGTGACACCATCACTCAATGGCCACCCCACTGGGGTCGGATACCTTTGCAGCCGCCTCACTGAAGAACAGATGCTGCGTGGACTACCTTTCGCCTGGTCCTGACCTTCGATCTATTCGTGACCAGGAGCAGTTATCATTGCTCCCGGTAGGACAAACGAATTCTGGCCCGTACATCCCGAGAGGGCACCGGCACGGAGGGGTGGGGCGTGGAGGGGCCGCGGCTGCAGCTGGGCGGCTCCTCCACGCCCCGTGCCGTGCACCAATCATTGCGTGCACCACGGGGAGAGAGATGGAAAGGGGGGGGGTGAATTTTGTGGCGATTGACTGATACGGAGGTACACGAAAGGAAAGGGGGGAAAGGTCAATTATGAATTTTCATCTTTCGCCAACAAGCAACACGCCGTCGGCGGTCCGGCCGCACATTAATCAAGCCATCATAAAAGGAGACAAAAGTCCTCTGGAAGAGACACCCTCCGCGGACCGGGGGTGGGAGGGGGGCGTTTTCGCAAACGGGAGGGACGCAGCTGCCGGAGGTGCATGCTCGAGACTCGTCGAAAACATTGCACGCGTGTCCGTTTTGTTTTGTGCGTGCGCTGCACCACATTCATTTCGACCTTTTTTTCATCGCAAGGGGAGATCGCTTCTCGCGGGAAATGCACGGCACACGCGCGGATGCACCTGCCTGACAAATGAGTCGAGGAGCCCCGCTCTCCGAGTGCCCTTTTGCCGTTTGTTTTATCCCGCCCGGGGGGCGCACACCCTTTGCCCGCGCCCAGAGTTGCCCACTCGCGAATTTTGGCAGCTTCCGGTTCACATCCCGGAGGCAAAAGTGGCACGAGGTTAAACCGTGGGACAAAAACTTCTTCCTCAGACTGAACTCCCGGAATTCACTCAAAATAACCACCCTCCATGCTGCCCGTATCCGTTTCTCATCAAAATCGAAAAGGAGCTTTCTTTGAGAAATTCGAGAGATTAAGGGTCCGCCCGCGCAATTAGGGAAGGTGTTTTGGGCCGAAGGGAGTCTGGTGCACACACCCCCTGCTAAACACCCTAGCGGCGTGCGTGGCTTGAAGTATTATTAGCTTGAACTATTATTAAATAAATACAATTAAATAAGAATAAAAATTAATTTTCTTACGACATATTATTTTACGAAATCTTTGGCCCGGGTAATCTTGTTCCAAAATTTATAGAATATTCTTCAACATAAGTCCTTGCATCCGACATTATGGTGCGGACAAGCAGTGTTTACTTGAGACTGAATTCTGAACCTTGACTGACTGAACCTCGAGTATTCCTCCCTTCCGGCCTTCATCTTCTTTCAAGATATTAACACTACTTTCACAAGAACTCGAGTTTGAATAGGCGCCATAGGATACGCATGAGCAAAGAGCATCCCCTAATGCACTACATTTTTTGATTGATGCTTGCATTCCGAGGCACACATCGGAGGGAGGGGGGATCTGGCGATTGCCCTTCAGCGCGCCTGGTTCGGGGGCGTCCTCGCGCCGACGTCGCCGGTTCGAATCCCGCCCGATTCCTCCAGCACACACAGGCTGCGTGATCGCCCCCCCTCTTTCATTTAGTTAACTGCCAATCCCCAGGGGTGCTCTCGGGACCCCGCCTCCCCGCAGGGGGAGGCGGGGTCCCGAGCGCTAACCTCTCCGCTTCATGCACTGGGGCACTTTAATGCCGAGCATTTATGGATTTTGGGCCGATGTAAAACCATATCTACGAATTCATGTCCATAAAATATATTCTTATTGGTTAATTTAAATGCAATGGAAGCTACAGAAAGAACGATCCACATTTGATATCGGCATCAGATTCGATACATAATTTGATCGACGACATTGAAGCATAGTATATCATGCGTATTATCATGAAGGTAGCTTTTCAATAGATCAACGAAACATTTTCGCCGATCGACTGAGCACCGAATCCTGTCCGTCTGTCTCTGTCGGCCCACCACGGCGTGCCCCCCCCCCGGAAGAGTGGGGGTTTGGCGTCATCGACAAGCACGACGCGCGATCCAGTGGGCGATATCTCGTCAGTGCTCGCATTTTCTCAATCCGCTAATTTGAGGAATTCGAGCGACCTCCGTTGGTGCAGGCAGGCCGAGCGGGGCAACTCCCAGGGCCGGGCGTCCTCGGCGCACGGCGGCGAATTGAGGGAATATTTACACGAGGGCTGTCCAGAGAGTAACCTCCGCTTTCGTGTAGCGTGAGAAATAGTGGAGGGAGCCGAATGGTCGCTGTATTGACGTACACTGTAGGTCAGTACGCCTCGAGCTGCAGTGGTTGGAAGGGCGCGTCGCTAACCGTGTGTTTACAATAGCGAGTCAAAATGAACAATACGATTGAAATTCCCACCAAATGTGAAGTTCGATCAGTGATTTACTTTTAAAAAACTTCAAACTCATTGGGAGATGTGTGCTCTGTACGGACCAAATGTGATGATTGACAAGAGTTGCGGGTCAGTGTTGTCGTTCGCTTAAGAGTGAACACAACTGCCCATGATAATACACCTGAAAGTTGAAGAAAGAGTTCGTGAAAATCGGCGTTTGACGATATCTGAAATATTTAGAAAGTTTTCAACAGTTTTCTAGGAGCATGGTAACACAACTGAAATTAGGCGACCTAATGTTTTGTGCTCGTCTCGACGAGGAATTTCAAGTTGCCGTCATCGATTGGCTGCGATGTCAGGCGTCAGAATTTTATGCTGAAGGAATTCGTAAACTAGTCCAGAGATATGAAAAATGTTTGAAGCTGTTGGGCAGACATGTTTAGAAATAGTAGGGATGTGTAGTTTTCAGATGGTAATGATACTATTGTATTTTAATAGCACAACGCAGGTTACTGTCTGGACAGCCCTCGTATATTTATCCCAGTAATATCTTTAAAAATATCATAGTTTCAACACCTATACCCATTCGGGTATCAATGAGTTCAAGTAAAAACATGGAGATGATATCAATAGAGGCTAATTTTTATAACCCATTCCTTAAATATGTTGAGATAAGTTTGATATGATTCCTCTTCATTATTCCTTTGCTCTTCCATACTCTGGACTAAGTTGCAAGTACATCTGCGGCAGCAAGGGAGTTAAGTGAAGTCTGATCGTGATTACAACGAGTGTAGAAAATGATTAGTGCCAAAGTGGAATGGAATGTAAGAATCTCCCTCCTGGGCACCCAATCAGCCTCACTATCTTTCATTCATGATCTTTAGCTGCTTTTGCGCGCCACAACGAAAGTGGCACGTGCTTAAGTGTTATCGCTTTCTGCTGCGGCCTATCACAATTGTGAGATACTCTCTCTGTTTTCATGGAATCGAAATGTTTGTAGAAAAACGGAGGAATGTACAAAATGGTTTTTTGAAAAAAAACTGAAACAGCAATACACTGGCACAGACACTAATGCCATCAAGCGGTGCAACTGGAAAGTTTCGCTTAACGAAGATTTAAAGTTGGTTCACAAAACTTAAGAAGACGCATTTAATATCATAGTCGTGTACATAAATGTGGCTGTACTTTTGGTTTAATTTCAAAATCTCGCATTGGAAATGAAAAGATGATAACTTTGTAAAGCCACAGAAATTTATCACCAATTATATCAAAACCTCACCTCAGCCTGAGAAGACATTTAAGAGAAATAACGAATTATTTACTTATCAACTCCCATGAATTTACATTTTATGAGACTCCAGCTTTGACGGCCCACTTTCCACAATGGTCTCAGCTTTCACGAAGAGCCGTTTTTTTCTTTCGGCATCCCGGTCGAATGAGAGTGTTTATCGTTTTCGAAATGCGAATGTTGCCAGCACTCATTTATGAATATCATGTAAACGATAATGACTTCCTGCTCGCAGGAATATACCGGTTGCCCTTGACTAAATAATGTTTACAGAGGATTAGCAAAAGGGCTCAAATTTAAGGCAAGTTTCATTTTAATTCTGCCTCCCGAAATTTGTTGCGCACAGATTCAAAGATAAATGGAAGCCGAGGGGCATTTCTGGTGAAACACTAAAACGAATGCGAAGGAATGAAGATGTATTCGAATTTTTTGCAACCCTGCCATGTGGCCGAGGATCATTAAATTTTTTTTCAATTACTTATTGCCGGGTTAGTGAGAGGATGGTGCGCGAGGGGTGTGGGGCCTGAGAAGGCGGCCTGCATCTAAAGTTTAAAGGCCTGGAAGAGGCGATGCAGGAGGTGGGCCACGGCGAGAAACGAGAGGCCAATTTGAGAAAACAATTATCACTGAAAATTCGGCGATTCGTACATCTACATATTTACCCTGCGAGCCACCAAAAAAGGTGTGTGGCAGGGGGTATAGCACCATGGGGTGAGGGGGTTGGGGTTATCAAATAGGTGAGGAAAGGTGGGGGGAACCTGTAAGAAAACAAAATATATCTTTCGTTTGAAAGACTCAATTATCAGCGGGCTGAAGGATAATCTTTTTGAAAAATGCAATTTTACCGAAATACATTAAAACTTAACCAGTTTTATCCAGGGATCGTAACTAATATATCCTATCCGATATTCTTTGATGAAAGACACTCACTCACTGCTCACAAACTCCGAACACAGCTAATAGATACAAGGTTTGCCTAAGCAGTACCGGTAACAACTTTTTCCTTATATGTGTACGTCAAGTGCGGAATGCAGACCGTCGTTTAAGTGTGAGCATGATCGTAGATATCGTATATTGGCAATTGATAAAATGTCAGTTCACTCACAATTATCACTGAAAATTCGGCGATTCGTACATTTACACATCTACATATTTACCCTGCTAGCCACCAAAAAAGATGTGTGGCAGGGGGTATAGCACCATGGGGAAGGGTAAGGGATGAGGTGGTTGGGGTTATCAAATAGGTGAGGAAAGGTTGGGGGAACCTGTAAGAAAAAAAATATTTACATACATACATGCGCACACAAATGACACATACACAAACATATATATATATATATATATATATATATATATATATATATATATATATACTTTTGGACGGCACAATAAAAACAGAACAGAATAAAACAGATAACACATAAAAGGACACTCACACTGTAGATGATTTAAGCTTTCGGCCTACTCCGAGGCCTTCTTCAGGTCAGACTGATATATATATATATATATACACACACACATACATATCCTCGCGCAGACCCTAACCTGTACGTTAATACTTATTGTAATGAACTAACTCCTGGGGAATTTCGACTACAATCATTCTGGTCCCTTATCGTTCTTGGAAAAAATGATATTTTAAACCTGTCAGTCTTGCAGTCTATCTCTCTAGTCTTATATACGTGATCCTTTCGACCGTAATACGTTGGGGTTCGTATTATATCCTCTATATCATCGGAAAAGGGCCAATCTTTAAATTTTTTAATAAGTTTAATCTATATTGTAAACGCCGCTGTGTAAGAGAATCCCAACCAAAATTGTCTAGCAAAGTGGATACGCTGCTGCGTTCGTCATAACAATGTTTGACAAATCTGGCCCCCCTCCGCTGAACTCGATCTAATTCCGAAACCAAATTTATATTATGAGGATCCCATATACTGGCAGCATACTCTAGGTGGGGCCTGACCAAGGCAAGGAAACATCGTTCTTTCACCTTTTCGTCGCATTTACCTAGCACTCTTTTCACAAATCCCAATTTTTTATTAGCACGACCGCATATTTCTCGAATGTGTTTTCCCCAGGACAGATTGTGGGTAATTGTTACACCCAAGTATTTAAAGGAATCTACCCTCGCGAATTTGGTTTGTTTTACTTTGTAACTATAAGGGAGGGAATTACTCTTTTCCCAAAAATGTAGTACTACGCATTTTTTAAATTTAATTCCAATTGCCATGTATCGCACCAATTTTGAATTGCATCTAGGTCGTTGGCTAACACGACTCTGTCTTCGTGACTTCGAATGTCCCCATAAATTACTGCATCATCGGCGAAAAGACGGAGCTTGCTATTAACTTCGGCACTGAGGTCATTTATGTAAATAAGGAATAGGAGGGGGCCTATGACACTTCCTTGTGGTACACCCGACGTGACCTTGACAGTATCGGATGATCCACCGTTCAGGACGACTGTTTGGACACGATCACTTAAGAATTGTTTAATCCAGTTAATAATACTTTCGTGTATTCCATAGGATTTCAATTTCGCGAGTAATTTGCAATGAGGGATTTTATCGAAAGCTGTCTTAAAATCTAGGAATATCGCATCAATTGAAATATTACTTTCACCGGAGTTCAATATATCATGTACAAAAAGTGTGAGCTGAGTTTCACAGGATCTACCCTTACGTTGGTTATTAATCCACAAATCTTGGCTATCGACGTGCCTCATTATGGAACTAACAATGATGTGTACAAGAATCTTACAGGAAATGGAAGTGAGCGATATTGGCCTATAATTACTGGGGTCCTCCCTGTCTCCGTTTTTAAATATGGGTGTTACCGAAGCTACCTTCCAGCCGTTTGGCACGTATTCTTCTGCTAATGATTTCTTAAATATTATATATGTAAGTAAAAATTATATATATATATATATAAGGGGTAATTTAGCTGACAGTTCTTTGTACACGCGCGCCGGTATCTCATCAGGTTCAGGAGATTTGTTGGGGTCTATGTTTTTAAGGAGTAATTCTATTCCGCGGTTGGAAAAATTGATTGCTTGCATTGACTGCTGAAATGTTTTCGGAAGGTTCTCGGGTATATTCTGTGAGCATATGTTGAAAACACTCTGGAAGCATGAGTTTATTATGTTGGCTTTATCTAAACTACTCTTTACTTTATCCTCCTTTTCGTTATTCAATGATTTTACGGTGGACTTTTTCCCCTGCACTTCCCTGACGTAGGACCAAAATATCTTTGGATTATCATTGAAATGTTCGCCTAACTTTTCTCCTTTTGAATTCCGCTAGCGCCTTCCGGAAGGCCTTCTTGGCAGAGGACCTAGATGCTTTGTGATTCTGTATGGTTTCGTTGATTTTATCAGGGGAGGAATCTTTAACCGCGTTTTTCATTCTGGCATGGCACACCCTTTGCCGCCTAAAACATTTCCGTACCTCAGAGTTGTACCATCGGGGTTCCTTATTCTCTTTTATATATTTACTAGGTATGAACCTCTGTATTGCTGAACGTGTTATCCTAAGAAAATTATTCCAAGTATCCTCGACACTACTAGTTTTGCTTAATTCGTCAAATATAAAAAAGAGCGTTTTAATTCACATTTTAAGCCATCATAGTCCGCTTTATTGAACAAATACACCTTTCTCTTAGGTTTGTTAACTTTATCTACGCTTGGACAAAATTTAGCGTTTACAGCCCTGTGATCACTGATTCCGTCAACAACTTCTATATTTAAGACTTTTTCGGGTATATTTGTGGCTAACAGATCAAGAGTATTCTTTCCCCTTGTTGGTGAAGTGACTAATTGATGTAGGGAATTCGAGGTGAACGCAAATAAGAGGGACTCGCATAGATCCTTGTCATTACCTCCATTTATAAAACTGTACGAATCCCAATCTACTGTGGGAATATTTAAATCACCTCCGATAATTAGGCTATGCTCACTGTTGTGGGATGTAAAGCTTTGTATTTGTCTTTCTAGGTCTGGTATTGAGTTAATGCTAACGTGAGGTGGTCTATAATACGCACAGATATATATTCTTTTCGACCTGGGTGTTTTCACTGAGCATCATAGACTTTCTATACAGCTATCAGGAAATAACTCGGCTCTACTGACATTAGAATTCTTAACCGCGATAAACAATAGTAAAATGGTCCCTCAAAGGGCTGGTGCCCTTTGAGGGACCCTAAATGCAATCAAAGAAGCTTGCACGTGTGCCCTTAAGGACTTTCCGCCAACCAAAGAGCCTTCGAGTCGTGTAAAAACCGCTGGAAAAAGAGTTTCGACGCTCAAGGGATGCACTGATTGAAGAATGTTGAGGCATTGTCGTTGCAATATCTGAAATAAATATATTTTTCCGAAAATTTTTCCGATACTTTTTATACAAGCCATGTATTTCATAATTCTTCGCCATCCGAACTTTCACAAAATTAGAAATGCCTTTTTATAGTTTTAGGTATGTTCTCCTTTGTTCTTTTTTCAATTGAAGTTACCGGTTTTATTGTTTAACCGCAACGCCTTCAAGGTCAAACCAGGTTACATGGATTGGTGCAGGTGGGTCAATATCAACGTGAAATTGTCTCCGGCATTATTTTGGGGAATTTATACAAGTTGTGTCACAAGGAACATACCGCGGAAAATCCATGGTATCTCTTGTTTGGCACGACCGGCTCGCACATCCATCGAAATCTAAGTAATGACGCCAACGCAACGATACGAAAATGCCGCAGGTACGAAACTCGATGTGCCAATGAAAATATTGCGGGGTATTCGAAGTGTTTTCAGTGATTCCTATCAGAATCGACGCTCGGTGATTAATGAGGCACTCGAAAAACGAACAAAAGCCAATACATGCCTCATTAAATAGCGAATATTTCACTTTATTGCTGTCGAAATGCGATTCCACAATGTTTTAAGCCACTCTTTCGGAGCAATTTTAAAACCCAAATCGGCTCCAAGTTCATATTTCCCTCCGCACAAAGGAAATCGAAAATATGTCTTCACGTGGAAAAATCAAGCCTGACCACGCACATGCGTGCTTTTGAGAACTCCTGAACGACTTTTGAGCACTTTTCGAATATTTCGTATTTCTGTGAATCTGTGATTCATAGGCGTTAACGAAAACGCCACAAAAGATTACTAATGAGAGCAGCTTGCCCAATGCTTTGCCCAATATTTCAAATGCAGTAGAAAATGAGCTGACACCCATATATTTTAGGCGAAATCGACTCATAATTTCTGCCTTTTCAGTTTAGAGAAATTTAAAAAAGCGTAAGAACTGAGAAATAATTTCATTAATGCATACGGATTTCCACAAGGCACCATTTCATTGTTCTCGTTAAATTTTGAACTACTGAACCGTTAGCTAGGATAAAGGGTTATATTTCCTCCCCCAAATTAATCGAGTCTCACGAGAAAAGTAAATGAAGCGTCCTTGAAACATCGAGTCGTCCCTCGGATGAGAGCGTCCATCGCCGGCGGACGACGCGCCGACGACGGAGCGTCCATCGTGGGCAACGTCTCCACTCCGATCCGGAAGGAGAGACATTTAAAAAGCAAAGAAATTGATAGAGAACTGAAATAGGAGATGATTCGAGACTATTCCTCCATTCGGCCTTGCAGAGGAGGCAAAGGAGAAAACTGCCGACGGAACTGATAAATACAATACGTCACGTCCATCGTTAAATCCTTCCTTAATTGTTTGGACAAAAGAAAGGAAAACATTGCGATGAGGAGGTGATGTGCCGTCCGCGTCGGACCTTCGTATAAATTTCGATGTCGACTCGGGCATCGCAGGAGAGGGGAAAATACTGCGAGGGCACCCAACTCACCCCCGGTCCGGGCGACGCCGCGCGCGCGCGTGTTCGGCGAGAGGGTGGACGGCGGGAGGCAGAGGGACAAATTTGCAGCGGGCACGTAACTTGGGATCGGAGCAGAAGTTGGCGGGCGCAATAATGAGTTTGGGTCGACGGAGAGAGTGCATGCACGCAGGCCAAGGGCTCGGGGCGGGAGAAGTGGGCGGGGGTGGGGGGAGGATGGAGCGGTTGGGGGCGAGGGGAGAGGAGGGGGTGCATTCGGAAAGCAGCCTTAACGGAATACGTGTTTCGAATTCGCTACTTGGGCGCTCCGGGGCGAGTGCCAACCAGGGAGACTATCAAAAGGGGAGGGTAAGGAAAAAAGGTGAGGGGTGGGAGGCAAAAAGAGAATGCGAATTGTCAGACGCGAGAAAATACGCCAAGCCATTACATGGGACCGGTTCATGGAGGGAGGCGAAGGGTGGGGTGGGAGGGGGCGGGAGAGAGCGGGCCTCTCTCCCTGCGTCTGGCGGGGCGCACTTGGGCCGCGCCGCCCTTGGCGCTGGGCGGCGGCGAGCGCCCCACGCGCTTCGTACCCACCATTGCGATCGTGGAGACCTGGGGGCCGTTCATCAGAACCAGAGGTCAGTTTGCAAGTCCTTTCCATCGCACGGAGTCTGCCGAGGAAAAGAAATGGTGCAGTCGTAATATGCGGCATGCGAAAGTTCGGCGAATATTTATCAGACTGTTTTCAGAGAACTCGTAAATTGATTTCCTCTAAGTAGCCGTGATAAACGGGACAGCGGCAGATGTCCCGGGAGGGAGTAGGAGGAGTGCGCTCTAGAGAGGAGAGGGAACAGAGCTGCGTCGGAAGTTCAACCCTCACCGGTCGACCACTCATAACGCACCCTAGTATTTTAATTTAAAGCTATTGCACATTTACTTTTTGTCCGTAATAGATAGATAGATAGATAGATAAAGGTCTTTATTCTGGGCGAAATTGAGACCTTCAGGTCCCCTCTTCCATTTAACCCATCGTCAGATAATGTTATAAAGAACATAGCAAACATGTACAAGAATACAAATAATAAAATAGAGACGGTAAACACAATTACAAGAGATATTAATAACATATACAAGTGTAAACAAAGCGATAGTTGATACATCAGAAATAAATTTGAACAAAATATATTAACATTAAAGAAAAACAAGATACATGGGGGAAACATAAATAACATAAAATAAATAATTAATATAATAATAATAAAAGAAAAATAAATAAATTAAAAAATAATGATAAAAATAATAATAAAATAAAGATTACTTTTGAAATACTTGATGAAATAAGAAATTACTTTTGAGTCGTTAAGAGTTCAAAAGAAAGGAAGAATGTAAGAAATAAAGGTGGTCAGGTTCCTGTGTAGAAGAATGAGATGAATTACGGTAAGGAGGAAATTTACTAAGAGGTGTTTTGTTTGAGCAGGAGCTCTTTAGTGAGTTTTTTCTTGAATATTGTGAGTGAGCGGCAATTCTTAATGTCAGTAGGTAAGGAGTTCCAAAGTCTACAGGCTGTAATGTGGAAAGAGTTACTATAGATTTCTGTCCTGTGTTTAGGTATTAAATAGAGATGTTTTCTCCGTGTATTGGCATCATGCACACTGTTAATCGGTGTGAAGTTACAAGATAAGTATTGAGGGATTTCATAGTTTCTGATTTGGTAGAGAAGCAAAAGGATGTGCATATTCCGTCTAGGCTTGAGTTGTAACCATTTAAGTTCGCGGTAATACTCAGAGACGTGGTCGCTTTTCTGAAGGTTAAAGATGAAACTCACACAAGCATTTTGTGCACGTTGGAGTTTAAGGGATAGCTCGACTGATAAATCTTGATATACTGAGTCGCAATAGTCAAAATGAGGAAATATGAGAGTCTGGATTAAGTGTTTGCGTAGGGAAAATGATAGTAGGCTTTTGATATTTTTGAGGGAGTGAAGACAACAATAAATGGTTTTACAAGTTTTAATAACATGCTCAGTCCAAGTTAATGTTTCGTGGAGAACTATTCCAAGATTCTTTACTGTTTTCTGGTAAGGAATGATGGAGTCAGGTAGTTGAAGTGGTGGAATCTCGGTGTAACTGAGAGTTGAGAGGAGTCGTGAATGCCCAACAATGATCGCTTGGCTCTTCTTTGGATTAATTTTAAGAAAATTAAGTGTACTCCAGTTTGAGAGAGAGTCCAGGTCAGAGTTTATATGTTCTATAGGATTTATATGTTTATATGTTCTATCGGTAGGAAGATCATAAGTGGAAGAATGAAGATAGATTTGTAAGTCGTCAGCGTACAAGTGATATTTGCAGTATTTAAGTTGAGTGGATATATCATTAATATAGAGGGAGAAAAGTAGAGGTCCAAGTATGGATCCCTGAGGAACACCACGTGTTACTTCAATCCATTCTGAGGAAGATGAGGTGGTGCTAACCTTTTGAAAACGGTCGTTGAGATAGGATTTGAACCAAGACAGGGCAGAAGGGGAGAAATTCAGTGTGTGAAGTTTTGTAATGAGTATGTCTTTTTCAACAGAATCGAAGGCTTTACTGAAGTCGAGGAGACCCATAATAATTACCAGTCTTTTGTCCATGGCGTATCTAATATCGTCCGTGACTTTAATTAGTGCTGTGGTGGTGCTATGAGATTTACGAAAACCGGATTGCAGAGGATTAAAGGAATTGGCATCTCTAAGAAACTGTGAGATCTGCTCGTGTACCAATTTCTCAAGAGCTTTGGATAGTGTAGGCAAGAGACTAATAGGTCTGTATTCGGACAGATCAGAGGAAAGATTTTTCTTCGGAATGGGGCGAACAAGAGCCCTTTTCCATTGAGAAGGAAATTTATTTTGCATAAGGGACCAGTTGAATATGTGTGTAATAAATGGCAAAAGTATGTGAATTAATTTCTTTATTAAAAATATCGGAATTTCATCTGAACCTTGTGCTTTAGATTTAATATTCCAAAGTGCATGGAGTACCTGTGTCTGGGTGACAGTAGAAAAGCAGAAAGGATTAGTTGAATAGCTCGGACTTTGTTGAAGGAGTTTTTTGATGTATGCTTGCTTAGTGTCATTGTGTTTAATGTCATCTTGAAGTGGAGGAGTTATGAATTGTTTGTTGAGTGTGTTAAGGCATACGGAAGACGGGATTTCCATGGCTTTGATTTTCCCAACACCAAAGGCTCTGAGATTGCTCCACAGTTCGGCGGAAGATTGTTTGAAGCCATTAGAAGAATGAAGAAATCTAATTTTAGCGTTTCTGATGCACTGTTTGGTCTTGTTTCTGAGGGATTTGAAATGTTGCAGTGAGCTCGTGTCCTTGGCTTTACGAAAGGCCCGTAGTGCAGAATCACGTCTGGCCATCATGCGTTTTATGTCCGTGGTAAGCCAGGGAGTTTGAGGTTTAGAAATTCGCTTAGTGATGAGGGGGGCATGTGTGTTGATTAGAACAGAAAGGAGAGAATTGAGGTGATGGACCTTGTCATCAATATCACTTAGATGCTCAATCGTGAACCATGGGAGAGTCGAGGCGTCAGCCAATAGCATCTCGTCATTGATATTTTTAAAATGGCCATTAAAATGTAATGGCCATTGGAAGACGTGGGAAGATATCTTAGAGTCAATAAGAAGACGAACTCGGTATGAAGACTTGTGAGGTGCGGCTATGGAGTAGAAGAGAAAAAGTGAATGGACTAACGTCGAGGTTTTAAATGTGGCGGGAGGGGAGTGGAAATGACAAGGCGAAATCATAAGAAGCCAGGAGAGAATTAACTGAAAGAAATGTGTAGCGGGGTGGGCGGGATAGCCGTGATGAAATGGGAACTGTGGGGTAAACGAGGAAGAGGTCTTTTGGACGGCACGGAGGAGTGGCTAGAAGTAACTGAAGAAACGAATGAGTGTTGAAGAAACAAGAGCACGTTCGCGAGATCAAATCAGTCGCTAAGGGAGCGTCCGAACCCGAACTTCATCATTGCAGAATGCCTTGGATGGATCTGAAGCTGCGCTTGACCATGACGGAACCGTTCGAAAAGTGGGGATCAAAAAGCAACCTTCAATGCCGACCTTTGTCAATGTAGGATTTCCTGACAAAGAGTTGGTTTCAAGGCAATGTCATTAAATAAGATAATCAACGAGAGATGATCCTGCAATGAATTCGTCTCCAGGTGACTGAAATTTGAAGCGAAGCGTAAAGCAAAAAAGTGAAGATGCATTGAAGAATCTTGTTTAATCTCTTGTCTATGCTTTTCTCCTTTCCTAAGCATTGAATTATCTTGTTTGCTCGATGCATGAATGGGAACTCGATCTTCTCCCTGCATAAAGGAAAGCCGATGGGATGGATTGGTTTGAAGGTCAACTACACAATACAGTCTAGAGTCTACACAATACCCGGAGTGTGACAGAGGTTTTTTAGGCAAGGAAGACATTATTTCATGTATGTATAAATATTAGCTTAATTATTATTAATTATTATTATTATTAATACTTAATGGTGGTGCACGATTCACAGACGCCTGTACGCATCATACAGTAATTGTTTACTAAATTATTCAATTTCGGTCCTAAATTTAATTTTTTTCGGGGTTCTGGATTCAATTTTGTTATGGCCTGTGTATCTAGTGAGAACTAGTACTTCATATTCATCGGCCACGGTGCCCATCTCTCTCTTATTTCATCCTGGTTGGTCTGTCAATATAATTTGGGGCTACATAATTTTCTCTTTGTCGCATAGAAACTCAAGTTTTCTGTACATTCCTAAAAGCCAGCTTTGCCTGCTCTCTTCGTGGATCAAGGAGCTCCCCGCCTGATTCCTTTCCCAGTTCTGCATGAGCTGTCTGAATATGGTGGAGTGAACTGAAATTAGTTCTTTACAGAATATCAAAGAAACAATCTACATGATTGTGGTTAATTTTCATTCCCTCCTGTATGCCAACGTCTTTAATGATGGGTAAAATTTACTCTTCTCTGGTATTAGGGTAGGCGTTACGGTGGGAATTACTCTTTTTCCAAAAATTCATCCCTATGCACTTTTTTAAGCTCAATTCTAATTACCACGCATCGCACCGGCGTTGTATGGCATTAAGGTGATCTGATAAAACTGCTTCATCTTCAGGATTACGGATATCTATGTAAACCTCTGGGCGGATATCTATGTGAATCTATGGGCGCACCATAGTTTAATAGAAAATAATAAATCCCAAGCCATACAGGAACTTTACTTGACAGTAATTCAAGGAATTTATTTCACTAGTATACAAGGATGCGAATACATAGAAGCACCATTTACCGTAGCAGACTCTGTAATGGGTAATTTTTTTCGTAGCCATTGCCATTACGAAATTTGCTAAGCCCGACCAACGTCGCACCCCATGTCGGTCTATCGAGTAGGCCCACAATGCGCTAATGATATGAATCCTAATATTTATCAAGCCCTTCCATTTATTCCCCGCGTTCCACCCAGGAGAGATCGTGAGTGAGGGTAGCGCCAAATTATTTAATCGGGTCTATCCCATGGCTTGGTATCCTACTTAACGTAGTTTCCGAAAAATTCCAACCAAAGTCAGCCAATGTAGATCTCTTAACCTCCATCTTTAATTCCCCTCCCAGCATTCCTTGCACCTCCCCCCTTTTTTTCCCTCCCCAGACATCATTCTTCCCTCAAGACTTTCAGTCTGACCTGAAGAAAGCCGAAAGCTCAAACAATCTATAATGTGAGTGTTCATTTACGTGTTATCTATTTTATTCTGTGTTCTATTGTGCCGTCCAAACGTTATATTGCTCTAGTGAGTACTTCCACATCGATATATAAATATAAATAAATGAATAAATATATATATATATATATTTATATGGGTCGCGGTAGTGCAGGGGGAAGAGCGTTGGACCACTGACCGGTGGGTCCGGGTTCGATTCCCGGGCAAGCCACTCTGGGCACCTGAAGCTCTATCCAAGAAGCTCCAAGGTCATAAACTAAACTAGATGGAAGTGATTTATCCTAAAAGTATTTCAGACCAAAGTAATCAAGACGGTAGGGACATAAGAAAAATTTACACTAGGCAAAGAGGCTATCACCCAATGAGGAGAGAATTAATTACTGAAACGCTGAGAAGTGATGTAAGGAAAAGACTCGTTAAAACTTTGATATGAAGCGTAGCGAAACATGGTCACTGAAGCAGGAGGACGGACGAAGATTGGAAACTTTTAAGATGTGGGTGTAGAGAAGGATGGAGAAGGTAAAGAGGACAGAAAGGATAACAAACGAGGAAGTGGAAGAGAAGGAATTGTTGTGAGAAATCATAAGGAATTAATCATAAGACAGGAAAGACTGATGCTAGCAGAGCCATCCCGCATTCACATTGCATTAGCCTTCAACAAATCCCACTGCCGATCAATATGCTCTTCATCCATTTTACCTGGCTCCTTATGATTTCTCCCAACCTCCTAACCCTCTCCTTCAAAGCACTTCCTCATTTGTTTTCCTTTCTGTCGATTTCACCTTCTCCACACCCACATTATCTTAAAAGCCTCCAATTTTCTTCTATCCTCCTGCTTTAGTGATCTGGTTTCCGCGCCGTACATAACTACGCTCCGAATCAAAGCTCTGACGGACCTTTTCGTAATATCCTTACTCATCGACCCTGTCCTCAATTCCCCCTTTCTTGTGAAAGCTTATTTGCCTAGTGCAATTATTTTCCTTACATCCCTACCAGTTTGACCATTTTGGTCGAAAATGCTTCCACTGCTTCATGTGCTCCATTCGATTAGCTATTTTAACGTTTTCTGTGCATGGTACTCTTCAAACCGCCGTTAGGTGTTTTGGCAGGTGATGAGGACACGGAACAATTTTTCGGAAAAACGGAATTTTGACAAAAAAATACTTTTCCTCTTTCGGATTAGTCGGTCAATGTTTTCCAGATACCTTATCGTTCGTGGAATGAATGGCATCTTACATTTATCTGTTCTACACTAAACCTCTCATTTTATTGACATTGTTTAACGTTAATGCTAAAAAAACGTCCTTCCAATTTATGCAAGAGAATTAATCTGTAATTTAACCTTCACTCCTTGAGTGACTCCCAGCCTTGCTGCTCTAATATTTATGATAGGCTTCTCAGTTTATCATAGCAGTGTTTTACAAATCTAGCTCCTCTACTCTCGGAGGGCATCGCGTCCGGAAACGAGGCCACGAGTTCTGTACTCTCCCCAAAAAATGTATTTAGACAGGAGACCTAAGAGACGAGAGTCCGTGAGTCGCCATTCATTTGAGCGCACTGCTTTCGCGCCGAGGTCTTTCTCGGTCTCGCCCAGAAATACCCTTCGCCCAGCATTGCCTCTTTTCTGCACTTCCATCGTTCCTCAGGAGCGACGCTAATCCGCGTCGCGCACCACTCGAGCCTTACCCACTGTGGCGTTTTCTCCTTGCTTGGGAAAAAGAAGCAGTCGGAAGGAAGGGCGTCGGGCGCACGTAAACATAAGCGGGGAGACGAGACCTTCGAGTCGACCCGAGCCGCCATCAATGTGGCCGCTAAGCACGTGCAAGGACGTCGGAGGCCTCCTCGGCGCTTACCCTTGAGGGCACTGTTCTACACTTTCCAAGCACTGGGCGCCCGCCCCGAGAATGGATAAACCTTCCCCCATATCCGCCTTTGCGGATTCGCTCATCGATAGGGCTTTATACATATTCAATGTGCAGCGACTTCTCCGTCTCGTACATTTTCATGGCGATTCATCATCTCCTCGGATGTCTCTTTGCCGAGATATTATTAATTGTCTTCAGATGCATTTGCAATTAACAATTGCCTTAAAAAAGAGCACTGAGCGAGTTCCACTTTAAAACCACTGATATGATGATGAAATACATGATACCATCATTTTCTTCTAATTTTGAAAAATAATTGAGATGTGGGGATAGCCAAACTGAAACGCGAGCAGAAAAGGTTACAGAAAGTGAACACTGGCGCCTAATGAGCGCGGCAATCGAAGAAACTAAATAAATTAACGAAATGCATGTTTTAACAGTTTTCACCATTTTATACGCCATTGACATGTTCTTAGAACTTGTGTGTACTCATTCGGATTGCAGATATCAGTTTAGTCTGTAACTTTTTGAAAAAAGTAACAGAACATATTTGCGCGGACTAAGTTTAACTTTTTGAGAATACTACCTTGATCAAAAGGTTACCGGAATAACCACCGTGTGGCGCTCCCATCGTTCCGATTTGAGTTCTGTTTTTTTTGTTAAATTGGTACATCTGTTGTTGATATTTCCTTTAAATCTTAGGGTCATAACTTGACATTTGCAAAAGTTACGTAGCCAAGAGTACATCTATCTCTGTGTGTGTTGGCGATTTTTTACAATTGCAGAAATGGATTTAAATTTGCAACAACGAACTTGTATTAAATTTTGCGTAAAAAACGGATTTAGTGGCGCACGGACGTTGGAAATGTTGGAAAAGTGTTTCGGCAACGATTCTCTAAAAAAAACGGTCGTTTACCAGTGGCACGAGCGGTTCAGAAGTGGTCGTGATTCAATCGAAGATGATGAACGCAGTGGCAGACCATCGACATCGAAAGTCGGTGAAAAAATTGATAAAGTAAAAGAAATGTTGGTCAATAACCGCAAATTAACCATCAGAGAAATAGCGGAGGACTTGAACATTGCGTTGCGCATTGAGACGAGACGTGGGTTTATGAGTACGACACGCAATCCAGACATCAGGCAAGTGAATGGCGTTCACCAAATGAGCCGAGACCAAAAAAACCACGTCGTTTTCAGTCAAAAAAGAAGGCAATGCTGACGGTTTTCATGGATTACAACGGTGTAGTGCATCATGAATTTTTGCCAGAAGGCCAGACAGTAAACAAAGAGTATTATTTGGGCGTTATGAGACGTTTGCGTGAAGCAATTCGCCGAAAGAGACCAGAAATCGTCGCACAGTGCGTCGAGACCGTCGCACAGTGCTATCATTATTCGTAATTTTTTGACGAAAAATGAAACAAATACCATCCAACAGCCACCGAATTCACCTGATTTGGCTCCCTGTGACTTCTTTCTGTTCAATCGAGTTAAAAAACCATTACGGGGAACGCGTTTTAGCAGCCGAGAGGAAGTAATGGAAAAATCGCAGGAAGCACTGATGGACATACCGAAAACCGAATATAAAAAATGTTTCGAGGATTGGATCAAGCGCTGGCATAAGTGTGTTGCAGTCGATGGGGATTACTTTGAAGGGGACAATATAGATTTAGATGAATAAACTTGTATTTTTAATTTTTTGAATAAATTCCGGGAACTTTTTGATCAATGTAGTATGTGCTGCATATTTTGAAGAACATCACTTCATGACTTAAAATGTTGCCGGGATCATCTGTGAACCCTTTTCATTTATCAAAATTGTGGATCCTCCCTCTCCTTTGTGTCCATTAACCAGAATTCTTTCTCCACGAGATAATCTGGACACATCCCAACATCACCAATCCTCCCCAAATCCAACAGTGCGATCTTCCTTTCCATCTGCCACACTTACTTCCTAGGGGTGTAATCCCTCCAAGTCATTACGGGAGATATTTCCCCGAGTACTTTTACTCACCAACAAAACCATCACTGACCCACTGCCCTAGTTTCCTTCAGCTGCCCTGCAGTTCTTGGGGACCTACTTAAAACTACCAGACTCCTCAATAAAGCACTACCCCCTCCCAAGATCCCACCAGCTCCAAGCAGTCGTCCGAAATACAAAACTTGTCCCATTCTCGCCAGTCACGCCCTTCCGCAAAATAGCCTCAGGGATCTTCTCCTCCCCATCCCTCCACACCTCATCTTGCACCTCTAGCTACATTTTATGTTTCCTTAAAAGTATGAAAATCTTACTTGATAAAAACTTTGCAAAAGACAACACGTAACCTAGATGGTACAACGCGAGAGTACGAAATTTTTTTAAGAGGTCAGAGGCTATGTCATGCCAATATGAAAATTTTAGGGAATGATATGTCTAGCATCAAACGGAATTGGATCATTTAAGACTATAATATATCTAGGGCGAGTGCCAAGAAGGAATTTTTGAAAGCATTAAGTGAATTCAAAGAGAAATAACAACATTTAAACGAGAATCCGAAAGCATTTCATACGTCAGAGAGATTCAGGGAAATAAGTTTACAGTTAATTCAGTCAAAAACGATAAAGGCGAAAGAGTAACCAGCAGTTTGGAAAAGGCTCACTTATTAAATTCCTTCTTTCAAAGAGTCTTCACCAATGTCTCACCGAATTTCTTCGGTAGCTTACCAAATCATATCATATCGTACCACCAACAGAAGCCTAAATTTGCAATTTCAGATAATGGAATAGAATGTTTGCTGAAAATAATTAACCCAGCTTTTTGCAATAATTTGAAGTATTTTTTATTGCAATTCATGGTTAGAGATTATTTTGTATCAAGGAGTGTACAAATGTAACAGTTCTTGGCCCCGGAATCCTACAATAATATCCTACAGACAATACGGGATAGCAACTGTAGAGTTTATGGGTAGCAGATATTCCACCTGCCACCCTCAGCGTGGAGGGAATAATTAATAGTTTTACTCAATTGCATGCATTTTTACTGACATCGTCTGTTTTGTTGTCTAAAACCCTTATGCATTGGTTTTGCCTGTGGTTTTCTTCCCTTTTACGGCTGATTTCCTAACACCCCCCGCCACGCGCCCTTGCGGTGGCTTGCGGGGTATTATGTAGATGAATACGAGGTGTGTTCAAAAATTAACGCGAAATTTTTCATTCCGCGGGCTTGGAGAGTCCGACTGTCCAACTTTTTTTTGTTATGTTATATATGCCCCTGAAGTATGATAAAACTTTTAGCTGTTTTCATTGTGGGCTTTGTCTGTGACAGCCACTAATTTTAGACGTGTTTTATGAGCTCGGCGATTTTCGTTTGTTAAAAGAACTGGATCAAAGAATTTGTATAAAATTTTAATTAAAAAATGAAACAGAGTGTAATAAAGTGTGTGAAATGTTAACAAAAGGCCTATGATGAGACTGGTAGGAGTAAATCAAGAGTTTACGTGTGGTATAAGTGTTTCCAAGAAGGCCGAGAAGACCTTGAAGATGACGAACGCCCTGGACGCCCCAGCACATCAACAATCGATGAAAACGTGGAAAAGGTGAAAGAAATGGTTATGAACGATCACCAAATCACAATTAGAGAGGTCGCTGATGATGTTGGCGCTGACACAAGTGCATTATCTCCAATGGGGTCTACTTTGCAGGTGACAACATTAATGCATAAGAATAAATAAATATTATTGTCCGAAAAATTGCAGTTGTTCCAGCATGTTTGATTAGTTTTACACTTACATGCGCCTTAGGCGGTTGTACGGCGCACACTAGAAGGGAAAATGTCTTTTTTTCCTGGGGACTGGGCGGTGGGGTAGAACGTTTTTATTTCTCTAAGGCGCTAATCGATCCTCGACTTCAGCCCCCCACGGCAGCGCTCGTAAATATTTACGAGCCGTTAAATGGGGTCTCAATTTTCGATACTTCCGTTCGGGAGACCGCGTGCGTCCGAGGCGGTGGCGGATGGGTCGTCGAGGTAGAATGATTACGCATGCGGGTACTAACTAAATGCCGCATTAATGCCTTGGAGAGCAGGTGAAATTAAGAATGAGACAATCTCCGATCAGCTTCCGATGTGAAACAAGCTTACACGATAAGATAACTTGGTGACTGTGTTCCTGGGATCATTACCTGGTATTTTGAGAAACGTGCGAAATTCAGCCTGGAATAGAAGAATTGAAGCCAAACCTATCCACCATTGTGACGCGACACAAGACCACCACCAACCTTGCTCCATTGCCTTGGGGTCAATGCTCCTTCCCATCGGTAGTCGCGTGTCCCCATGCAGCGATCGCATGGAGCAGGGATGTACGATGGTGGCTATTTATATTTTCAGCCTAATAATGAAAAGACAGTAATTTATTGTTGAAAATGGCTTCATTGCTTTTCGAAGCATTCTCCATGATGATAATAATAATCCACTTTTGAATAATAATAATCCTAATCCTTCTCCATGCGCTCGAACCAATTTTCGTAACACTTTGTCCACTCCGATTGAGGTAGCTCCAAAATATGGTTTTCGAATGCATCAACGGCTTCTTCAGGCGCCGAAAAACGTTGGCCATGCAGTTGTTTTCTCAAAGGCATCCATCCAAAGAAACCCTCATCAAAATCCTACCCCCGTGTATCAAAATATGGCCTCAGAAATAGTTGCTTACTAAGAAATAATATTTTATAAACCCTAAAATGTTTCCAAGGGCTAGAAAGTAGCCAATATCATGCCAATACTTAAAAAAGTTGACAGAGAACATCCAAATAATCACTGACCCATCTCCCTCACATTCGGCTCATGCAAAATCTTAAGCTCATAATTGGAGTTCAATCATGGGGTATCTCGATTCTCAGAATTAACTGATGATAAACCAGCACGGTTTCCGAAAGGGTAGATATTACGAGACGCAACTGTCACTTTTAGTTCATGATATGTTTGTCTCGGGGGAAAATAGTGTTCCAGTCGACACTATCTATGCCTAAATTTTTAGATTTCAAAAAGGCATTCGAAAAAGTTCCTCATAGGAACTTGCTCCAAAACTTGGGAAGCTATAGAATAGATAAGTGTGTAATAGACTGGATTTATCAAGTTTTAACAGGCGGCGAGTAAAGGGTCGCAATACAAGACGTTCGTACGTATTACTTGTAGATGGCGTGTCATTCGACACAGGAAGCGCCGAAACGGGTGTTCCACAAGGAAGCTTTATCGGTCCGCTTTTGTTTATTCTATATATTAATGACATCAGCTATCAGGCTTCCGGCAAACTTTGCCCCTCAATGCAATGATACACAAGAGCATAATATCTAGTCAGGAAGATTAAAAAAATCATTAGAATACGACCTGAATGCGATCCAAAGTGGCCTGAAACGTGAAAACTAGGATTCTATTTTAAAGAATGCATTTGAATGCATTTTTGAAGGAAAAATATTTCAGCAGAAAACGTTAATTGTATATACGAAACTACTATCACAAACGTAGAATCGATATAGTATTGGAGTGTTACGATAATTAAGTAAGTGCCCTAGGGAAAAACATTCGCTGAATTTGCGGAATAGCTACTAAAAAGTTAGGATTAATACAAAGGAAACTTAGGAATGAGAGGGCCAAAGAGTTTTCTTATTTCACGTTAGTTACACCTTGAGTGTGCTGCAGGTGATTGGGATCCTCATGAGGTTGGCTTCATTTTGGAACTAGATCGAGTGCAACGTAAAGCAGCTAGTTTGTTATAAACAAGGCTGCAGTGTCAGGACACTAGTGAAAGAATTAGGACATGAGCCACTCGTTGACCGTAGGTATACAGGTTAAAATTGCTACGTAAATTTGAGGCAGGTCGCTTATCTGGGAATGTTACAGACATATTACCTGCCCTGGTTTACTATGGTGGATCAGATGACCAACGTAAAATCAATGAGATTTATTGTAGAACGGATAGATTTAAAATGTCGTTCTTTCCTCGAACCATTAGAGATAAAAAGAGATATGATCGCCGGCGCGAAGGGAATAATTAGCATAGTCGAGTGAAAATCTTTTTTGTCGATATCCTGCATGTATGAAAAATTTTTTAATTGAGAAGGTAAAACTGACCTATTTCTATAGTATTGTTCCCGCATGATTTGAATACTGTTTTCGCACATAAGTGGCCTGTTTCGTGTGAATAACTTTGTTCGAGTGCATGGTGGATGTGATGTCTGCGTAAAGATTGGAAAAGATGGGCGTCTGGTGACCTAATACCCCCCGACACACGCCCTTGCGGAGACTTGCGTGGTATTGTGCACATGTAGACGAAGGAGAAGGAGAAGAACAACTCTCCCCCCCCCATCCCCCGCCCACATGGGTTGGTGTGTGGGGGGGAGGGGGAACGCGTGAATAAATTTCGCGCGCTCCGCATGTGCACACTCTCCCGCCATATCGTCCCTCCTCGAAGAACTCGCAATCAGATACAACGCTCTCGTATGTCAGCATAAAGGTATAAAGCTTTGGCGAAAGAATTTCATCATATTTAGATGAAGCCAATATAGGATACAGAAATATTTTCTCAGGCTCATATAATACAAATGGGCGTATAATACAAATGGGTCCAAGAATGGGGTGTTACTTACAGAGTATAAATATTAGAGAAGGTTATAAACTTCACTCCTGTAAGAATAGCTTATTATTAGCAAAGAGCGTCGGATTACTGAATTCCATTAATTAATTATTCCCTTTGGTGGTATATTTTTCTTTCTTTTTATGTTTTGTGTGTGTCCGAGAAACAATGTTTTCCACAAGATAAAGTAAACATCTCCCTCCGGCGGTGCTTTACGGCAGCAGACGCAATCAGTCCCCCCCGGCCCGCCGCTCCACCCGTCGTTGGGTCGCCAACTCCACTCCCAAGGCCACGCTCGCACGGCTCATTTCTCCTCCTCGCCGTCGTCCGCAGAGGGCGGGGCCGTCGTAGGGGAGGCACCGAGGTGGACGGTGCAGGGAATGGAGGCCGACACTCACTCAGTCACCACGCACACACACTTAGCGTGGCGATTCGAATCCCAGCCTCCATCTGGAAAGTGGGTGCGATTGGTCCCCCGGGGGGAGGGGGTGGTGTCCCGAGGAAGGGCGGCGGCGGGTTGACGTCGTCAAGGGGTTGCAAACTATGCTGAGTCCATTGAAAAGTTAGTGCGATAGATAAGCTATGGGAATAAATATAAATAAAACAAAGGTTATGAGGTTATCTAGAAAGGTAAACGTTAAAGTAGGAGGGCAGAAACTAGAGCAGGTGGAACAATTTATGCATATTGGAAGTGTTTTGGACCAACACGGTCAAAGTAGTAGGGACTTAAGGAAAAGAAATGCGCTAGGTAAGGAGGCTTTCTCAAGGAGGAGGGAGTTGATGACGGGGACGTTGATTAAGGATGTGAACAAAAGACAGAAAACTTTGATATGAAGCGTTGCTATGTACGGCGCGGAAACGTGGTCACTGAAGCAGGAGGATAGACGTAGATTGGAGGCTTTTGAAATGTGGGTGTGGAGAAGAATGGAGAAGGTGAAATGGACCGAAAGGAAAACAAATGAGGAAGTACTGGAGATGGTGGGTGAGGAGAGGGGTTTGTTGGGAGAAATCCTATGGAGGCAGGAAAAATGGATGAAGGGCATATTGAGCGGCAGTGGGATGTTGAAGATGGTAATAGAGGGGAGAATGTTAGGCAAATGAGGAAAGGGAGGAACAGGATAGGGATGTTGGGCAGGATGAAGGGAGGAAGGAAGGAAGGACGGGATGAAGAGAGGAAGGAAGTACACCGAGACGAAGAGGGGCTAATTTGTTGTGTTGCTATCAAGTTCGTGTGTTTTTGAGAGAAATGTGCTGCTGTGAAAATTATCGCTGTACCGTTCGGCAGCTCGTGTCCATTGAAAACCTACCTCAACCAGTAGATAACCGACAGTAATAATAATAATAGGCATGTATGAGTATACTTATGAGCATGGTCGCATTTGCATATGAGTTAACATGGCTGGTGACCTACCAGTGACCCCCTTACACGTCCTTACGAAGGCTTGCGGGTTATTACTTGTATGTAAATGCAGATGTAATATCTATTCAAAGGAATGATTATATTGATATTACATCTCTCGTATTTCGTGACAGATTTTTGTCCTTCCTTTGTCATTGGGAGGCTAATTTATTTCTTTTATCTCGGATGCAAAACCTCAAGTCTGGTGCACTTGCAACACGTTTAATCTTGCTCTGAGTCGTCTCATATCTAAAGGTTCCGACTCCAGATGCTAATGTGTGACGCTTTGTGGTCTTTCGTACTAATTTTTCACGAATTGGGAGAACCAGGTGTAGTAAGTAAGTAAGTGTAAAGTAAAATAAGTAGAAAAGGTATCGATACATCACTCGCCACATCCTCCTTCGGTTTCTTATGGAGTACTGTTTAGATGTTTATCGAACCTAAGTATTTATCCGGCGTATCTTAAGGCTGATTCGAGTTTCCCTCCAGCCTCTCCTCATCCCTTACCTAAAATTATATCTTTTCACCCATACATGAATTTCTAAATGTGAAACTAAATTTTCCCTATTCTAGCATTTTCTACTTCCAAGATAAATATGCACACCAGGGAATCGTTAACGGATGTAACTCTGCAGCCTGTACCAAACTCAACCCCACCTCAACTTTGGACCATTTTATAATGTTGCATATATTTCCTGAAATTCTTATTTCTGGGAATGCTTTCATGGTTTGTATAAATAGTATCGGGAAAGGTTTCGGAAAAAAAACATTTATTTAAGACATGGCTCCAATGCCTCTCAATTCAAACTTCAAAGGACGTCCCTTGAGAGAGCGTCGACACACTTTTACCAGCGGCTTTCCACGACTCGAAGATTCCCTGGTAGGCGGATTCCGGAAGATCCTTTGGGGTACGCGTACAAACTTCTTTGACGGCACCATGGCGGTGTCCTTTGAGGAGGATTTCACTTTTGGGAATAGGGTTATAATCTGCAGGTGCCAAGTCGGGACTGTAAGGGGGTTGGGGAATCGTCGCGATACCGTTTCAGAAAGTCTTTCCAAGCAGACAGTCGACTCTGCCCTTGGTCGTCCGTCCAAAGACATTCGGGGCGAGTTTCGCGCGGATCTTTCGCATCGTCAAATTTGTGATAATGTTGTCACTGTCATCTTATCAATGCCAATACACGATCTGCGATCATGCGCGCACTTAACAACCGACGGTCTGAATCCCGCACTTCGCACACATATAAGGAAAAAATCGTTGCCGATACATTTTATACAATCCTTGTAGAAACCCTGGGATACGAATGGCTTTGACTGATGTCGGTCCATTCTCCAATCGACTGCCGCTTCCTTTTAGGGTTATCGACTTTTAGGGTTATCGACACCCGGATTAACTCAATATTTGATACAAGCATGAATTATTTTTCTTTTTAAATATATTGCAACGTTCTCTTAACGACATCGGGTCACCTACCTCCGCCGCGGCATGGGCTTCCGCCCTACGTACCTTTCTCTCTCTGCTTAAGGGCCAAAGAACAAACGGAAACCCTCGACGGCCGTGCCAGGTCTCACTCATGGGCTGATTTATCAATGGAGCCGAAGCCTCGAATTAGCGCAGAGCGCCCTGGGGAGCGGCGAATTTGTGGCGTGACTCCTGTAAGCCTTTCCAAAAGAAGTATGTGACCGGTGTGACAAATGCGTGCCCTTCCTCCTCGTGTTTATTTCGTCTCCACGCCACGCCGGAAGTGGGGCCCCAAGCCGTGAGGCCCTTCCCCCCTCGAGCAGAGTAAGGGGGGCGGAATGGACACGGGGAGTAATTCTCGAATTTTCCCGGAGAAGTAGAAAAATGGGACCTCGAATCCTCCATTGTGGTACTCACGTACTACTCACTCAGCCTTCACGCCGTCTCGTCGCCTTCGATGACTTGCCTCTCACTTGCTTTTTCCTCTCCTTTCTAAGCCGCCCCCCCCCCAACGCATTCACCTGCACCGTGCTTCTTCTTCTTCCCTCTCCCCATTGTCTCCCTCCGAGCCCTCGAGAGGGCCGTCCCCGTACCCTATTCTCCCGTGCTACGCCCTCCCCTTCGCCCTCCACACCACTTCTCCATTCTTCCTCGCCCATGAAACGAACACGTGTTCTTCAATGGTGCCCTTCCCTGAAAATCCTCCCTTTTCTTTGGAATTTTATTATATCCGACCCCAATTCACTCTTCGATTTATTCATTCGTGGGTTGGAGAGGAAGATATAAAATATTTTTTATTATCATTGTCTGTAGGGGAATACGTTCGGGTTGTTATGACTTCATGTGGCTTTTTTCAAATTGTGATAACAAAGCCTTTAGCTAAGAGAGAGTGTGTGCTGTTGCACATCCTCTAGGCCCTGTGAACATAAATTAGAAATTCAGCAACGCTTTTTATGATTATGGCTTCTCCGAAAGGATTCGAAGCACTCCAGCTCCAAAGCAGATGTCACTATGATGATTTATTCATCTTCCTCACCGCAATAAAATTATAGATGCACAATAGTCTTTCTAAAACGTAAAGCAACAACAGATTTATTTATTGTAGCTGGTTTCATAACAAAAATGGACCTTACCACGTCAAGATTGTAATATTTTAGCCAAGAATGAAGAGAAAAGGTAGTTTCTATATTAGACGTAGTAGTTTACTCAGGTAGTGATCATGTTTATTGATTCAATAATTCACACTGGTTATTTTTATGAGAAACGTACCTGATATAAAGATAGCACCCAAGTCCTAAAAATAATCGGATTAAAGGAATCGAAATCATATTTCACAGAATGATTTCCGTTCTTATCATACAATCAAAACTCCAGTTTTCAAACCGAGGGTTGATTTAATAGTTGCGGGCAGATCTTCCCTAGTACTAAGCCCAACGGCAAGAGAAATTCACAATTCAAATTAACAATGGGGGCCATTTCGATTCATTGTTGTTTGTGAAGCTGACGGTGCTCAGAGGGAATCGAACCCGGACCCTCCGGTCGGTTGTCCAATACTCTACACACTGGAATGCCACGTTCCCATTTTGTTAATACCTCCATATATTCAATTTCTTTGTCCGACACACCATAATTTTCCAAAGAAGAGTCGGCAAAAACTATTGAACCTTGAAGACGGAGGCAACGTTCAGGCAAAAAAACTTCCCGTCCCGTTCTATTTCCCATAGAACTCCGTGAAGAGAATAAAATGCTCGTGAATGAAAAGGACACTTGAGATTATGACATCGTGGAATTGATCGCCAGCTTAAATATTGCCTAAATTAATAAGTTGAATGAAGGTGGACTTTAATTTGTGCAGCGTTCGAGAGAAATTATCAGCATTAACGGAAGAAGGAAAAAATAGAACAATAATTTGAATACACTGTAAAATAAATAAACAGTGAGCAAAAAATATATGCGGCGATCGGAATGAGAAAATGCGAAATGTGAACAGAAGTAGTTTCTTGGGAGAGATTTCTCAACATACGAGACCTACGAGACCTCTTGCACTATGACCCCGCAAACGGCCAACCACAGGGGCATGGGATGGCAAGCTTCGAGGCACCGCTTCCCCCCTCTGCACCCCACCCCCCTCATTCCCTTTCCCGTCCCTCACATTTCCATCGCGGGCTTTGGTTTCGCCCCCCCATTCGTGCCCTTTGCCCCCGTTTGTCCCCCGCGGCTGTTGGCCCACCGAAGACGGGCACTGGCCAACAGCCGAGGGGCTCCCGAAAGGGCATTTAATATCTACGGTCAAGTGTGGATTCTCACGACGTTAGCGTCAAATGGTGGCTGTGGGAACGTTTCCTAGGCTCCAGACTCTTGCCCGCAAATAAAAGGGCCTACACTACATGCACGCAAGAGGCCGAGTGCTCAATGTATTTTCTCACTTCGATATCCTAGTGCACTCACCTGTACTTTCTATTATCAAAATTATTTGAATTATTGTAGATGTATTTTGACCTCCCACGTCTGTTGCCGTACGACCCACACACACACGCCAGCGGTGCCTCGAAGGGTTCCATGCTGACGAAATAGTAACTGCGGCGCCTGTTCCTTTGACTCGAGGAGGTCATAAAAAGGGAGGGAGTTTCGGCTGCGCCCTGAGCGATGGAGCGCGATCTGTCTTCCGAAGTCTCCGGGTGGGTGCTACCGCGGTTCCGCTGAGGGTCATCGCATAATGGGGGATGGAGGGAGAGCCGGGCGCTGGAGCACACGCAGACATCCGAAGGGCGGCCCTCCCTCCTCGTGGGCCGGACAAGCAGTGGGAGGGAGGCTTGGGAAGAGTTGCCAGTGGACCGTCACGCCACCTGTTGGTTGTCTAATGAAGGGTTACGAGCGCGCTGCGCCTCCCTTCGCTGCCGTGTCCTGCCCAAGACGTGGAAGGGGGGAGTCCTAAATGGAGGGGGAGGGATCCGATCGCTCAAAATACTTAAAGGGGAGGGGGGACGCGGAGGAGGAGGCTCTCGCTCCTCATCCGGGTGAATGGCAGGCGAGGGATATCGCTCACCACACTTCTTTCCAAAAACTAACAAATGAACTCCGCAACACGCATTTGAAACCATTATAGTCCCCGTTTTTAAATAAGTAATTTTCTTTTTAAGCTAGGCAATTTTATCTTCAATTTGAGAATATTTAGATTTTGGACCCTGTGGTCGCTAATTGTTTTGAAATATCATTATTTAAGACCCTTTCGTTTTCATAGTTTAGTCGCTAACAAATCAGGAATATCATCACCTGCAGTTGGTGAAGTGGCAATTGATGCATGGAGTTCGGCGTAAAAGAACAGCGACTTGCAGTTATCTTCATCTTAATGCCCTGTTTTGACACTAAATGTGCCCCAATCAATGAGGCGTTGAAATCTCCACCGATTTTTATGTCTACTTCGCTATTTTCGGATGAGAAACTTTTTATTTGCTGACCTAGTTCTAGTATTTAGTGAACTCTCTTGCATGTTTTCCTGTAAATTATGCACCCGTCGATTATTTTCGATCAACGACGGCATTAATTTGAAATTCCAAACCTTTCTCAGCATTTATATGCAATTGCCTTAGGTCTGCTGACGACGAGTGGTTAACTTCAATAAAAACGCCATTTCTATTTACTCTCTCATTCCTACGGAAACGGAAAATGATTCTGGAAAATGTTTTCGGTCTGCAATTTCAGCTGATGACCGATTTCCAATATTTATGTCTTAGCTTTGGGTAAAGTGATGATATTCAGGTTTTTTATTCCCACGGCTGACTAGTAATTTAATATTCATTTGCACACATGCACAACCACACACGCACACACAGATGCTCTTTAGGCTTCATGCAACAATGGTGGCGTCATAATTTAACCTCAGAATTTGATATATGAATTAAACATTAAGGAATAATTAGGTTTAATATTGTTCTACGTCAACATAATTCAATCCCGAAGTGTAAATAAAATACCTGACGCAATGCATTTTAAATACAGCGTCTCAACCAAGGCCACCCAAAAATAAAGTCACGCTTGCCCTTCGTTCCTAATGATTCTTCACGGACCAGGCCGAGTTTCGGTCTCCGGTTCGAATCCCGCGACAGAGTTCGTCTGCAATGGGGTCCCAGACAATCGGCGCCTAATCAGGGTTGGGTCCAACCAAAGCGAAATAACACCGATTTCCAACATTTCCATTTGAATATATCCCCACTTCTTGTTTGATAAACTTGACCGTTTCCTTGGTGATGCTCCGCACACCTCCGTAACGTGCTTTCGCCTTGTCTGAAGTCCTGAAGTATCCTAGTTTTCATAGCTTATATTTTGCCCACCAGCCTTAAGTTACCACTCCCAGTCTTTATGCCTAATAATACAATGATTTATTTTTTACAATATAATTACTGAACAATTTTAATTTATTCGGGAACCCAAGTCTGACCCCAAGTACTTGTGAGGTCTGATTTTTTACAAATATCGCGGGAAAAATCTTCATCATCGAGGAATACGTAATGCACGATAACTTTGCTGGTTTCTTTGCGTGGAATGGCCAAGATTTAAATGAGAAAAATGAGGGAACCGATCACGACACGCCACGGACCGCACGTGCAACATCGGGACTAGTTCCATCAATCTTCTTTTCAAGAATCAATCAATTTTCGTCGGAAAGGAAACCGGAAACCGAGGTAACAACTTTCTCACTGATTTCAAAGAGTCGCAGTTTCAAGTACGCTAGGTGAAATACTTGCTTGGCCCCTTAAAGGGTCAAGTTACTCCGACTTGAGGATGTGAAGCGAGGGCGAATGACCCAAACCGTGTTTCACGAAATCTACTCTTTCAGAACACGATGAAACATTTCATTTTCGAGAAGTTAAGGATTAAATTTCATGTCGTCTGAATTTAACATGTGGATTTGAATGTTTTTCCATCGAATATTATAAAAATATTATTAGTTTTTATATTTATAATACTGAGTATTATTACTGTAATGACACTGACCGTTCAACGAAGGTGTTTAAGTTTGAAAGAAGCTGAACTTCACTTCGAATGTCACTGCAACACAGCAGCAATGGAATGGAACGATTCCCTGCATCGAAATACATACATTTGCTCTCAAATTTGTCCCAGTAAATGTTGTTCAAGAACTATTAAAGTATAAAACATATTTCTTCCACTTATGGTATTCGAATATTATTACTCAGACAATTACGTTTAAAAGCCCTTCAAACTTTCATCAAGTGGTTAGGCAACCATTATGTGATAAATAGGCAGCGCAGCCAAAGGAGGGAATGTCTTGGGGCGAATACAAGAAGTACTGCATCGCACTCAAGTGTGGTGAGTTTATTTTAATTCTCGTGCTGTTCGCAGATATTCAATTCTAATTTTTCGAAATGGACACTTCAATTGCATCAAATACACATTTTCAATATAACCGTATTGCCTGTAAGTCGATTGCGAAGTATGTTTTGGTCACTGACCGATTATTATTAAAAATGCTGCATATATTGGAAAATATTTTTATTTGCACTAAAACCTACGAGTGGGAAAGTATTATAAAACGACCAAGAACTAAATGTGTCGCGCTCGCTCGTTTGGGCACGCGTTGGCCAGCCACTATTAAAGTGTTCACCAAATGTCGTTACATCACTTAGGAGGATAGTGCTCTGATAGCAAGAAAAGAAAGATGATGAAAGTAATTCTATGGAGTTGTAAGAAATTAAAAAAAACAAGTGTGTCGAATTCAAAGACTCGGTAGCAAATTGCAGGACGCCATAGGACGCGCATTCTTCCATTCGTTTAGGCCACGGTGTTACCAAGTATTTTATCATAAATTTCTCCTACCATTTAGATATAGATTTTCACTATGCTTTTATATGTTTTGTACCTTATGAAATCAAAACCTGTTTATCAGTACTTAATATTTATATATGTGTTGAATTTCACTGATATAACAATGAACACTGAATTCGGCATAACGAATACTTCATGAAAGGTACCGAAACTCATGGGAACATATATTTTCATAAGATTTTACCTAAAAGGGCACTTTTACAGGATCGATTAAATAAAAAAGGCAAGAAAAAATACATTCGTTGCCATTTACATGATTATTCTCACGAATTAAGCACTCGAAAGCGCGCAGGTTCTCCTCCTTCGCCCGAGGAGAAATGTCTCTCCGAATCGCGGCGAGGTCAGTCCACATTCAAGCAACAACGCGTTAGGATCATTGCATAGGAGGAGATTGCATGCCTCGGAGAAAGCAGATTAGGAGCGGTTGATGATCCCGGGAGTTTCTCCTTTTCGTCGGAGAATATGCAGAGAGAGGAACAGCAAATAACATTTCTAGGGTTTACCCCTGCGAGCAAAGGACAGCTCCGCCTGACCTCCCGTAAAAGGAAAGGGGTTTCGCTTGTAGTATTTGGCCATCAAATCTATTAATAAATCGATGAATCTCTATTCCCGTGTGTATTCTCACATATCGCGCGTGCATCCTTTAAAGGAACTTCGAGGCTCCCGATTTCAAGATGGCCTGATGGGATACGTAGAACGTGGATATTAAGTGTTCGGACGGGGACAGCGAGGGTGGCATCAAATAATCGGCCGGACCAACCAGAACTGCACTGGCCGGTTGAATTGGCTGCGAATGGTGCTCATCGGGCGTTTATCTGCCGTCGTAGTGGCACGACTGAAAGAGGCCTTTGGGTGGTGAATGCACCAAAAGGGATATTTCGAATTCGACACCCCTTCAATTAAAGTCATTTCCAGTCTAAAAGGGGAAAACACTTGAATCCGGACTCCGACAGCTAATTTCAAAGGAATCTGGAAATTGAGTGGAATCATTTATGCTTTAGATTCCTTGTCGTCCGCATCCAATATACATTTAATACATGTCCATCGGTTTCGACGCGCGGTAATGTGAGGATCGAGAGCCTGGGCATTCTATTATTTCTTCACATATGTCGTCATGAATATCCATTGTGAGTAAATAAGAGGAACGGTAACTACGGCCGTAGAAATATTATGGGATGAATCAACCCCAGCCGTACTCTTACAAATGGGCTACAAAGGATATGGTGAGGGAAATGAGAGAGGAAAAAAAGAAATCATCACCATTCCTTCTCTGAAGAGGACTGCTTCCCAGTTGAAACACTAATGAAAAGAGACGTTTCAGGCGTGATATGATGGAATATCATGATTAATTAAAATTGGCAAAAAGTAAATTGGTAAAGTGGAAAATTGCCAATTTGAATTAAAGTTGAAACATTGTGTCGCTCCTGGGCCCATCCTGGTTTACCTTTCCCAAAGTGCGAGTCACAGGACTAACGTCGGAAGGGATTCCACGCTAGACCTGTCTGAGTTGGTGATTTTTGCAAGGGTTAAGGTACGCATACCCAAGTAAAGCGAGTGATTGGCGGGCCCCTGGGAAACCTCTCGAAAGCCCTGGTTGTGTCAGTGCCTGCGACTAGCAACGATCAAGGCTATTTAGTCGGATGTACTTCCAAGATAGAGAGTGCGTGATTAATTTTCATTTATTATATTTTATTACGTGCAATTGGTGGGCCGCCGGGGCAGAGAGAAGTCTCTCGCAAGTCCCTGACTGGTGAGCGCTTGCTAAGGGCGAGGGTCAATGTTATCTAGCACACTTTAACCAGAGCGCTGTTTGTGTTGTGATTAATTAAAATTGGCAATTTTCCACAAAATAAAATTTTATCAATACGACCGGTTTCAATGTAACTTCATCATCTCC